>JANVCQ010000006.1:35857666-35893671 GCA_025531925.1 Erythroxylum plowmanianum | reverse complement strand
TTCTTCTTCTTCTCTTCTCCCTCACGTTTTTCTCTCCCTCTCTTTGGCTGCTCACGACATCTTCTTTGCTTCTAAATTTTCAAGACAACTTATTACTCCTTTCCTTCCAATTATGCCCCTCCTTAACCTTGTTCTCCCAAGTTTGCCCTTATTTTGTCTTTTATGACTCTACTCTATTAAGCCACTTAACTCCTTAAGCTAATTTAATTCTAACACTTCATTTTAATTCTAATTTCTACATTCAATACCACATCCATACTTGCAAATTTAAAGACTCAACTCTAAAAGTAATAAAACAATTAAATTAATAATAAGAATAAATAAAATAAAAAATAAAAAAAATTTGAGACCCAACAATGATTGCATCATCATTATCAATGAGGGAATCTGCAAAAGAAACCTTGGCAAGTCTCTCAACTCCAAATAAAACATCTCTCTTCTGAAGTCGCTTAAAAGTATCCATAGCATCTAAACGAAAAGAAAATTCCAAAAAGGCAAATCCATGTTTCATTCCTTCATTGTTACTATCTTCGCAACTCTATAATGTTTTAATCTTTTTCATCTAAAAAGAGAATTAATTACCAAAATATGAAGAATATTGCATATCCAAATTAAAGTGAAGAAGGCTTGATGTGACATCGACTATACAAATCCATTTACTTACAACTTCCTTTTTCCATAACTTGCAAATGTTACTAAAAGAAAATGTCTCTGTGTTGACTAAACCCATTCATGCTACAATGTGTCCAAATCCATTCACACCTCACTGGTACAAGCTTACTAATAGATGGTGTAAAATCGATCGTGTAATAGGTTAAGAAAATCCTAATAGTGACTCCACAAATGATAATGGGATTCTGAGAAAATAGATTGATAATCCATAAGCCTTTGAAGGATAAAACAAGAAGTCCCTTTACTTGTAAAACACATGTAGACTAAAGACTTTCATTGCATTTTCTTGTCAACTATCATTTCTGGGCTTTAGTTCATAATCATTGGTGCTCTATTAATTATACTTTAGATGTTTGAGAAATAAATCCTAGCATTGACAAGACAATTAAATCATTCCCACAATTCCATACTAGTGCTATGCAAATGAACAAAGATCTTCACACATAAAGCATTCTCTGGCCTTATTCTTCGTCACATTATCTTTATCATCAGATGGGGCTAATTGGTAAGAGATAGTGACCTACAACATATAACAATTGTCTGCCGATCTTTCGCCACTTACCAAATATCCTCCTTGTTCGGTTAATACCCTGCATTCATCACTAGTGAATTTAACCAATAATCCATCATCATAAAATTGTCTTATACTCTCTAAATTGGATTTTAATCCATCAACATAAAGCATGTTTTCGAGGTGTGGTAGTCCACCATGCATAGGGTCCCTTTTCCAATGACCCAAGCCTTCTTTCCATCACCGAAAGTAACATAGCCATCCACACAACTTTAATAATAAGTTAAGTAGCTCCTTTCACCTATCATATGACGTGAACACCCACTGTTAAAATACCATCTATTATGTGAAATAGCCCTCATATGGATGTAAGAGCTACAAGAGCTTGTAGTTGATCCTTTCTAACCTAAGTATGTTTTGGTAACATAGATTGCTGCTAGAAATTTAATAAAGAATGTCTAGATTTTCGGTTTTGTCCCGATGAAATATCATTTATAGCAACTTATAACAAATTGGTCTTATGTGCCTGATTACCCGTTGAAATATCATTTATGAACTTTTGATTCTTCCTTATGATTTCTCTTTTGACAAATCTAACATCATCATTTTTCCCATCATTCAACTTGGAACATCCACCCTTGTAACTAATACCTTGAATGTCTCCTTTAGTCTTATCAATTTTCAATAATTTTTTTAGCTTTTCGATATCTCCATTTAACATTCTTGTTCCCTTTTCCGTACTGACCATCTTCAACTTTGTTTCATCAAGCTTATCTATTGTAAATAACAATTTCTTCTCTAAATCTTAAATGATGTTTTTCATAGAAGAGTTTTCCTTCTTTAGCTTTTCATTCTTCTTACATATTTGCACCCACTTTGCATACATTAACTCATAGACTTTGTAAATATCCTCACGTTTGTCCTCTAAGTCATTATCATCAATGTCATAATCTGAAGTTAAACTTTGGATTGGTTCATTTGCATTTTTCTCGAAATTCTGTACTGATTTATCCATGGTTTCATCATCAATCCCTTCATTAGTGCTACTAAGGAAGCAACTAAACTTTTACTGTTTAAAGCAACCAACGCAACATTATTACTCACAAATTCTTCTTCACTAACATACTCACTTTCATATTCATTTTCACTCCAAGTGCTTTATAAGACTTCCCTTTTTTCCTTTTAAGAGTGATAACACATTTTGCTCACATATGTCCGAAACCTTGACATTCATAACATTGTATCTTCTTTTCTTTTGCTTGTTTGAAGTTATTATTAGAAGAACTCCCATCATTCTATTTGAATTCAAGTCTATCTTTCTTCACCTTCTTTAGTCACTTGCTGAAATTTCTTATTAGTTACTCTATATCTTCATTCTCATTGGATTCATCTCGTAAATTATTCACGGCTTTACCAACCTCAGCTTGCAATGTTAATCATTTATTCATCTATCGTTTATCTCTCAACAAATTCATCTCAAAGTTAGTAGGAATTCTAATTACCTTATCCAAAGACAATTCATTGATATCATGAGTTTCCTATTTTCGGTAAAAAATCTAGGAGGCAGTGATCTTAATGTTTACTTAATAAGTTTCATATTTGATATTTCTTCCCAAGTTGATGTGCTTGGTTTGCTATGTCACGCAGTCTCTCATGGAAGTCTCCAATAGTTTCACTCTCATTTATCTTCAATTCTTCAAATCTTACAATCGATATCTGAAGTTTCAAGGCTATCATAGATTTCGATCCCTCATATATAGTTTGCAAAGTGTCCTACGCTTCTTTCGTCTATTCACAGGCTGAAATCATGGCAAAGTGACCTTCATCAACTGCACTGAAGATGGCATGCATAGCTTGAGAATTTCTAAGCATTCCCTCTTTTTCAACTCTGATTCATTCAGATGAATCTTTAAACACTGCTTCTCCCTTTTCATTGATCACGACTAGAAGTGTCCAGCCATGTAAAACCGAATTTCTTGCTTTTGTCCCTCATGCTTGAATGAACACTTTCATCTATGATTTCCACGTAAGATAATTGGAATCATTTAGCAACGGTGGCCTGGTGATTAACGCCCCTTCTAGCCATAATTGCAAAACTTGGGTTTGCACCAACTTGATGTACCAAGTTTTGATTCAGTGATTCGCTGTGATACTAATTGAAAATCTGAAAGGATGTAGTTTCGCAAAAACTTGATTTTGCAGTAGTTAATTTGAATTTTATCAGTAGTTGCTTGTTATAAAGCAATCGTATTAGCAATTTATAAATTTTCTAACACAAACAAAAACAAAAAAATTAAAAATGAAATAAACAAATCAATACCCAAGATTTACTAACGTAGTTCGGCACACTTTACTTAAGTCTGCAGGGCCCTCACCTAGCTTAATTACTTTCACTAAAGAACAACGGTAGTTTTACTCAAGATATTACAGAGCCGACTCACCCTACCCTTGACACTATCTCCCGTCTTCATAACTTGTGAAAATATTTTACTCGTAATAACATGCCACCTCGTGCTAATCCCAACAAAGGATTTTCTCAGTAATGTTTGATGATGAGAATAAGAATCAAACAACTCAGGTGATTTAAACTTTAAGGATATAAACAAAAATACTTGAGACTAGAAAACAACTCCCCTAATAAATGGGTTCGTCAATCTAAGAAAGCTGTTGTGGACCTACGATATAATCACTGGACATCTCATGCACAACATCAAAAAAATCACCAACAAAATAAACATTTATTTACTGAAACGTTACAAACAATGGAGCTACAAAATACACAAAAATCAGTTGGAGATTTTCACCACAAAACAACAATGAAGACAGTCTAGAACATTGCACAACCCCAGGGGAAAGCGCAGCTATCAGATGTGGATGATATCCCTGCAAAATCAGCTGCAAAAGATAATCCAGGATCTTCCAAAAATTCCAACTACCAAGTTATAATGTACCTGTCATTTTTCCACCTAAAAACAACAATAAAGCCCTAACAATCGCATAAAACATAGCAAAATGTAGCTACAAAATAATCAATAAAATCTCCAAAAATCCAACTATCTTAGACCATCATTATCTCCGAAATAGGCTCTCAAGAAAAGTTCAAAAATTACCAAACATCTACATCTTATCTTAGTCAAGATATGATGATTTGATTCTAATAGTCTTCACATAAGAGTCCCACATAAGATAGATAACTTAGCATAGTGAAATTTTAAAGATATCGAACATTGTCCAATTACAAATAATACTCAAAATTAATTAATAGGATAGCTTAGCACATATTTTAACACCATCTTTCAAAACAAGTAAAATTTGACAATCCGTAAGGGGAATCCACTTAGTCATCAACATTAGCTTTTGTCATCTCATAATTTGATCCCGTGCACAAACCAATAATCAGCAGATCATTATAAATAACCTTAAATTACTAAAAATCTTGCATTGACAAAACCAAACAATACTATGAAAATCCTTTACCAAATTATCGAGTTCAAGGATGCGTACAATACGTTACCCTAAAACCTTCATCAACAATTGACTGCTTTATTAAATTAACAAGTCGCAGAATTGGTTCCTATTCCTCGAATAATTTCAACGAATCTCCATTTCTTGCAGCTTCTCATAGTCCTAGTACCACACATGCACACATACTAAAGAAGTGTGTTCCCTCAAAGCCAGAGCTTCGACGAGGCAACAAACTCTTAAAACTGATGCTCAAATCCACAGAAACTTTAACCGTTGTCAGGGACAACATGTTTCTCTTTGGGGAAAAAATAAATTTCTGGATGAAATGTTTCAAAATAATCCAGAAATTTGGATAAAGAATGAATCTTCCAAGTCTTCGTGAGCAATTTGAAGTAGCGAAATTTGGGCCTAACGTTACGATCACTTACGACAGCGAAGGCACTTCCTAGCTAGTTACTTTTGGCAACTACTGGTATTTGTTGGACTATGAATTTACTATAATATCCCATGGAACTGTAGTGCCAACCTGTGGTAGGGGTGGATTAATGTTAACCAGTTAATACGTGCATTAATCCTAATAACTAATAAAAAATTGAAATTCTAATAAAATAAAGATAAATGACAAATTATACTTATTTAAAATTCAATTTTCAATTTTAAATGAGGCTGATAGTAAAATTATTTACAAAATTATTAATATGTAACAAATACAATTTTTAATCAAAGTTTTTAATAATTTTATATTTTTAACCAATCTAGACTTAAAACATCAAAACTCATAACTCCTTCTATAAACATAATAAATGCAATTTCATAAAACAATACCAAAATATGTAAGTTGACAATTAATTAATTTATGCCACCATCGCTATCAAAATTGTACAATAACCCTTAGTTCAGTAGTAGAGGACTCATAATTTTACATCTAGATAAAAATCAAGCAATACTTCACATATATTGTACATTTCAAAGGCAATGGCCTAGCAAAAGTGATGAATATGACTATCTTATAGGGACTACGAGCTAGAGAGGAGAAAAATGAGAGAAGTTGGTAGATCATATTCATATCCTCTCTATCCTTTGGGCATGTCACACTACACCCAGCGCTTCAATAGGCAAATCAGAGTGGAAGCTTTGGTCCTAGCAAAGCTTGGTGTGGAAAACTTGAGGATGATTAACTAACAACATAAGACCAATGAAAGGGGGATCAGGAATGAACATTATCTGCTAGAAAAGCGAAGGGACAATGCATTTCCAAATAATTTTACATAACAACAAAGAATTAGAGAATCTAATGTCAAAAAAATCTATGCACAAGATATAAAGGAAGGAGATATATATGGTATTAAGAAGAACGTATGTATCTAAAATAACTGAATCTAAGGAAAAACTTGGACCTAGCTAGTCTGGTCCATTTATTATAAGAGAGGCTATAAGGCTAAGTACGTAGAAATTATCTTATTTTAGTGAAAGCAAAATTCTAGAACTTGGAATATGTAACACTTTTACACATCTTATCAATAAAGGTTCATTCCTTGAATACATAAAACTATATCATATAAAGTATTAAGACAATTTTTCTTGAGGCTCAAGGCATTCGTAAAAGATGCAGATTTTCTATACAGTAATAACAAAATTAAGGATTTGTTGATTTAATCCAATTGCATTCATAAAAATACAAATATGTTATATAATGACCATATAACTAAAACATTTTCACCTAAGGGAAACTACACATATAAAATATGCAGACCCATTATATAATGATTATGTAACTAAACCGTTTCTTCTTAAGGTGAAACACATTCATAAAAGTTACATATTTATTATAAAACGATCATACAACTAAGACATTAATTTTTGCTTGAGGCAAAATGTATTTGCAAAAGATGCAAATCTATTATACAGTGATCGCACAAATAAAATGCTTTCACTAAAGATAAGACACCTTCACAAAAGGATATAAAAATATTATACAAAAGTCACACATTTAAATGTTTTTGCTCAAAGTAGAATGCAGTTAGAAAATGAAAATATGCTTATATGACGATCATATAAACAAAGCACCTACTTAAAACCCTCATATAGATATTATAAGTTTAACTTAAGATAAGGAGAAATCATAGTTGTAAAAAAGAAATTAATGTTGATTTTGGGTCTACAATTTGATGAGTATAATAAAGAAATGAGAAAAAAAAATAAAAAATGTACCTATAAAATAATCAGAGTGAGATATATAGACCAGTTGTCAACAAAATGGGGTTATTTGAAGGTTTGCATAAATAAGAGTAAGATTCGAAAAAGAAAAGAAATTATTCTATATACCTATTTCTATGTCTAAATCTTTCAAAATATCAAAAAATTCATTTGAATCAGATTCAGTCACAAATTCAGGCTTAGTGAGTTCGTGGGTAAACAAATTGATGTGTCATGATTTTCCCCCAATTTTTTGGCATTTAAACCCTCCATAATGTTCTCTTCATATATTCAAACTTAGTATTTTTGTTTAATTTTTTAAGAAAGGGGTTGGAGATGCTATTTAATTGGAAAAGGCCCTTAATTCAAATTGAAAGTTTGAAATAAAGGAGGAATATTAACAATAATTAAGAGAGAATCAAGAAGATTTACAATAATTAACAACCTAGCGAAAGTTTTGTTGATATATAGGGTCTGAAGAGGTTCATTAGTACATGACCTTATCCCTAACTAGTAGAAAGACTGCTTTTGATAGCCCATATGAAAAAAGAAAAGAATATATATATATATTATATTCTTTTTTTGATTATATGTTATCAAATCTCTTCTGTTTCGTCAATTTTGTCTAGATCCTCCTTTTTTCTGTAAAAAGGGAAGACCGCGTTCAACTCATAGATGATCTATATAAAATCACATAGGAGAGAATAAAGAAATAGAATCAATATGAAAGAAACTACAAAGAAATGAAGGAAGATCGGATTCTATTTGTACTGTATCTGAGATAAATTTTGGATATTTCCACGCCCTGCAACTTCTCTAGACTAGACTTTTTTAGGGTTATAGTTGATGGTTCTTTTTCTATTCCATCTCTACTACAGAATCGAACATGAGAGTTTCTTCTCATCCAGCTCTTCGTGAATGAAATGATTAAAAAAATATTAAAAATAAAAATAATAATAATAATAAAAATAATAAATAGAAATAATATATATATAGGAAACTTTTCATTTAATCTGTTTACTAATCTCTTTAGATTATATATATATATAAATATTTATATATACTTAGATAGGATATACTTAGAGAGAGTTAGATGTTTATTATATATTTAGATCTAATTATTTTTAGATACTCTCATTTTTGTTATAACATAATGTTATCACAAATCTTTATTTACTTTATTTATTTATTTATTTATTTTATTATTATTAACTTTATGATTATTATTTATTTTATGATATGATTATCGAAGTGGTATAATATTACTTAAAGTTTAGGAATCCAATAACATAAAAAAAACCTTTGGGTGGCCCTTGCGTAAGGATTATATTGCCCCCAAATTTTATGAAATTCAAGATGCTCATTGAATAATAAAAAACGAATCTTCAATACTAACCAGAATTCTTGGAATTCCTTGGGGGTTCGTGATTGGTGCTGAACTAACTATATTACAAAATCGCATCTCTTTAGTTAATAAGATCTAAAAGGTTTATCGATCTCAGGGGGTACAGATCCATAATAGACATATAAAAATTATTATACGTCAAATAACATCAAAAGTGTTGGTTTTAGAAGATGGAATGTCGAATGTCTTTTCACTTGGAGAATTAATTGGATTGTTTCGAGTAGAACGAACGGGACTCGCTTTGGAATATTAGAAAATAGAAAAATTTCGTGATTGAATAGTCAACTTATCATTCATTATTTATTAATTAATAATAAAATATTCATTAATTATAATTAATAATCCAATTATTTCATAACTAAATTATTCATTTTCATTCTATTCTAATAAAATAGAGAAATTAGAATCAAATTTATAATAAAAACTAAACAAATGTTCAACTTTATAAATAACTAGAATTCTTATACTCTATAGTCTAACAATTATAGTATAAATCTCACTAGAATGTTAACGTTAACTTATTAGAATGAATTTTGATTTATTTATTTAATAAATTAAATATTGATTGCTTCAAAACAGTAAAGTAACATTAAACAATTAAAGAATATATATATATATATATATATATATATATACATACATATACGTATACATATTAAAATAACAAAGTAATAATAATTAAAAATATAATAAAAATAGATAAGGATTGTGGTAGTTTAATTCCAAAACACACTTCATATGTTCCAATCTAAATCAACAATGTACCTTTCCATCAGCTAGCTATGTTCTATAAACAATTCCTAGCATGCCTCAACTAATGAGATTTTTTAGAGAGAAGATGTCTGTGTATTGCTGAAGTGATGCAGCAGTGAAAAATCTTGTAGATGAGAGGTGCTTCTTTGTTTTTGTAGATGTCACTACATTTACTTTAATAGGCATGATAGGGTTAACAATCACCTTGTTGACAAGAGGTCGAGGTGGTGGAGGGGGAGGACGAGGACGAGGACGAGGACGAGGGTGAGGACAAGGACTAGGAGGAAGCATATATATATATATATATCATATCTAATCATCTCAAATCTATTTCATAATGGTCCAGCTCTATTCTGGGTTTATTTCTTTCCTACATGGTTTTTGACCTTACATGATCCTCCTTTGGCTGAACTGTTGTATCCTTTGGAACTTTTTCTATTTGATTAAGGATGATTTGTGATGACTAAACATTTTAGTTGGCATATTTGGATCATATTATTAGAATCAAGTTGAAATTTTAGTGAAATAGTCTAGCGTGATCTTAAGCATGGGCATGTTTAATGAAAATTGCAACTTTTAGACTTCAAATCTATAAGAAAAAATATGTTAGAACGTAGAAGTTATTTAAATCTTATCTTGCCCAAATTTGGGTAAAAATCAGTGAATTTATGTGTTTTGATCCAAATAGTCATAATACAAAGGTCTCCATATAGGATTAAAGTGGCTACAAATAAGGCCAATGTGAAGGAGTAAAGCATCCAAGTTCCAGCTTTTCATAAAGTCCTCTTTCCCTCTCTTTAGTATAAGTTAGAGTAGTCTTTCTACATTACATGTTAGTAGTAGTTATGGTCATTGTTGGCTAATTTTCTTTATTTTGGCTAAAGTGGAAGTCTTTTAGAACCTTGAACTTTAGGAACCAATTAGGTCTTATTATGAAGTATTTCATTTTTTCATATATTGGATTGCTTTTTCGTGCTTTTGTCTTATAACTATTTTCGATTAATTTCTAATGTGTATAATTAGCTTATTAACTGAAGTGATCATTTGTTAGAATAAATATTGAATGCATAAAAATTCAATTCTTTTAATCATTAGTAGCAACTAAGAGTTTTTAATTTACCCACGCTAAAAATTATTAACTTTCAGGAAAAATTTTCAACTAGATTAAATGCAACCAAGGATATTGTGTTATCTTGTTTCAATTTCAATAGTTTTTCTTTTTTTAAAAAGATTCTTTAATTAAATTTTGGATTGAATCTAAGGTTGTCAAACAAAAAGGGTTAATTGAATTATATGTTTTTGATTAAATAACCTTAAGGAAAGACAAATATTTAATATGATATTCATTGTATGATTGCCTAAATAATTATTTTTGAACCAAAGACCAACCGTGGTTCCAAAGTTGGAAGCAACTATAAACTAAGGTTATTTTATTGATAACTCTCATTTTATTATTTGCATAGTTTAATTCATTTTCTTTACCATAAAAGTTTATATTACACAACCTTTAATTTTGGCAAATATTTTCTTTAGTAATGATTGAAAAACTAGAATTTCTCGTGAGATCGACTTATATTTTTCTATATTACATTTATTTGCTTGTAAGAATTTAAGAATTAATTTGGGGTGTAGACAACAGCTTCATCACAAATCATTAGTGATTAGGTCAATTTTCATGTTTAGATAGTTCAATTTGTTCAGATCCTTTCACTTGTTAAAATCCTCAATAAAGGATGTGGCTATGTTGTGGTAATTTAAGTTTAAAAAGATTAGTTCTTTAAAAAATGAGATATACATCCATTTTCTACTTCTTCTTACAGTCTACAGTCATACTATGAACCTTATTAATAATAACTTTCATGTATTTATCTCGCACCTCAGACTCCTATTTTAGTTACCAAGAGCTATAGTCATCTTGCCTTAACTTTAAGTTAACTATTTCATACTTCACCTTTGACTTATCAATAAGGACCTTAACAGTCAATACAAACTCGAAGAAGTGTAACAATATAAAGATAAAAAATAAAAAGAATAAGAAAAATGAGTACCAAGATGAGGAGGAGAAAAGACTTTAAAACTTGACTAAGTTTATTTGATGATGATGCAAGGTCTTGACACCTTTCTTTTATGAGAACTTTCTGTCTCGTGAAAGTACCAGACTATAACTCATATGTATGGAAAGAATAGTCATCTTATAGACCAAGTACCCATTCTTCGCGTCCCATTTATAAGTAAGCCACTTCAATGCTTTCTTAGCCAACTCTTCATCTAAATTAATCCGAACAATTGGATTTAAATTCATAGCCTGCTATATCTAGGCAGCTCCTTATATCACCACTCTTTCTCTTTTTAAATGTATCCTCCTTGTTATGAGCAGTTATATAAGTTTAGAAAGATGATCCATCCTTGCAAAAGGAATAAAAATTTAATAACGATTATCTATTTAAGAATAAGTGTAAGGTGAAGCTACTTATAAATTAAACATGTTGATCAATAACATTGATCTTTAACAAAATTTCCTCCTCTAAAAATAATTATATAGGAAGAAAGGGATCCTTAGAATTCAATAGGCTCATACAAAAGAGGGCAAAAGAGCATCCTTACTTTTGCCTCTCATTGAAGTTTAAGTCAACCTCTCATTTGACCTAACGAAAGCCCCACTCACTCTCATCCTTTAAAAATAAAAAAAAATAAAAAAGAAAAGTTATTTGTTTAGATTCATTATAAGCTTGACAATCAAATTATACCAACATGAATTTTTTTTTGGACAAATGAATTTAATTTCTAAGTCTAGACAAAATATTGGTTAGTTTGATGCTTCTTAAATGATAAGTTACTTTAAAAGAACAAATAAGGCACCAACAGTGGGGCTAAAATTGACCTATCGACATATCTTTTTCCTCTAACACTTGAGGGTGGAAAAGATTAGTGGGATCTTTATCATACACTTATAAATGAAAATATCTCTAAGTCTGCTAAAGCTTGCCCTCTTAGGTGTTTGAAAAAAGGAAAGATGGTTGGCATCTCCCCTGACAGGGACGGGAGTAGCCTTCAGGCTTACCTATTAATGACACACTCGGTTAAGGCTCCTTTGAGGTGGATCTATAACCAATTTTTATTCTTCTCTCCGATTTGAGAGTCGAACGTGCTGTAAGATCTCACCGATCTATGGAATCTCTTTTTCTGTTCTTTACTTGCGCCTCGTTGTTTCTTCCATTTCCACTTCCAAGCTTTAATTCACATCAAAGACGACGACTTGGAAACTAGAACATGAACACCTAAACTTTCTTGTGATCTATTTTCTGCTTTTCATAGGATCGGTGGTCCAAATCAAATCCCTAACACGTGAACGTGACTTGTGATGCTTCTTTAACATTGAGCGAGCGTTGTGATTGCGAGTGCGAAGGAGTCTCTTTTAACCTAGACCCAGGTCTATCGTCGGTGACCCCAACCAGTGGCGAGAGAAGCTAAGTTCTCGATCTACCAAGTCAAGCAAGGGGCAAACGACTGGACAACTAAGAATGCAAGGCAGGATTCCAGATCTGAGGGACAGAACTGACACGAGCGTAGTGACGCAAGAAGGAAGGTGTCTCTTTCAACTCAGATCCAGATCTACCGTCAGTATCCAAAACAACAGAGACCCAACTTTAGAGAGAGAAGCAAGCGGTAATCCCTAATGAGTCGGTACAAACATACTTTACACGACATTTTGGCTTTAGTATGGAATCCCTCGACCAAGAGGGACACCTCTCTAAAAATGGCGTAATTGTAAACGAGAGGACGACCTTCCTCACCCCAAACTATCCTATAGGCAGTGATAGGGGACGTGATGGAGGACGTAGCACCTGCGGCATCTGCGTGGCCAGACGAAGAACCAATTGTGATCGAAGAAGGAGATATCATGTAAACCACCAGGGAGCTAGGGGGAAGCATCACGCTATCACAAAATGTCAAGTCCAAATTGGATAAACAATGGGAGCAAGCTGTAGTGGTGAAGCTATTAGGTCGACAGGTGGGCTATCGAATTCTCAACTCCCGACTTAGGAGCATATGGAAACCGAGAGGCCCAATGAAGATAGTGGATATGAAAAATGAATATTTTCTTGTTAAGTTCATGGAGGAAGCTAATTATTTAAATGTACTGACTAACGGCCTATGGGTGATCTTCGGCCAAGTCCTATCCGTCCAACGGTGGCTACCATCCTTCCGACCATCGCATGAACAGGTAACTCGAGCTATGACTTGGATCGGGTTTCCAAACTTGCCCAATGCTAGATATCACCCCATGATCCTCACTGCGCTGGGGAACCTAGTGGGGAGCACCGTGAAGATTGATGAAGCCACCATATAAGCTTAGCGGGGAAGTTTGCGCGTATAGCTGTTGACATCGACTTGAGTGTCCCTCTGCGTATAAGCGTGGAGCTTGATGGGGAGATGCTACTGATAGCATACAAAGGGCTTCCACAAGTCTGCTATACGAGCGGGATAATAGGTTATATTGCTAGCGCCTACCTGAAGAAGCCACCGGAGCAAACTGCACGTCCAACTTTGCCAATCAGTGCAGGAGTAGGCGTGTCCAAGAAGAGGAGTATGGCAGGTGTATCTTCGGGGACATCTTCAGAAGTGACAACCAATAACTATGGCCCTTGGACTCGGTTCAACGGAAAACTCCAAGAAATGTGACGAAAAGTCAGGACTAGAGAAGGGTAGGCAATCAGAGGGAAGCCTTTTCATTGGAATGTTTGAGGTTCTCTATTCTGACAAACCAGGAGGCTATAGGAGAAGAGGCCATTGGACCGATAAAGACACCATACATTAATAATTTTTCTGGTTTCATACAACAACTTAATATGACAAATCTAATTGGTACAGGAAAGCACAAGACTCATGGGATGGCGACTTTGTCTGTTGGACCCTCAAGAAATTTAAAAAACGGATCCAAAGGAAAATCAGTAGTCACTAACCAGCAAATCTGGGGGGAAAGGTTATAGGCCAGTGCGTGTCAGGAAAACTACTCGGTTACATCCCATAAAGTTCAACTCCAACCCACGACCACGACTAAACATTTATCAGTTGAAATCACTTCACATACTGAAATGGTATGTGATAGCCAGGTAATTGCAAACTGGTAGCAAGGTGCTAAGGAGTAATTCCACCTGATGGAGGGAGTCAAGGAACTCGGGGAGGTAGGCAGGATAGGGGGTTATACCCGTAATCTTGCCCACCGAACCTCCAGATTTAGCAAGGGAGTCGGGGGTGCAGGCAAGCTTATCTGAACCAAGCCAGGATGAGGAGATGGTAACGCAAACCCAGGAAGTTGAATGCAATGAGGACCACGTAAGAGGTACAGTTATATCTCCACTCTAGGGTAGACTATTCTCATTCATAATTCATTATGTCAATATTTTTATGGAATTGTCAAGGGGTATAAGGAACTGAATTTCATGCTATACTGTGTGATTACATTCATAATTACAAATCGGGCATTTTAGTTTTGATGGAAACCTAAATTATTGGATCGCGGGCTAACGACGTAGTCCGTTCTTTGGGGTTTGATTATTCCTATAGAGTAGAAGCCGAAGGATTCTCTGGAGGGATTTGGATACTATGGAAGGAGGATTTTGATAGCTTAGTAGTCATTGCTCATCGATAATTTATTTATACTACTGTCAAGTATGGGTCTAGCTCTTTCGATTTTACCGTAGTTTATGCTAGTCCGCAAGTGTCCTCACAATCCATACTCTGGCTAGTTTTAAATTAGTTAGGATGCTCTACTCACTGACCCTAGATTGTGGGAGGAGATTTTAATGCTAAACTGGAGATCTCGGATAAAAAGGGAGGAGCTACCTCAACGTGAGTGGTGAATAAACAGTTTAAGGATTGGGTGTATAGGTGTGGACTACATGATTTGGGTTTTGTTGGATCAAAATTTACTTGGTGGAGAGGAACAATTCAAGCTAGACTGGATAGGGTATTTGGTTCGACGACTTGGCTGTAAGAGTTTCCTCAAATAGTGAATCACCATTTACCCTTTCTTGGTTCTAAACATCAACCTATGCTGATTCAATTAATAAGTTCAAAGCCAAGCCTAACAGGAGTCCCGCTGTTCCACATCCAAAATGCTTGGATCACTCATGCAGGATTTAACAATGTGGTTGTCAAGCATTGGCTATCAGCAGAGAAGATGATGAGTAAATCCATAGCCCATTTCTCTAACCATCTTACAAGATGGAATACGCGAGTTTTTGGAAATATACTCCATTGGAAAAAAAACTTAGCCCGGTTGGAAGGAATTCAACGGGCAATGAATGTCGATAATATGGATTCACTTTTAGTACTAGAGGGAAAGCTGAGTGGAGATTTGTTGCATGTACTATGCAAGGAGGAAATGTTTTGGCACCAGAAAGCCCAGTGTGAATGGATATCGAAGGGTGATCGAAATACCAAATATTATCACATTATCACTCTATCCAAAAGAAAGAAAATAAGAATCGAAAGGCTCACTAACTCCATTGGGTCTCTCGTTACTAATCTGAAGCAATCGCATCTTTTAGTCAAGATGTTTTTTGTCTAACTTTATACTAACGAAGACGGGAATAACTTTCGATTTCAGATCTCAGAAGCTTTCCCGTCACTTTTGGTGGAACGGGTTCATGATCTAGCTCTTCCAATCCATGAAACTGAAATCAAGAGTGCGGTTTTTGATATGAATCCTAACAAAGCCCCTGGCGTGCATGGGTTCAATGCGTTATTTCTTCAAAATCAATAGGGGGAGGTAGGGCCAGAAGTGGTGGTGTTTATACAGAAAGTTTTCAGGCTAGAACGATGGGAAAAGGATTTGAATCAAACCCTTCTGGTTTTAATTCCCAAAATCCCATCTCCATAAAATATTTCTCAATTTCGACCGAATAGCCTTTGTACTGTGCTCTACAAGATCATCTCTAAAGTTATTTGTGAATCGTTTGAAAGCACATATGGATCATCTAGTAGAGGCGAACCAATGTAGTTTCATACCTGTAGACACATAACCGATAATATTATCATCACAAAGGAGGTTATTCACTCAATGTGAAAGAAGAAGGGTAAGACAGGGTATCTAGCCATCAAAGTGGATTTGCAAAAAGCATATGACCAGCTTCACTGGGATTTTATTCAAGATACCTTAATGGACATTGGGTTTTCAGAGAACTTAATTCGTGTCATTATTAAGTGTGTGACGATAGTTTCCATGCAAGTCGCTTGGCAAGGCACCATTTCTGAGCCTTTCAGTCCTTCGAGAGGCATTCGACAAGGTGATCCACTCTCGCCTTATATTTTTGTGCTATGCATGGAGCGACTTAGACACCTTATATCGAAGGAGGTGGGTTGTGGGAATTGGAAACCAATAAAGCTTAGTCAAATAGGGCCTCCCATATCCCACATGTTCTATGCAGATGACCTCATTCTATTTGCTGAAGCAACGGAATTGCAGACGCAAGTGATAGAAAGAACCTTGGAATCTTTTTGTTTAGCCTCAGGTCAGAAAGTTAGCATCGCCAAAACTAGGATCTTTTTCTCTAAGAACATTTCTAGAGAAACTGCATGTCGACTCAGTCACGATCTATATATTACATGTACGACTAATCTTGGAAAATATTTAAGGGTTCCATTGATTCATGAGCGTACGACGAGAAACACCTATCAACAAATCCTAGATAATGCTCAAAAGAAACTTCAGGATGGCGCGCAAGGATGTTGTCATTAGCAGAGCGAGTTACCTTAACCTAACCAGTAATTTCATCACTTCCAATTTTCACGATGCAAACGGTACGCCTTCTGTGACAACTTTGTGATGATTTGGAGAAAGTCATGAGACATTTTATCTGGGGTTCAATGAACGATCATCAAAAAATGCATCTTGTTAACTGGGCGACCATGTTTCAGCCAAAAAATGCAGGGGGACTGGGCATTAAATGCATTCGTCCTACCAATGATGCGATCCTGTCCAAGTTAGGATGAGATTTGCTTACTAAACTCACAGCCTTATGGGTCCAGATCCTAAGAGATAAATATCGTCTAGATGCTTATCATATTACCCAAATGATAGATAGGATAGGGGCTTCGATAATTTGGAGGGGGGATATCAATAACCTAGCAATTTGTACGCCAAGGTATCAAATGGACTCTAGTTAATGAGAGGCATGTTTTATTCTGGCTAGATAATTGGATGGATGGATGGGGACCATTAACCCTCGTGGCGATCTCTCAAATCGCTGAAAGTATTCTTTATGCTACGATTGCAAATTTTACTAATGAAGTCGGCAACTGGCATTGGAATGTGTTTCAACAATATCTTCCTTACACAGTATGTATGGATCTTGTGACTATTCGCCCTAATGTTGAAGACATAGAGGAAGACATATTAGTATGGGGACCATCTAATCACGAGGGGTTCACAGTGGCATCAACATATGAATTAATTGAAGGACAAACCACAGACATTAATCACATAGTTTGGGAGGTTATATGAAAATGGGTAGGACCTTAGCGGATTAGGTCGTTTCTTTAGCTTTTGGCTAAGAGAAAACTACTGACAAATCAATAGTGAGTGGCTCATCACATCACCACAGATAGCAGGTGTCACTTCTGTAGGCAAGACGAGTCATCACTGCATATGGTACAGGACTATCCGAGGGTGAAATCTTTCTGGTGTAAATTTTCCCATAAGGTGGTTGATACGGGCTTTTTCCAACAAGATGAGAGGATGTGGATGAAGTCCAACCTTATGAAGCATTCACAAGTGAAGTAGGTAGAGTGGGCTACAATCTACAGCGTCAGCTGCTAGTTCTTATGGAAATGGAGGAACAGAAGCCTTTTTGAGGTTGGCTTTGAATGGTCGAAAGATGGTACCAGAATTGTTATGGATTACGTAGACTGGATAGCACGAGCAAGCATTATGAAAAAATGCGTGTTTCCGGCACAGGGTTTACCTGTGGGTAAATTAGTGGGTTGGACTAAACCAATGGAGGGTTAGGTTAAAATAAATACAGATGGTGCAGTTAAACAAGGATCCAACATGGCTACCGATGGAGGATTACTTAGGGATTTTCATGGGAAGTGGTGTGGTGGTTTTCAACAGCATATTGGAAGGAGTTTGCCTTTAACTGCCGAACTCTGAGGCATTTTCTCAAGACTTACACTAGCCTGGGAGCTTGGATATTGATGCGTTATTATCAAAGTGGAATCCTTAAAGGTGATTAACATTCATTCTTCCTCCCAAATAGTTCTATCTTCGGATAATTTTTTGGTGGCAGGTACTCGTGGGCTATTACACTGAGCATGGGAGGTGCTAATTCAGCATGTCTATTGCAAAAGGAATCAGTATGTTGATAGCCTGGTGTTTCTAGCAGTCTTATTAAGTCCAGGTATGTTTATCCTTCAGGAGCCTCCGATGGTCATTATAGAGCTAATCCATAGAGATGCACAAGGCAAGTTATATTATAGAACACTGCGATAATATTTTTTTCTTTCCTTTGTAATAAAAAAGCATGCCCTCTTAGTAGGTAGGGATCACCTAATAGTTGTAAAAGGAGGAATGATGAAATCTACCCTCATATATTTGAATTTTGAAATATTGCAATCTAAGTTTACCCCCATATCCTTTTGCCTTAAATTTCATCACTACACCAACATAAGAACTGATGAGTTGAAGATATTGAAAATCGACTCTCCCTATCAACTCATCTCCACTAAGCACTCTCGACACCTTGTTTTCTTAAGAGGAGATGATAAAACTATAACTCAAATTACCAAAGTAAGACATGCTATCTCCAAAAGAAGATATAGACCCAAGAAAAAGTATCGATTGAAGTAAATAAACTTCAAAGGGAGAGCATTAGGAAGAGGATAGAGAATAAAGGAGTTTTCAATAGATTTTATAGAAAAGGTTAAGGTTCCATAGTAAGGGTTGGAAAAGTATTATAAACATTTTTAACGATCCAAATAGGTTAAATATAGATAACTCAAATTCATAAGCCTTTCCATTTCCCAAAGTAACTGATGGCTCACCCTCTATCTAAAATCCCTTTTCTCTCTATTGAATATCTATGCACGCTAAAGATGTGATGGCTGGTGATAAGCTATCAGAAACTAAAGAGTTATCACTTCATACAATGCATCTCCCTCTAAAAATCCTTCATTTATTCCTTCAGACCATATATTACATATAAAGGTGCACTTCAACTAAATTCCATTTATAAGGCTTGTAAATGGAACTTGGGGTTGAATGGTACTCAATAAACAATTTTATCTATGTAGTATATAAGATACATTTATGAATTCGATAGCTTATCAAAAGCAGATAAAGCCAACATCTTAGGCTCTTGTTGAAATCTTGACTAGACTTTTAACATTTCATCTATTTTCCTTTTGCAACTGCCTCTTGTAAAACATTTAATCAAGTATAGCATTTTAATTTTCAAAATAACATTTTTATTAACATAAGCACTTACTTAAAATGAAAATTAGTTGCATGTAGATCAAGATAAACCATTTTAAAAAACATGAAATATTAAAAAATGAATGTATAATTATGAATAAAAATCCTATTTAGAAAATAATTTATAAAAAAGAGTATGACTAAAAATTCAAATTGGAAATTATAAATTAATCTTGAATAAGACCATATTAATAAGAAAAACTGAAAACCTAATAAAAATATTAAAAACTTATTATTGACTAAGTGAGGTCCTAACTTAAGATTTTGATAATAACAAAATATATTACTATTAATGAATTTAGTTTAGTGATATTAGTAGATCTATTATAGTGGAACCAAGAAAAATATGTGATGTAGTTCAATAGAAGGAAAAAAAAGAGAGAAAATAAGTTAATTGAATAATCAATGAATATATAGAATGAGCAAAGTGGAGTATATGTACAACTTAAGAGAGATTCAAGGAAATTGAAGTGAAGAAAACAAGAAGAAGGAAGAATCATGCACATCAAATTTTAAGACATTATTGTAATCTTTCTTGCAACAATATTTTGGTCACTTCAATGAATCAAAGGTTCGATCATTACTTTATCGTTTGAATGTAAGACATAATATATAAATTGTTTCACAATTAAGAGGAAAATTGTTTTGATTTTTTTAGAAAATATTTTGATCTTCAAATAGAATTTTAGGAAATTTTGTAATGATTTTTAATCAAGTTTTATCAAAGGGTGATAATTTGTGAGAATTTAAAGGGTTAAAAATTTGAGTTTTGATGACCTAGTAAGTAAATAGGACTATTTGATACACTACATATGATAAGTTATCCATTGTCTAGACATTGTTCATCGATTGTATTGTTTACTAACTAATATTAATCATCAACCAGTTGAATGGTTATGACCAACTAGTTGATGGTTTATGTACAAAATTAGTAACAGGGGACTTCTTATCTAGATAGGAGGTTTAGTTAGCTAATATCCTAGTGGTGGTTTTCCAACTAACTGAAGGAAGTAATTGGTTAGCTACACATTCCTAGAAAGTAACTATTGTAACTACTACTTTACGTGTATACTGACTATTTGAGTTAGTTTTAGGTATAAAATTAAGTAGCAGGTAGAATATTTAGCATACTAAAGAGTTCTTAAGAACCTTGAGAAGGATTGACATTTCTGCCTGGGTCTAGCCCAAATCAACCTAAAGTATAGGTTTGACTTGAGCTGAACAAGCTTCAAATCGAACTTAAGATTTTTTTAATGTTTAGGCATTCTGCGAAGCTCAATCTTAGGCTTTGCGGCTCAGCCTAACCCGAAGCCTAAATGAGTCATATAACCATTGTTCGAAGTAAAACAATGTGGTTTTCAAAATCACTAAATGCCTCTTGCCTGCTCTGCTACTCATATAGTTTACTATAACATAATTGTTTGTAAAACAAAATCACTATAGCCCTATCTCCTTTCCTCCTTCAGTGCTCTATGATGATTGATGTGCACCTCCTTCTTCATTTGCTTGTTATTCCTCCTTTAAAAAGCATCTCTAGTGAGTTTGTTTGTTGTTGGAAATTGGGTTAAAGGTTGTTTTTCCTTTACCTTAATTTATATTTGTTGGTTCCTTTGGTGGAAAATCTCTATGCTTCTAATTCCATCTCAACGTGCTTAGCTTATATTTATGTCTTTTTCTAGCTAGCAACCAACACTCATCATATTCCATGTAGCATCCCCTTACTATAGGGTACACATCGAGACGCCCGGAGGTCATTTTGGTACATAACCTACGATAAGGACGAGCTACGTTCGATCATTACATTCACTTCACATGGCATCATATCAATATTCACTTATAAAGCATCAATAGAAAAACCATAATATTTTAAAGTCTAACTTTTCCTCGTTTCATTTCATAAAACCTAAATGTCTACATTGTGTCTTTCAACATTTTCTATATGTATATCATTAAAACCTAATACAAAAGTACTATATGAAAGAGGAAAATATACATAATCTGACTAATCTGTCCAAAATCCCCATCTGACAGACCTCTTGCCAATCACAATCTACACGGCTGGTAGAGACTCTCAGTAGCTAGAGTCATCTCTCGGTCTTGAAAAAACAACGTTGCAATTTTGGTGAGTTTTGCGAACTCAATGAGGTAACCATCATCGATGTTTACTCAATTCATACAACACGTCATTTCACATATCATATAATCACATACTACATTTTACATAACTATCACATTTTCACTTAAGCATAGGCAAATTTGGCATTTCATTCCAGCAAACATACTTAACAATATGCATATGAAATGCTCATGAGACACTTTCCAATTATTACGATGTTATGACCGAGTGCTTGAACTGTCCCGTATCTATTTTGGATACCAAACTCATTAATAACTGTCTCTTATCCGCTTAGAAGATACAGGGCTCATTTTACATAGTGAGTCTTAGGCTCTTAATCACTTTTGGGCTTGAGGCTCATTTTCACTCGTTGAGCTTTAAGCTCTGATCGGTTGCTACTCTGATCACAACTGTCATTATCTGATTATGCATTAATGTATGGAATGCATGTACCACAATCACTCACATTATAAAGCACTTAGGTCTTCACATTCACATTCATCGAACCTTCTGTCCAGAATCCATAATTAAACACATTCAATTATCATTCAAAACATAATTTAAGCAAACAAATAATTAAGTGAGACCGTCTAGGTTACGCACAAGTTGCTTCCGAAGCTATTGTCTTGAAGTCCCAACAACGTCTAGAGGATGGTGCTCAATTTGATCCTCTATATTAAACAACATACATATATATCACATTATGCACAATTATAATTGTTCAATAATGCACATGTATAAAATGAATTATATACTATGCATGTTCATGATAATCCCGGGTTCCTATCCATCAATTTCATCACACAATCAATCTCATGCCAAAACTCATTGAATTATAATTTTTATACTTAGGTTTATGCCTCACTAAAACCATTAAAATCTCTATTCATTTCTCATTAGCTCACTTCAGATTTTTCCAAGTCACACTTTCGAATCTACTGTTCACATTCAATTAGAAAGCAAAACTGATGAAATATGGTCATACTTTCTTCTAAACAAGTGTTCCTATAAGTCTTATCTTTCCATTGACACCAAAATCACTCAATTTGGTTAAGTAATTTGGAAGATATACCTCAAACGTTATCAGGTTGTTCACATTCAAAAATAATGTACTATGTACAAATTCCATCTAGAAATTCAATATCTTAGAGGAAGAATCAAAATTTTTTTTCTTTAAAAAGTTTGTAGGACTATATCTCTAGTTTACTCCAAATTAAAAATCATCTCATTTGAAATCCTACAGACCAAGATATCATCAAAATACTGGAACATGTTCAATAAAGTATCCAGTTCATGCTCTTCCAACTGATACCCTTACTTTGATTCAGTTCATCTTTTTTGAGTCAAAACCAAAAGCTATAAATTTCTATGAAGAGATAGAGAAATGTGTTATGAATCCAATGCTTGGAAAATCAGGTCATTTGGAGGTCGGACGACAAAGTTATAGCTGGAAGAATCAAACAAGGTTCTGTCTACATAAGACGAAGCAGATAGTCAACTTAAGATGAAGTAGAAGTCAACCTAAGACGATACAGATGGGCAACTTAAGACGAAGTAGAAGTCAACCTAAGATGATACAAATGGTCAACTTATGACGAAGTAGAATTCAACCTAAGACGATACAAATGGTCAACTTAAGACGAAACAGAAGTCAACCTAAGATGATACAGATGATTAACTTAAGACGATATGACGCCATCACAGATGATATTATCTACACTCCTGAGCATCTTCCCTTATATGGACCATAACTTTCGACTCCGATGTCCAAAAATTTCATATAATATACTGTTAGAAAGTTAAAAGGATAAGCTACACTTTTGTGAGGACAACTTTGTCAAAATCTGTTTAGATTTGTATAGTGAATTCACAGAATTTCCAGATCAAAACTCAACGTTATTACTATTCATTCCCACAAAATTTCCAGACTTCATTCTCAATCTCCATGTTTCCTCTCAACTTCCATTTAAATACTTATTCCCATCTCAGACCATCATTTTACAACTATTCTTTAACTTAAAAACCATTTTCTTGATCATCCTTAAAGCTTTCACTTACCCTCGTAAACACACACACACACACACACACACACACACACACACACACACATACATGCACTAACAATAATTTATCAAATTATTTCATAAATCCACAACTCTAAAGAATTTATTCACTACTTACTTGTTGAATACTCCAAAAACTTCAACTATCTTCAAACCCTAACTCCATACAAAAATACGTAAACCACTGTGAGCACTAACCACTTCTGGTTTTTCTTAAGGCAAAAGAAACACTTAGCAGTAGAGGAAGTGGTGAAGGATATGAAAAAGCAAAGTTAACTCTCAGAAAGAATTTGATGGAGAACTCTGTATATGGGAAGAAATTTGGAGAAGATGATAACAAGGAAAGAAATTAGGAAAAAGAACAAACCCCTTTTTAACTCTCGGATAACTTAAACTTACTTCTGACAAATAATAAAAGCAACTTAACACTTGTCACTTTTCCTAAGGTCTAACTCTAACTAAGTTTCTTTTGAAACTAACTCCATTAATTCTATCTTTATAATCCAACCATCTCCAAATATTCTTTTGAATTTCTTTTCCCTTATTTTCTATAATTTTCTAAAATTTAGTCCTAAATTCACCAAAATTTACAAATCTCACAATTCTACTAACCAATAATATTTTCAACATAAATAAATTCAAAATTCACTAAATTTTCAAAAAACACAACTCAATCCAATTATACCTGGATTATTCATGAATGCATGTATAATTATTCCCATGTGCAGAAAATTTCACTATTCATGTGTATGTGTATGACATATTATGCATGAGCATGCAAAAAATGCTTTTCTAAACTCTCACTAATCACTCATATTTACTATTTTAACTTCTCACAGGTAATGGGATGTTACATTCCACCATATGCTAATCAAATTCTTTGATGCTTTAAACGTGTAATGAAACATTTTTGCATGATTTCTGACTAAAAAAGGGAGTTCTTAGAACCCTAGTTGGTTGACTAGCTAGCCTACATCCTTATTTTTAAAAAGGTATATAAGAAAATATACAAAATTTAGTGCCTTATTTGCTCTTTTAGAATGTGATTTGTGAGGAAGGAAAAGAAATGACTTCAAACTCTTAAGACTTCAACTCTCTTTTAGTCTTTGTTTAATCGATAAAGACCCATTGTAAGAAAAATAATCCCCTTTTTCTTATTTATATATACAACGTTAGCAAACAATTTGAATGAAAGTTATATTCTTTTTTATTCTTGCATAATTATGATTACTACTTCCAAAATAGTCCTCACATATTTTGGTATATGTAAAAAACTTGGTGTCAACAGTACTGGAAGAAATATATTTTGGCTTAACAAAAGCAATTTCCATTTGCTATATATTCATAAATGTTCCACTCATTTTTTCACATCCTTAATAACCATAATCTTTTAAGTATTTCACTTCTCAATTCTTTATATAAGCTAAGATATAATGGGCAAATTTGTGACCATCTTTCATCTTATACTTATGTTTTATGTTATCTGGTATACACCAATTGTGATTTTGTAATATACTTATTTTCGTTAATGTTCATGTCTAATACTCATAAGGATTTGCATATCATGTTGATATAAACATTTCCATGTTTCTTGCCTATACAATGTACACAGATATCTTTTTAGTTAGTCTAGTTTCATAAAAGAACTTAAATTTCAATACTTTCATGTTTAGTATGTATAGAATAAAATGACTACTATAGGTTATAATAGCAATAAATCAAAAAAAATTCTAGTTGGGGTGATCATTAGTGATGACCATTCACTCTCTATTATTGATAGAGAAAAATTTAAGATGTTACTCACCTTATTCCAACTAACCTTTAAGATCCTAATTCAAAATACTATAAAGAAAGACATTTTCAAGATTTATAATGTTCAAAAGAATTTGATATTGAAGATGTTGTCCAGTAGTCATAAACGAGTAGCCAACACATTACATAGATGAATGTCCTATAACCAAAAGAAAGGTTATATATTGATAACGACATACTATATTGACAATGATTAGATTTTATGTAGTCAAATCTTAAGGTAAATATTCTTTAATTTTGTTATCATTTATTTATTGATTATGTTATAATTGATTTTTTGGCTTTAAAATTGTAGGTTTATTTATGTGCCGACATTGCATACAAGTGAAAGTTTGACAACTATAATGGTTGAGTGCTTAATGAATTGGAACATTAAAACTAAGTTGTCAATCATAACTTTGGACGGCTGTAGCACAAATGATGCTATGATCGAAAAATTGAAGAAGTTGCAAGTTGGGAGATTGTTGATTAATGAAAGGTTATTCCATATGTGTCATTTCATGTATATCATGAATTTAATAGCGAAGTATAAGTTAGAGATAATAAAGGAACAGTAACGACAATTCAGAGTAACATAGTTTATTAGAGTATAACAACCAAAAGAGTTAACAACAACTACATATTCTATACGCAAAGAAGTTATTTTTGGATTGTCAGACTAGATTGAATTTAATATTCAAGATATTGGAGCCAGTAACCAAATATAATAAGGTGTTCATCGGGTTGTGACAGAAAGATTCTCAATATACTTACTTGCTAATAAAAAAGCAATAGTTAGTTCAAGCAAGTTGTGTCGAAGTTAGAAGATTAATATAACAATAAAAATAAAAATAAATATAGATATTTCTTAATGTTATTGAGTTGTTATCAAGATAAAATATCAACTTTGCACATTTGTTTTAACTACACATGTGAGATCAAGTGAGTATTATGTGGTTAGATTTTTTTTTATTTTAATGAGGTGATCCAGGATATGAAAAAGTAGATGACATAGAAACTCAATTCTTATTGATATGATTAGACAAACCAATGTAGTTATTCTTGTGTTAAACCCGAGATATAAGATGTAGGGACCATATTGTTATTATAAAATGTTGTATAGTGATCAGGCTCAATGATATGTTGATTTCATTAAACAAATATGTTATAATTTATTTAATGATTTTCAACTAAGATTAGACAAAGATCGATGATCACATTACTTCAATTTAAGTATTAACTTCAACTTTATCTTCATCCATTGTTGATATAACAATTAAAAGTGTAAGTCCTAAAGTTGAAAAATTCATCAAAAAGAAGCTTAGGACCTTTTACAATAGGATATAGTTGGATGACTATTTAGAGGCAAGTATTATGACACAAGTTAAAAAGATACAAATTAATGTACTATCATAATGCAAGTCATATGGAGATAATTATCCGATCATACAAGCAATTGCACAAGCCCTCTTAGAAATTCTTATACGTATTATTGCTTTAAAGTCAACTTTTAATACTAGTGGTCAGATAGTTAGTTCTCATCGACTCAACTTCTTAAAACTATTAAAGCCTTGATGTGTGCCCGAAGTCAAGTAGGTAATAAAAATAATTAATGCAAAATCTATTCTTTATGATATGTTGTTTTTATTTACCTTAATACTTTTAACAATCTTATATAATATATCATATTATCTTATATTTTCTTTTCTTATATTAATACCGTTACAAAATCCATTCTTCCAATTGAAAGTTTATTTGAAATAAATATTCAATAACGAAGGTCTATTTTTATTAATAATAATGTGTTAAATATTCATATTTCTCAATTTACTATTTTTTTATATGATTGATTTGATTTTATGGAAAGAAAGATGTAAATGTTTATTTGTGTGGTTTTATGCAGGTTAATAAAGAAAACTCCATGCTATTTCCTTTACCCTTTTAGCTTAACTCTAATCTCCAACTTTAATTAATTTTTTAAAAATATTTTTAGATAATAGTATTATAATACTCTTTATTTCTGAAAAAAAATAGAATTTTGATAATAGTCTCCGGTCCTTTTCATTTGTGCAAGTAACAACAAAGGAATTTAATTGTTTGATTCTTTAATAATGTTGCTTTATATCAGAATAAATGGCATTATTTTGACTATTTTGTTTAGCACAGTTACATCAATTTTCTGCTAATGTCAAAATGATCTAGAATAGTCATGTTTGAGTGATGATTCTAGTCAATTTCGCTTGTTGTCTTTGCTGAAGCTAGTGAAATAGATAAGTAACTTTTCCTTACTTTTCTATACTTAGCAATATACACATGTAGAATTCTATGTTACAAAAATGTTGATTTATGGATATAATGTATTCATTTTCTAATTCTAGGTTAAGGCCATAAATTTTCCTAACTTAGTCATGATCAAGTTTTTGTACTTGCGTGATTTTTCAGATAAAGGAATTAAAATTTAGAAGCTTATTGTTTATAGAAACTTTTTTATTACCTATAATTTTAAACCTAGGCTACCATTTATGTGGATGGATTGATTGGCCCAACAAAGTCTGCCTTTGTTAGTTAGATTGTGCAAATTGTTAAGTTAATATAGTATACGACTTATGAAATTGCACCATTTGTAGAATTAACAAATTACTCACTTATAGAATTTGCTAAATAATTTGACCAAAGAGTTGTGTTACATCTTGAGGCACTTGAAACAAAATTCTTAGTTTCAAATTTAAAGTTTGTGACTAATATTACACTAGAAGGAACTTACTATTTTGCTATACTCAGTTACTCAATTGATTTGTACTTGTTTTCCTTCATTTGCTTTATTTTCACGACAACTTACCAAACTTAACTAAAAGATTTTTTATTTATTAAATAAAACTTTTAAATAGAAACCTTGTTAGTTTGGTATTAGGGATAAAAAGAACCAATTTTTTTAATCAAAAGAATAAATTCATCTGGTGGGAGCAGTTTGGCTAAGATTATATTTTTCTAGGCATTGATTAGCTTTGAGAAAGAACTAGCAAGTTATGGCGTTAGGAAGGCATGTTAATTAAACTAAGGCAAACTATATTTGATGGGATCAAGTGGGTTTGATCTCCAATTAATTGTGACAGACTATTGGTGAGATGGACTAATTACAGGAGTGTCTGGACAGACAAACACTAAAATATGCTCAAAGGGCTAACTAAAGTGTTGATGGATTAGATTATCGAAGTGAATCAATTGGATCATGCATAAATTGACTTAGAAGTTAACTAATAACTATCCGTTACCTACTTAGAGTGATGTGACATAGAAATCATCAGAAACACAAAAAAAATGTAATAAATTGGTCTTTTAACTTTATTAATCCAGCTGCATGTATCTTGGTGATTCCGCCGTTAAAATCGCACACTGGAAAGATCGATAATTAAATCATGAAATAAGATTTTATGTAATAAATTTATTCTTTAAGATTAAGAAAATTAAATTTCATACTATCTAAAAAATATATCTTTAAAGCCCAATTTACATAATTAATACTAAATATTTATTAATCTCAAAATCGAAACCCGTAAATTCAAATTAATAATGCACGACAAAGATCCCACGGCCCTAAGTCAATGAAAAAGTAAAAAAACAGACTTTTTTTTTTTTCTTTTTAAGTAAAAGCCAAATTTGCACTTGGGAGCAGCCACCTAACACAACCTCTCCAGATACCAGAGTCCTTTCAACGGACTCTCCCACGCCTGTCACGCACATCGTAACCTCCGTCGCGTTCGCTTCTTTTCCCTCACTTTCTCACCTTCCAAGCACCTCCAACTATGCAGACTGACGCCTTCACTCTTGGCTCCACTCCCTCCGTCCCCGTCCACCGAACTTGGCCACTCAACCCTGGCTTCACCTACCGCTTCGACTCTGTTCGCGCCTCCCTGAAGCGTTCCGAT
This sequence comes from Erythroxylum plowmanianum, assembly GCA_025531925.1. Taxonomy (NCBI): domain Eukaryota; kingdom Viridiplantae; phylum Streptophyta; class Magnoliopsida; order Malpighiales; family Erythroxylaceae; genus Erythroxylum; species Erythroxylum plowmanianum. The sequence continues at coordinate 35,864,296 of JANVCQ010000006.1, read as the reverse complement.
CTCGACGGGCTCAGCAATGTCGCTTTGCCTCGCCGATCCTGGTCGCTTTCCGGTTCTTCCTCTGCCCTCCGGCCGTGGAATCCTCTGCCGCTGGTTGTATCCGAGAGGAAAACCGAGAGCTTTGAGGTTCGCGCCACGGCTGTGCCTGAGAGCGCCGATGAAAGTGAGAATTCGTCGAGCCTTGGAAGGACTTTGGTGCTTGGATTGTTGTTTGGACTCTGGTACCTTTTCAATATCTACTTCAATATCTACAACAAACAGGTTGGTTTTTCTTCTCCTCTTTTGGTGAATTGTTGTCGTTGATTGTAAAATGTTAGATCGCAAAGTGACGGCTGTATGCAGTTTTTATTGTTTTGATTTTAATATTAGTATTCAAGAAATCACTTTGCAAAGAAAAATGTTTGTTTCTCAAAAGAGATCCATTTGTTTTTGGTTTTAGAAGCTAGACGTGAAAGGAGTATGCTGAAAAAGGGAAAGAAACCTAAAACGTTTTTAGGTTGTGAAATTAGGAGATTCTGAGTTCATTTGTGTACGGCAGAATTGACTAAATCTTTCATAATGAAAAGAAATATTTATTTAACAAGGTAGTGTATCCCAAAACTTGTCGTATCGATATTTGTTTGACTTATATATGGACCATGTTCTTGTTTCAGGTTTTGAAAGTGTTTCCAAACCCAGTGACCGTAACTGCGGTTCAGTTTGCTGTTGGGACAGTCCTTGTTGTTTTTATGTGGACTTTCAACTTGTACAAGAGGCCAAAGATTACTGGCGCGCAGGTACTCCACCTAATTGGAAACTTTTTGGTTTTGCTATGTGTGTGCTGTTATGGTTTGTAAATGAGGTTGATCGTTATAAATGTTCCCTCAGCTTGCTGCTATCCTGCCATTGGCAGTCGTTCACACGCTAGGAAACCTTTTCACTAATATGAGTCTTGGAAAAGTGGCTGTTTCATTTACTCACACTATCAAAGCTATGGAACCTTTCTTCTCTGTTGTCCTCTCTGCTATGTTCCTTGCTGAGGTGAGTAGTCTTATTCATTTAGTCTCAATGATTTTCTTCTGTGGATGCACGCAATAATGTTTACCCATAAGCAAATTTGTCCACAGTAGCAGCCTTTCTCATGTATTTTCTCCATATTCATTTTTCCATATTGGTGTTTGCTTTTGAAGATCTTATAGCTAGCTGATTACTCTGACCTTCCCCAGTGTGGGAAAATTGTTGCTGCGTATGTACCTTTGTTGGCGTTAAAACCTGCTTAAATTGCTCTTGAATCTTGACCCTGAGTTCTACCTCTTTTTAATCCTTGTGCTGCAGTCTCCAACTCCCTGGGTAGTTGCCTCTCTTCTGCCAATTGTTGGTGGTGTGGCACTTGCATCTGCCACTGAGGCCTCTTTCAATTGGTACGTACAACATGCATTTTTACATGAACTAAAGTGATTTCCAAACATATATTCTGCACTGCCCACCTCCCTTGTTCTTGTATTGTTTCGCGGTCTCTTCAAAACGTGTACTAAATGCTAAACCATGTACACAATTCTTGTACCTTATGTAATAATCATTTTTATTTTATTTGTTTGGAAATAGGGCTGGTTTTTGGAGTGCTATGGCTTCCAATTTGACTAATCAATCACGAAATGTCCTAAGCAAAAAAGTCATGGTTAAGAAAGAGGTAATCTAAACCTATCTGGTTGACTTTGTTGGTTTTATTTGGTTAATTTCTTTCTTGGAGGAAGCATTTTATGCATGTAATACTTGTGTCATATGATGTCTGCTACCAGTGCATTATCTGTGGCTTGTTCATTGGCAGGACTCTATGGACAATATCACCCTCTTTTCAATTATCACGATTATGTCCTTTATCTTATTAGCCCCGGTGGCTTTCTTCATGGAAGGTGTCAAATTTACTCCGGCATACCTCCAATCTGCTGTGAGTTTTTCGCACATGGCTAAGAATATTTCTATGAAATTACTTAAAGACATGATTGGTGTAAGTTTATGCCTGATTTCTTCTATGTTCATTTGTTTGACAGGGATTGAATCTTAAAGAGGTGTATACTAGGTCTCTGCTTGCTGCACTTTGCTTCCATGCCTATCAGCAGGTAATTTTTCTGGTACATTTGTCATTTTTCTTGTTCCTTTCCATACTTCACATTTGTTTGTCTCTGAAAACTGCTAATCTTCCTATACTTTGCTGTTGCAAGTATGCTTCAAGTTAAGAATGGAACTCTTTATTGATTAAGGTTTTGTAAATTTATTGTTGGAAAAAGGGTTGTTCCTGTCATGCTAATGATATTCTGTGATAAAATATTACTTTATGCAGGACATTACAGAATTAGATTATATGACCAATGTAGACGTTGCTCTATTATTTCACACTATTGACTCTTGTTAGTGAAGAATATAAAGTAGAATGAAAACATTAATGGTAACCTAGTGTTTGACTTCATTTTAGAGCATGTAAACTTCCGTAAATTCTGGCGTATTGTTTCATAGGGTCATAGGCACCTAGTTCTCGTACTTTGTTGTTGGTAGTGATTCATGCTGGGACAAAACAATTTTGCAGGTTTCCTATATGATATTGCAGAGAGTATCACCGGTTACCCACTCGGTTGGCAACTGCGTGAAGCGTGTAATTGTAATTGTTAGTTCTGTTCTCTTCTTCCAAACGCCAGTGTCACCCATCAACTCTCTTGGTAAGATTCTTAATTCCTCGCACGGAAACAAAACAGTGAAGTTAATCTTTCCATATTCATAATGAACTTATTTTCGCCTTGGACGCAGGGACTGGGATTGCTCTTGCTGGAGTTTTTCTATATTCAAGGGTGAAGCGCATCAAGTCAAAGCCAAAGGCAACTTGAAGATACGTGACTGAGATTTTGTACTGAAATTTGGCCACTCAATCGTAACATCCATAATGTTGCACTAAAGAACCTCTTTGCAGAGTAGGCAGAGAAATGAGATAGCTCATTTGGTTGGCATGGCTTTTTGTTTCTCCATTCATTTTTTTTCAGAAACAGACGTATTCTTGTGGATTGCTTCCTTCAAATTCTATATCATTGAGGGTGTTCTAATGTGCCTCGCTTGACCTGCCGTGAGGGTCCTGCTTATTTTGGTATTTAGCTGCTTATCCCGATACTAGTTCATTTTTTGATAAGCTAGCCTTAGCATCCAATTAAGGAAGCCTCCATGATCTGGCCTTTATGGATTTTACTATAGGAGGAAAAAAAGATTAGATGAGCTTTTAATGTTTATTCTTAAATATAATGCAATCTCAAACGGCTTAAATCCTTGAATTAAAATTTTCCATTACAAAATAATAATTTGATCTTTATTTTAATCTAATATACTCTTAATGAGTATACGGAATGGACCTGATTTGATTTAACATAGATCATTGACCTTCATTCTGAGTATGTGAGTTCAAGTTTACGTAAGAGATTTAGTCATCTGAAAAAAGTTGAGTTTAACCAAGATGAATATGTCCACACGAAGAAGTACTCAATCAACGAGTAACTAAGTTTTAATAGAAGCTGGATCTGAATTTTATTACCATATTTGGAGTTTAAGTATATTTTAGATCTAATTATATTTTTAAATAGTTGTTTATAATAAAGAAACACAACTCAAAGTATGTTCTCAAAATAACTATTTAGCACTCCTCAATTCTTACTAAATTGAGTTTAAGAGGGATCTACATGAAAAAGGTAGTCTTAATTAAAAACTAAGTTTTTTAGTAAAAGTTGGGTCCAAATTTTGTTATCATATTTGGAGTTTAAGTATATTTTTTAAAAGTTTGTGTATAAAAAAAGAGAAACCCCAAAATAATTTCTCTTATTCATTATTAATCATTAAATTTATTCAAAATCTTTTACATACTTTGCACTCTTTAACTCTTATATGTCAGAATGTCTTCACTAGAGATACTTATAAGTAGTCATTTTAGTAAACCAGTAAACCAAAGATAAACCTAACAAACTTAATCTGTATCATTTGGCATCAAAAAGGTTTTGAAATTGTCTAATTTTTCAGTTGAGAAAATGTTAAAACAATTGAACTAACACTATTAAAAGAAAGAATAATAGATATTATGGAAGTTATTAGTCCACAAACATTAATGAGACAACCAACACCCTTAAAGCTCTTTGGGTCAATGAGCGACTTAAAGACCAAGCTGCAAAAATTTTAATATTCTACAACAAATTAGACAATTGTTGCAATAGAGGCAGCAAATGCACAAAAGACAACAAACTCACACCATATGACCATCGTGAAAAGGAGCATCATCTACATTCATGCAATTAGTACCTTTGGAATATGAAATAAGGGCATATAAATATATAGATCTAGAGGAAGTCGAATGTAACATGAGAAATTTCACCAATAAGTATAGTAAAAAAAAGAAGAAGATGGTTATGTCTTCAATTAATAAAATCCAAAAGAATTCACCTCATGAAAACGATCAAAAGGGAAAAACAAAGGAAAGATTGAAGAAGATTCAATACATATCTCAATATGGTTATTAACTACATCCTTGATAATAATCTAGCTGGCAAACCAAAAGCATTGTCACCATTCTTACTAAAAGAGACAAGAACCTATATTGCCTCTTCTAATAGAGATATTGAACATGACATCAAGGATTATAAAGATCTCACGAGGATAGCCAATAAAATGATAAAACAAGGAAGGGTGAGTTATTTCTTGAGAAAAAATAGTACGTACGATCGAGATAGGAAGAAATAAAGAAAGAGCCATTCATGATGGTCAAAAACCAAGAAACTTGATAGAGAGCTGTAGTCTACTTAAAAGGTAATCCACATGATCATTAATGGGGATAATAAAGAGTTAAAATCTTAGTGAAAGAAAGCGCCATAAGAGGAGAGTTGCAACAAATAACTTGATTATAATATACTTTGATAAAAGGATGAAGGTCTCTGAGATCACCTTGTAGGAAAATGGATAATAGGTTCTTAATTAAGCCTCATGAAGATGCCACGTTTGTAACTTTATCAAAATCCAATTCTTTGGTCAAAAGAATATTGGCAGATACATAGAATGTCGTGGATATTTTATAATATGATGCCTTCAAAGAGATGGGACCTCATAATAAATAAATGTTTAAAAAGTTTTGAATTTGTCTAATATTTTTGCTTTAGAAAATTTTAGAACAATTAACACCATTATAAGAAAGAATAATATAAACTCATAGAAGAAGCTCTTAGAGTCAATAAGCAACCTGAGGACTAGGCTACTAAAGTCATAATATTCGAGAACAAATTAGACAATTATTGTAAGATAGGTAGCAAATCCATGAAAGATAATAAACTCACACGATACTACCATCGTTGGGAGGAGCTTCATCTACATCCATATAATTAGTACCACTAGAATATGACACGTAGTGGCAAAGCCTAATAGTCAATAACCATTACTATTTAGGTGCAAAATGCCAATGTTAAATATATATAACAACACGCACGACCTTGTCAATCAGATGAATTGATGTGGAGAATTTATAGATTTGTATAAAGCATCCGATGTCGTAAAATATAAAGTTTTCTCTTCTATCCTAATTAGCGCCACACAATTGTAGTTCTAAACCTTACTTATAGCTTATATGGTCATCTTCTAGCAATTTATAGCTAGATTCATATCACACTTTGTTAGCAACAGGCACATAACCAGAGACTTGTCCTAATTTATATTAATAATTCAAAGGTTAAAAGAGAGCTTAAGGGATCACCTACACCATTTTAGTTTTAAGATAGCTCAAATCTCTAGCCTCGATGCAAAGGTGGTAGTAATAGACTTTTCCAATAAATTTATTCTTTGTCAATTGAATGTGGTTTTTCAATGTGTGTAAGTTTTACCTAATTAACCTTGATAATCCAAAAAAGCAGGGGTCGTTTGCGTAGTTCCTAAGGTGTTGATCCCACGATGAGGGTATTAACTTAATCTTAAGTTGTTTAAGGCTCAAAGAAAAGAATAAAAAGAAAAAAAATGTACAAGTGAACACGGAAAGTAAATACTAGAAATTGATTCAAGAATTATACGGTAGAAATTTCATCAAAATAAAATTAAACTAAGCATTCACACAGGTCACAATGGTAATCCGTCAAGAGAGTTAATCAAGTTATGAGAGAGGGGATTTTACTTATCATTAATGCCAATTTAGGCATTTATGTGTTTACGGGGTGTCGGTTCTAGATGATCGTAAGGTTTATTACTCTTTCTTGAGTTATAACTATTAAACCTTAAATTGTAAACCCTAATTGAATTATGGAACTTACACTCTCTTAATTCACAAATTACCCACAATTCTAATTAGTTCTAAAACTCTCTAATAAGCAATCGGATCTCGCACGGGATCTCTCTCTATAAAATTACTAACTAGATTTATTAAGTGGTCAATTAGATCACCTAACTCTCATTAATTAGATCTAATCATTATTTTCAGGCTCACCCTCGTAGTTTGTTACCAAAACATACAATTACATTAATCAATCACAACACCCGAAACAATAAACAAAAAATAACTAAATCAACATAACTCAAAGTAAAATCTCGAAGGAGAGTTCAGAACATTGAACATTATCAATAACCCGAAATCCAATTCCATACAATCCATCC
>JANVCQ010000006.1:35845528-35857566 GCA_025531925.1 Erythroxylum plowmanianum | reverse complement strand
AATTTTCAATCAACTCATTCACTTTCACTTTCATAACCCATACAAATCTATTTAAATCTCAAAGTCATCATAATCTATCAATTCCCTTTCTCATCAATTTTCTTGAAACATATTCACATCTATTACAAACTTCATATACAAACTTACTTATTTCATACTTTTTATATTTCTAAAATTCGCTTAAAGATCGGGGTCCAACAGCTGGTCTATCTGTTAGTTCTCCTAACTCTTTCCCACTCCTAAGTATGATAGTTGTAACTTGCTCTCTTCAATATACTTATGTATTGCTCGAAAGACTTCCCACACTTTTTGTAGATGACACATTGGCAAGTTGTTCCACTTAAAGCTTTAGGCTGAGAATAGAAGAGGCATGAGTCCTTGTTACGTAGTCAATTTGATCTTCTAACCTCTTTTGGGCCTCGTCCAAGTCCATGATCTTGTCTAGTTTGAAATCATAGTCATTGTATTTATCTTGCTGATATCCATGTGACCCTTGATTTCTAAACTAAATCTCAGTATTATTAGACTAATGAAAATTTGGGTGGTTATGCCACCCTGACTAATATGTGCTGGGAAAAGGATTGCTATCTCCCCAACCAACTTGTGTTCCATTAAAGTTGAATTTATCCATATTGTCGTTTTCCCCTGAGAAGCAATCAACTGCAATATAGCTCTCTTGTCCATATGACTCATATTCGCGCTGCATTGTTGTGGCTGGAGAGGAAGAGGTGGCTTTCAGACCATTCAATTGCTTGGTTAGGTTGTCAATCTTATCCTACAATGTTGTCATCAAATTTGCAGCAATAATCATTCCTCTTGGGTCCAATAAGGTTGACTACTTTCTACTTTGTTCTAATGTATAAAGATAACTAGTGTATGCTATGCCTTTTTAACAGATAGTGTACTGCTTCAACTAGTTCCTCATAAATGATCCTCTAGAAGCTACGTCTATAGTGCTCCTTGTGGGTGGATTAACTCCAGTGTAGAAGGTTTGTAATATGAATTTATTAGGTAGGTTATAATGAGGACAGCTCCTTTGCAACTCCTTATACCACTCCCACTCTTCATATAAAGACCCCCCATCATTTTGCTAAAATTGATAATTTCCTTTATTAGTCTTGTTGTCTTATTTAGAGGGATATACTTATCTAGAAACACTCACACCAACTACCCCCAATTTGTGATGTTGGATGGGTAGAGAGAATTTGACCAAGCCTTGGCTCTATCCCTAAGTGTAAAGAGAAAGAACCTCATCCTAATAGCATCCTCCGACATCCTAATATATCTGAAGGTGTCGCAAATTTTTAAGAAATTAGCTAAATTAGCATTGGGATCCTTATTGGCTAACCCGTAAAATTGCATATTGGTTTACAACATGTTTAGCAGTGATGGTTTGATCTCGAACATATTTGCTTATATTGGTGGTCGTGTAATCCCTTAATGATGGGCATTAAGTTGTGGACTCATGATGTCTATAAGGGTCTGCCGCTGTCCATGATGTATTTCCTCTACCATCGTTCTTTCCATCTCTTTTTAGCATTCAATTTTTGAGATTCCCTATTGTTGTCTAGTGATATCCATGTTAATATGTCGTCTACTTTATACCCAACTTTCTTTTTTACAAAAGAAGGTGAAAAAACATTAGACTACAAGAATTAAACTAATCTATAACTCCCTGACAACGACACTAAAAACTTATTGAGCAAGTTTTACAATTAATAAAACCCTCAATAACCACAAGCACACAGGTCATACTTTGTAGTATTGAAGGGTCGACCCGCGAGGAGGATACTAGCCTAATCCTAAGTCATCTAAGGCTCAGAGAAAAGAATAAAAAATAAAAAATTGCACAAGTGAACATGAAAAGTAAATATGAGAATTTGATTTAAGAATTGTAAAGAAAAAATTTCAACAAAACATAATTAAACTAAGCAGTCACACAGGTCACAATGGAAATCCATTAAGTGAGTTAATTAAGTTATAAGAGAGGGGATTTTACCTATCATTAATGTTAATCTAGCAATTTATGTGTTCAGGGGGAGTCGGTTCTAAACAGTCGTAGGGTTGATTACTCTCTCTTGAGGTATTACCATTAAACCCTAAATTGTAAACCTAACCAAATTATGGAACTCGCAATCTCTCAATTCACAAATTACCCACAATTCTAATTAGTTTTAAAACTCCATAATAAATAATCAGGTCTCGTAGGAAATCTCTCTCTATGAAATTACTGAGTAGATTAATTAAGTAGCTAATTAGATTGCCTAACTCTCATTAATTCGATCTAATCATTTTTATCCAACTCACCCTTTCAGATTGTTACCGAAAAATGCAATTATAATAATCAATCACAACACCCAAAATAATAAATGCAAAAATAACTAAATCGACATTAACTCAAAGCAAAATCTTGAAGGAGAGCTCAGAACATTATCGATAACTTGAAATCTATTTCCATACAATCCATCTCAACTTTATAAATTTAAATGAAAAAGGAAATGAGGAGAAAATAAAACTTAGGTTGGACAAATCAGGAAGGTAGTGGCATCGAGATACCACCTGATCTGGGGAGCAACGGCATCAAGATCCACTTCTCCTTCCTCCTTCTTCCTCTTCTTCTTCTTCTCTCTCTTTCTCTCTTCTTTTTCTCTCCCTTTAAGGTTTCCAAGAGTGGCTAAATGTAAAGCTGCTTCTTTATGTTCTTTTTGTTCTATTTATGTTCTTTTGTATTTATGGTTGAACTAGGGTTTTTTAGGGTCCGAAAGATCCAAAAAATTCCTCGAAACATGAAGTTTGGAAGTGATTGTACATCTGTCTGACACAGGCTACAATCGTGGCCTATGTCAGGCCTTTCTATCACGATTGTGGCTTATGCCATGCAATTGGACTCCAAAACTCCTCTGTTCTTCGATCTTTACCCTAAAACACTAACAAACACATCAAGGTATCTCAAAAACATCATATTTAAGCTCAAAGGATTGTTCTAACCTATAAAACACTTAAACATAAATAAATTACAAACTAATACAATTCTTCCCTAAACATATACTAAATAATCGAATAAACGGCTAAACATATATCAAACTATACCCTAAAATACGATGCATTTCACACTTATCAACTAACATTTAAGACTTCAAGCTTACTCTGCATAGTGGTCCAATGATCATTGGACAACATTATCTACTTCTTCAACGTTAGACACCATGGTTTTTTGCCAAATGTTGCTCCTCTAAAGACATTATAAGCATGGGTTAGACTACTAGGTCACCCCCTTTAAACTGTATGATGCTAAAATTTTGTTAACAATTAGGAGCAACTTGGGCACGTAATTCGAGTGGATAAAAACATAATGACAATTGCTAGGGGTAAGTTCACAAGATAATGTGTTGAACTTGATCTATCTAAGCCACTGATTTCAAAAGTATTCATAGGAAGATTATGCCAAAATTTTGAATATAAAGGTATTTTGTTTATTTTGTTTTGAGTATAGAGTGGTGGAAGCATAGATTCAATTTGTTTAATATGCAACCTTTTAGAGGTTGGTAAGTTAAACTAGGATCAAAGGTTAATATCTATAGAAGGAAACCATGTTCAAGAAAAGGATTTTGGCGAATGGACGCTAGTCATAATAAGTGGTCGCAAAACTAAAACAACTTTAATTCTTAAAGGTGCAATAAATCACTATAAGAACTCTAAGACAAACTCATAAAGATTCAATCCATTTGCCTTCTTGAGTAACCAAAAGGGTAAAGAGGAAACAATTAACATAATATATATGACCTAACTGGAGAATAAGGGAGTAAAATATCATCATAAGGTAGGAAGTTCCTCATTGTAAAGGTAGGAAGAGCTGAATACCTTTTTCTTTAACAATATAGTAGTATAAGAAGGAAAGGAAAGCCCACGTTACAACCTTATAAACTACCAAAAAAAACCACCTCATCTAATGTGAATATGAATACCTTGAGTATCAAAATTCACACAAAGTCCTAACCTCCATTCCACTCTTCTTAACTAAGGCTCCTCTAGATAAGAGCAAAAAAAATTCTATAAGTTCGAAGGTTTAAAACTCACCTATTAACCAAAATTCTAGCAGCCTGAAGTGCATGGGGGTGGATTTTGGCAATAGTATCACATCAAATGAAGAAAACACATCTAGAGGAGGAAAAGGAGAGTAATGGCGCATCCAACAGCCTCTACCATGAAGTATAAGCCGAGTGAAACCTTTCTTTTTGAGTTTTATTTTCTCTTTATGAAAAATGAAAATCCTTTCCTAAACTGTTAAAGGAGCAAGAAACCCTTTATTTTGTAGAATTATAAGGAATCAGCTACATTAGAATCATCTCGACAATGTGGCAATTGGTGAGCCCGTATTAGTGGTTTGAAAGAAAATAGAAAAAGTAGGCTTTAACTACTTATTACATACGGAATACTTTGACTTCTCAAGAGGAATCTGGATCATATGGAGAGACATGGATTTGTAGTTGAGAGAAGTCAATGCTTCCCAATAACACATTTTTATGGAAGTTACAACTCTATATAAAGCCTCCTTGTTGTTTAATATGATATATGCTAGTTCTTTGCTAAGTTTGCGAAAACAATTGTGAAATTTTTATATATCAATTTTTGGTTGTTCTTTGATTTCATGGCTAATTATCAGTGATTTTAATTAAGTGTTACTTTCTTATGAGAAAAAAGGAGGAGAAAATGGTCGATGACTGCAACTCAATAGACCTATAAGTCACGGGTATTCCCTTCACTCGGTGTAATGGTAGGGAAGGAATATTTTAGGTTTATAAACTTCTGGATCGAGGGTTCAGTAATTTCGAATGGCAACTTCTCTTCCTAAAGGCTAAAATACTTCATTTGGTTAGTACGTACTTGGATCATTGTCCCATTCTATTGGATCAAAAAATTCATATTTGAAGTAGCTTGGCAAACTCTCCCAAGCTACAAGGAAATTATGAAAAAACGTATGGTTTAAGAACTTTTTGGACCTCATTGTTGTAATTCAAAAAATAGGATCAGAGTACTTTTGCTCCTGTTCTCCACGACCCGGACTTCTTTTGTCAGGATGTTGCCCAGTGGGTGACGGGCAATTTGTGCAAGAGCGATCGCTTTCAGCAGTTCCCTTGGTCTACTATTTATGGGGTAGCTTGTTGGTTCATTTAGAAATGGCGCAATAAAACTATCTTTGAGGAGGACTTCACCCGGCCTACTGATGGTCATCGGGCAGTCTTGACCTATGTCCACTGGACAGTCAGAGCTAGTATTGCTGCGGGGTGTGTGCACGGGGCCCAGGGGTTAGCTGTGGGCCAATTGGTGGGATGGGCCAAACAGATGGAGCAGTTAAGAGTGGGGCCAACATAGCCACGGCCGGTGGGCTGATCAGGGATTATAGGGACCAGTGGTGCGGGGGTTTTCTTCATCATATCGCCCGGAGTTCCCCCCTCGCTGCGAAACTTTGGGGCGTCTACTCGGGTCTTAACTTGGCATGGACTAGGAGCTTCCGGCGAGTTATCCTCGAAGTGGATTCCCTGGAGGTAATAAATATCCTTTCCACATCCAGATTACCTTTGACGGACTATTCTTTTTTGGTGTCAGGTATACGGGAGCTGTTGTGTCGCGATTGGGTCTTGAAGTTACAACATGTATATCGAGAAGGCAATCAAAGTGCGGACAGTCTTGCTGCCCTTACTGTTTACTCAAGCCCCAGGGTCCACACCCTCCAGGAGGCTCCGTCGCTTATCATCGCCACTATGTCCTGTGATTCTCACGGCACCTTGTATCGCCGATCTCTTCGCTAGTTCGTTCTTGTTTTCTTTTCCCTTGTATTCAAAAAAAAAATAGGATCAAAGTTAATGAGCTGAAGCAAAGAAAGCTTTGGATCTATCTCCATTAAAAAGAACAGGCTTATAGCAATATTGGAAGGAATATAAAAGGCCTTAATGACGAAACCAATCAATTACCTTATTAACTTGGAAAAAACAAATAAAGAAGGAATATAATTTCATCTTGGACTAGGAAGAATTGTATTAGTTTCAGAGGTCCAAGGAAGACTGTATTAAGTTGGGCAACGAGAATGCAACATTCTTCCATCTCTCAACTATTATCCGCAGAAGACATAACTCGATCAAGTCACTTTAAAGGAATGGGACAATACTAGAAGGTGACCTTCTTAAATAATAAATTCTAAAGCACTTCAAACAACTTTATAAAGTGGAGGATAGTAGTGTTAAATCTAGTTATAAGCCAAGATTTGCACAACTTTCTTAAGAGATTACATTGCAATTACTAACCCAGCTACAGATGAAGAAGTGTTAAATTATTTGAAGTCCCCAGGATCAGACAGCCTAAATCCCATGTTCAGTTAGAAAAATTAGGAAGTGGTGAGGAGTAAAACAGTAGAGATAGTGCGAAAAGTTTTCAAGTGCATGTCATTTCTGAGTCTTTTATACTACACCTTGATTGCATTAATTCCCAAGGTTTCCCAACCGACAATGATAAGAGATTTGAAGACTATCTCTCTACGCAATATAGCAGCCAAAATTATTTCCAAGGTGATGGTTACCATAATCAAACCTTTCTAAGCTAGCTGGTGAGACCCTATTAAAGCAACTTCATTTCACGAAGAATAGGTAATGAAAACTTAATGATAACACAGGGGTTCATACATGCCTTGAGAAAGAAGAAAGGAAAGAAGGGCTTTATGATCTTAAAGATTGGTTTGGTAAAAGCATACGATAAATAGAATTAGGTGGGATTTCATCATTACTATCATTAATGAAATAAGTGTCCCTTAATTAATGAAGGCTCTAATCACTTAACTGATTTCAACAATGAATTTTTTTATAAATTAGGAAGGAGAAGAATTGGAGCAATTTACACCTACTAGAGGGCTTCAACAAGGGATCCGTTGTCACGTTATTTATTTGTGCTTTTCTATAGTGAAATTACACTTTTTGATAGAAAATGAAGTAGAGAAGAGGAAATGAAAACCAGTTACAATATTTAAGGCAAGGTTGATAATATTTCATTTGATTTTTTACAGATGATCTCTTTCTTTTTGGCGAGGCCTCCTACACATCAGGTAATTTATCTTCTGAATTATTTGCAGAAGTTTAGCTTAGCCTTACGACTTAGAATGAATTTTGATAAATCAAAAGTTTAGTTCTCACCACATATTGCAAGACAAACAAAAACATTAATTGTTGAGCTACAAGTTGGGTATAAAAGGCATGAAACGTCTTGGTCATTGCCTAGGAGTTCCAATGTTATACACTAGAACAACTAAAGCTATCGATGGAGGCTTAATTTAAAGAATCAAAACCAGTCTTTCAAGTTGAAAAACATATAATTTAAGCAAAAAATACATTTAACCCCCTGTATTTTATCCCTTGGTATGTTATGTCCCTTTCTATTTTAAAAATGAACTTAAAAGGAGATTATAATTCAAAAAAACTTTTCTACCCCGTTATTATGATAACATCACCACAATTGTACATGTTGTATTTTTGGACAAAAATACCCTTTTAGTGTTTTGTTGACTAAAATACATTAAACTTATATTTTTTAGTTTATTTCATTATTCCCTCTATTTCAAAAATAAAATTATTTTGAGTATGAATTACATTTTGATCGTTAATAAACAAAAAAGGAAAATTATTAAAAATATCATTATCTTCACAATTGTACTTCATGATCGTTAATTTATAAAAAATTTAAAAAGAAAATTTATTTATGAATCAGAATTAAAAAGAAAGAAAGAAAATTTATTAAAGGTGCCATTTTTTTCACAATTGTACGTTCTAACTAGTAATTGATGAAAAAAATACAAATTTTTATTTGTGGGTTACCTTCTCACCATTACTTCACAAAAGAAGAAAAAGTAATTGAATTTTTCATTTTCTTCAAAATAAGATTTCTTTTCCTCCAAACCTTTTCAAATCTTATTGAATTTGTTCATTTCAAGAGTAAAAAAAAAAGGAGACTAGAGATAATTTCCTCTAATTCCAATTTTCTTCTCAATAGAGTTAATTTTTTCCACAACCATTCCCTCCAAAACAACTCGGGGTAGTTTGGGTAGCTCATAGTTTTTTTGGGCCACGAGGTTAGACTGGAAATAACAGTAAAAAAAGATAAAAAAGGTCTTTCTAAATTTTAAACTCCTTTGACTGGTGGTCAAAGGGGGTAATAAGTTCATGTTTAAAATAAAGGAGGACATAATGTACCAAGAGGTCAAATATAATGGGGTTAAAAGTATTTTTACCTAGAATTTATCCATAACTGGGAGAGAGACTCTTATATAATCAACCTTATTAGTTATTACTTTATACATTACATTGAGCATGAAGCTTACTAAAGGAATATGTGATAAGGCTGGATCAATAAATGCACCAGATTTTATGGGTCTTTTTGAATTTTAAACTTCTTTGACTAGTAGTCAAAGGGGGCAATAATTTCATTTTTAAAAATAGAGAGGGACATAATATACCAAGAGGTAAAACATAAGGGGGTTAAATGTATGTTTGCTTAGAATTTATCCATGACCAAGAGAGAGACTCTTATATAATCAACCTTAGTAGGTATTACTTTATACACTATATAGAGCATGAAGCTTCCTAAAGAAATATGAGATAAGTAGAATCAATAAATGCACCGAATTTTATGGGTCTTTTTAATTTTAAGCTCCTTTGACTGATGGTCAAAGAAAGTAATAAGTTCATTTTTAAAATAGAAGGGGACATAACATACAAAAAGACAAAACATAGGGGGTTAAATGTATTTTTACCTAGAATTCATCCAAGACTGGGAGAGAGACTCTTATATAATCAACCTTATTAGTTATTACTTTATACAATATATAAAGCACGAAGCTTCCTAAAGAAATATGTGATAAGATGGATCAATAAATGCACCAAATTTTATGGGACGATACTAAGGCAAATATAAAATTGCATCTGATTCCTTGGAGAATGGCATGCGAGCAAAAAAGGAAAAGGAGGACTAGACATCAAAAGCACATCCATTACGAATCAAGCTTTCATCATTAAACTAGCTGGGAATCTTCTAAAACAAATTACCAACAAGTGGAATCATATTTTGCTTCATTAGTATGTTGGCAACGACAGTTTACTAAACTGCTCTCCCAATAAATCTGCATCCATCCTCCAAAAGAAAACACTACAAACAAGAGATACACTTCTGATAAGGGTAAATTTTTGGCTAGATAATTGGTTGTCCCTAGATCCTCCAATAGTTTCTACTTCACAAGAAACTAGTTAGAAGGAAAAAAAAGATGACAGTAGGTGAAATTTTGAATATAGATGAATGATCAATCCATAACAGGCTAGCCCGATTACTCCTATATCACCTTATAACGAAAAATTATAGAAGCCTAAGGGTTTTCTTATTGATGATGGTGACGATGTGAATGCTAGTGAGGGTATGGAACAATCAAGACATGAATTGCTTCTTAAGATGAGATATGCATAGTTAGTGAAACAAATAGTTCAAGTACCTTTTGGTGAGCCTTATGGTCTCTTCCAACTATCCAAAATATGAAGATGTTGATATGGAAAGTTGCCCACAACAAGCTGCCCACCTTTGATACGTTATTTAAGCAAGGAATGTCTCTAACTTACATGTGTCCTTAATGTCTTAATTTCAAAGAGAATGTTTTGTGTTCCTTGTGGGGATTGTGCTCTATCTGCTCAGATATGGAAACAAGTTATTCTAGTGAATGTCAAATCTATTTTTTTGTCCCAGAGTTTAAGGTGCTGGTTAAAAGACTCTCAAATGGGAAACGCATTTGTTGGTCTATTATTTTTGTTGAGATTATCAAGAGCATATGCACTTAAAGAAATAAACTTCTCCATAATAAATAGTACGATTGGTCAAAAAATGGAGTAGATTTAATTCACAGAAGAGTTTTTCACATCCATGAAGTGAAACAGAAAAAGTTACAAGAGTTTGGAAGATAAGTAGACATCTATGAATAAAGGATGTAAAAAGTTAAATGCAGCAGCTTACAGCCTTCCTAACTAGACTATTAGCGAAGGTGATCTCATTAAAAGCCATCACAGAGAGTAACTGTTGAGTGGTCAAATATTATGGCTCATTCCGCAATCCCACATCAAAAATGTGTGGGAATGGTGGAGGTTTCTAAAACCATAAAAGGAGCCTCCCCTTCTTAGTTAAATCATCTCAAACTTGTCTTTCCATAAGACCAAAATTCCTTATCTCTTTTTGTCGTATTTCACTTGTATTACTTCCTGAAAAGAATGAAATAAAAATTTAGTAGTGTCTGAGGATGTAAGCATAATCGGTTGAACCTTATTAAATTCTTATGTTTTTTATTTGTCTATTTAATAGCTATTGTCAGGTATAATTGTAGTGAATTATTGTGCTATTAAATTATATATCTAGGAAAATTGTGTCCAGGAGATTGGGTTTTAAGTAGGACCATTTGTGACCCCTACAATATTTCCTAGGAATTTACTTGGTGTGATTTTTCAGTATAATTGTTCATACTATATTTACCTAGACAATAGTGCTCAAGCTGAATTTGTCATTATTGGTGAAATTAACCTAATTTTCACAACAATTGGTATTAGTGTCAAGATTTTTTCTTAGTACACTCTATGGTTGCAGCGTAGTCTGATCTTTTACATCAGAAAAGATTTTTTCTTGGACTATTGGCATTTTGCATTGGCAACTACTGAACAGAAATTGTAGCAGAAATCACAGAAATCAAAGATACGACCGCAACAACTACGTCAACAGCTTCTACCACGTCTATTCTAGCAAGGACTACTATGACAAATGCAAGATTTTTTGTGAAGATTTTTTATGGTACGGGTCATTTTGATATGTTGCAAAGTGAGGTTCAAGACACTTTTTTTAGCAAGGTCTTGACATCGCTATTGAAGAAAAAAAACCAGTTGATGTTGAGGAGAAAGATTGGAAGACTATAAATCATTTGGAATGTGGTACAATTCAATTGTATCTTTCCAGAAAGCAAAAGTATGCTTTCTTAAAGGAAACTTTTACATCTAAATTGGGGAACGTATTGGAAAAGAAATTCTTAAAGAAAAGCAGTCAGAATAAGCTTCATATAAAGAAGAGACCATTTCATTTCTCTTATGTTCCAAGTACCACTATAAATGATCACATTACTAGTTTTAATCAGTTAGTTACTGATTTAATAAATTTGGAGGTGACATTTGAAGATGAAAATCTGGCTTTGATGTTGTTGGGATCTCTTCCTGAGGAGTTTTAGTTCCTTGAAACTACTCTACTTTATAGAAAGGTTGACGTGTCTCTTAGTGAAGTTACAGTTGCTTTATACAATCATAAATTGATAAGGAAGACAAAGGAAGAACGTATAGGTGGAGCAGCAGAAGCTTTGGTAGTCAGAGGCCATTCACAGAGCCAGATTAAAGGAAGGAATGGGAGATCGAAGTCAATGCTCAAATTCAGCAAAGATGAATGTGTCTTTTGTCAAGAAAAATGGCATAAGAAAAAGGATTGTCCAAAGTTGAAGAATAAAAAAAAAACCTAATAAGGGAAAAACTGTTTCAAATTTGAATGTTGTTGAATGTGAAGATACAAACTCAAATCTTTCATTGGTTATTACATCCTCAGTATGTCCTTCTAGTCATAGCTACTCGATTTAGGTTATAGCCATCATATATGTCCCAATCGGGATTGGTTCTCTGATTTTAGAGAGTTAGAAAGTGGAGTTATTTATATAGTAAATAACAATCCCTGCACAATAAATGGGATGGGTTTAATTTGCTTAAGAAATCATGATGGAATAACTAGGACTGTGACAGATGTCAGAAATGTGCCAAGTTTGATGAAGAATCTTATTTTTGTGAGAGTCTTAAAATCAAAGGGCTACTGTTGGACCCCGATTTTTTAGTGGAACTTAGAAATTATCATTGAAAAGAAATGAGATTGGTATGGTTTATGAAAGTAAAGTGGATGAGTTGATTGAAATAAAGTTAAATAGCAAGAATTAAAAAGAAAAA
>JANVCQ010000006.1:35830047-35844303 GCA_025531925.1 Erythroxylum plowmanianum | reverse complement strand
TAGATCACCAATTATCTTACAATAGTAATACTTTGATCTCAAATGATCCTAGACAATATTTCTCTCTTTATCCTTGCTACCATCGGGGTTTCCTTGTATTGACATATGCTAACATCAACTTTACCTCAATTTTTCAGAATTTACCTTTTCTAGTGTTACATCATTTCATAATAATTCAACTACCAGATGGAGTGCGTTCACTCTTCCCATTTAATTCCTTATCTTTTTCTTAATCTCATGCGTACATAAAATCCTCTCTTATATGCATTTCTAACTTTCTCCTTGCTACACACCATTCATCTCTCGTAAAGTCCATTATGTCTACTTCATTCCCCTTTTATTCTTTCCTCATTTCCATCTTATCTTCCTATTGTCATTTATTTTATCTTCCACATTTACCTTTTCAATCAATTAAAAATTATAAATGTATAAAATCATCATGCAATTCTGATCTCAATTCCACTAATATATGCTTATGAGGGATTATAACTCTTGCCACATTTTTCAAACAATCATTTGAAGTCCAAGTTCAACCACTTAAGGTCACTTTCAACTTGGCTTGTACTCTTTAAGCTCATCACTTCTACTTATATCCTTATTTTTCCTGAAACAATCCATGATAGTTTATTCACATCTATATCACATTCGAGGACATATCACTAAAATGTAATATTAATGTCATATTCAATAATACATCCACCAATACAAATGTGCTGAATCTTTATCTGTTATATCTAACTATATACTTTATCTCATTTTGTAGATATCCTTCAACCTTACTCTTCTCACATTATGACAGATCATCATTCTTCTCAATGCTTCTAACAACTTAAAATCTTAACACTTGCTCATGCGTGTGACTCATATGAATGCAACTCATACTAAGGATTAGCTGTTACTGCCTATTGTGACAGGACAAAAATGCATGTACCTTGACACATATATCAAAAAAACCCATATAAGATATTAATTTTGGGCTCTAATACTAACCAATGTAGCACTCCACTTTCTCAAGACACAAACCCGACATCTTGAGTTATATCCGAGTTTGTGCCCCACGAGGGTGACATACTAACATCCTCATTCTGATACTTAGACTCTCGAAACTCAGTACAATTTTTTTGACGCATATGTAGAAATCAGTAATAAAAAATTTGGGGCCATACTTTATTCCATAAATATTTTCATTTACAAGAGTTACTAACTTTTTTCAAATCATCAGAATTTTATTAATCACTAGGGCCCATTACAAATACAAAAATACTTACAATCATAATGCCATCACAATATAAATGCATTCGGATACACATTGTACAATAATTTCAAAATACATTCCTTAATACAAAAATTAATGGAAAATTCTATGCAAATGTGAACTGATTTCGACCTGTATCTTTCACTTGTATACAGTCGGTATACTCCCGTTTGTCTAACGGGGTACTCTTCTGAGCCTAAAAAATATTTGCAAATTTTGGGTGAGTTTTGCAAACTTAGTGAGTGACCATCCTCGATGGTTCACTTAATCACATAACACATACAATTCTCATAACACATACAATTCACATATTCCCATTGTTCATTAATACTCATATTGAATCACATACACTTGATCAATCATTTCACATTTTTCATTGTACACATACCACACTCCGAAATCATTCAAACCATTATAATCATTCACATCTTATGCATATGCAATACTTATGAGCCTCAGTTTCTGTTTTATTTCTTTGTTGTCATCGAGCGCCTATAACTATCCCATATTCATTGTAGATACCGGGCTCATTAATAATTGTCCCGTATCTGTTGTGAATACCGGGCTCATTTTACATAGTAAGCCTTTAGCTTTTAATCACTTTTTGAGCTCGAGAATCTTTTTCACATTATGAGCTTTTAAGCTCTTTTTCAGTGGCTACTATAGTCACAACTACCTTTATCTTTCATGCATTCACATAATGAAATGCCTCAATCACATATGATCAACTTTTCATTTTCACATTTCATCGGACATTAGTCCGGCATTCAATATTAAGGTTGAGAATCATATTTTTTCATATTCACTTTTTTCTTCAGAATTAGGTTTGGCATTTAAAAATCAAGTCATGTATCAAATATTTCATAAAATTCACATACAAGGAACACTTCAATATCTCAGTCATACCTCCCAATCATTGAACCTTCTATCCAGAAATCAGTACAATCAATCACATTCATATGATCATTCAGTAGTCAATCAATATAAAAATTCAAAATAGAACAAATAATAAAATGAGACCATTTGGGTTGACTCACAGTATGCTCTAGATTAGCATTTGCTTCAAAGCAAGGCTTTAAAAATCAGACAGGAACGTCCGGTCCGGTCTGAAAAAGTTTGAATCGATTAGAGGTCCGTTTTGATTTTTCCTAATAACCTCTCTACATAAAAACTGACTGGTTTAATCTTTTTTGGTCGGACTGGATGGTCAGGTCCGGTTCGGTTCAACTCTTTTATACATAAATAAATTTATTTAAAAAATAAAAAATACAATAAAATTCTATTCCCCATTGTTTCCTCTTGCTTCCTTTTTTAATCGTAATACAACCTATATACCTATATGAGTGCCGCACAAAAAATCAATTGAAAGGTAAGCCAACTATCTTGCGCAAGTTATTCACTATGTAAACTCTTAGAGGAAGGAGACTCCAATGACAATCCCGCAAGATACACTCATTTTTAATACTTTTTAGGTTAAATCATATTGAAAAATATGGAACCATCATCTACTTGTGGTAAGTCCGATCCAATATGGCATTATTTTTCTTGTTCTCAAGCATCTGATGGGAATATCCTATATAACTGTATCTTTTGCGGTAGAATATTTAAAGGGGGAGGAACTTTTAGAATGAAAGAACATCTTGCTGGTATTAAGGATAATATTGCTTCTTGCAAAAAAGTACCACTTGATGTATGTGATATGATTGGAAAATATTTACAGCAATAAGTAAAAAAGAAGAAGGAAAATAAAGGGGCTCATGATATATCTTTTGGAGATGATGAAACACCACAAATATTAGAAAGGAAAAAGAAAAGCTAGTATTGACATATATTCTTATTTTTCTCCAAGGACTATTCCTAGTTCTCAACCTAATACAAAAAGTTTTATGGTTGATAAGGATGTTGTTTTACGATGTAAAAGAGTATGGGCTAGATGGTTCTATCATTCATGTATTTCTTTAAATGCTTTAAATTCACCATATTTTCAAGAAGTAATTGATGCTACAACAACAATAGGTCCAGGATTTAAGGTGCCATCTTATTATGAGTTGCGTGTGCCTTTACTTCAAGATTTAAAAAGGGAATGTCAGTTAGTTGTGGATACATATAAATCTGGTTGGGAATCAACAAGATGCAGTATTATGGCAGATGGGTGGACTGATCAAAGATAAAGAACCTTGACAAATTTCTTGGTTTATTGTAATATTTGAACAACTTTTATCAAGTTTGTTGATGCTTCTAACATGGTAAAAAGTGCTAATGCTTTATCTGAATTATTCTCTGAAATTGTCGAGTAGGTTGGATTGAAGAATGTTGTGCATTTTATTACAGATAATGTAGCTAATTATGTATCAGCTGGGTATTTATTATAATCAAAGTATGGGCATATTTATTAGTCTCTATGCGTTGCTCATTGTATAAATCTTATTTTGAATGATGTTGGTGGTATGGGCCATATTCCTAATCTTGCTTCACGCATATCTAAAATCACAATTTTTGTGTATAATCATGTGACATTTTTGTCTTGGTTAAGAAAACAAGAAGATTGGATTGGGATCGTTCGTCCCGCTGCTACTAGGTTTGCAACTACTTTTATTACTTTGAAAAGTGTTTATGAACATAAGCAACTACTTTAAAATTTAGTGACAAGTAAACACTTTTCAATTCATAAATTGTCAAAGAGTGAAAAAGGAAAAGAAGTTTGTGTTATTATTCTAGATAATAAATTTTGGGATGCTTGCTTGAATATTGTGAAGATTGTGGCTCCGCTTATAAGATTGTTGAGGATTGTTGATTCAAATGAGAAGCCATCTTTGGGATATATATATATGATGGTATGTATAGAGCTGACAAAACAATTATAAATATTTGTGAAGGAAAGGAGAAATTGTACATGCCTTATATAGATATTATTGATCGATGATGGGATAAGCTTCTTACTCAAAGGATCCATTTAGCAACTTATTTTCTTAATCCTTATTGCTTATATAGTGGAGAAGAACGTACAATTAATATTATGGGTGGTTTGTTTAATGTGATTGAATGGAAAGGTATTTTCTCTACTGAAGAGCAATCACAAGCGACAAATGAAATTAAATTGTATCGTGAAGGTTTCGAGAGTTTTGCTAGATTATCAGCAAAGAGAGAACTTATGTTGAAAAAAATGCAGCCAGGTAAGTTTTATGCTTTTAATTCATTATTTACTTATTAATATTATATATTTTTATCACAACTATCAATTTAAAATACAGATAAGCGGTGAAGATTATTCAGTGACAGTGCTTCAATATTGAGAAAACTTGCTATTAGGTTACTTAGTGAAACAACTTCTGCATCAGGCTATGAATGAAATTGGAGCATTTTTGAACATATTCATACAAAGAAAACTAAATTGTTTGGAATATCAAAGACTTAATGACCTTATTTACGTTACTTATAATCTAAAAATGAAGAACATGTATTTTACTATTTTATAGTTTTGTTTTTATTTCAATAATTTTATTTTTATTATTCATTTTATAATTTCTCTATTATGTATTCAGATCATTTAGTAAGAAGCGAACATATGATCCAGTTGGTATTGATTGTATTGAACATACTGATTTTTGGATCGAAGTAGAATACCCACCACCTGATCTTGATTATAATGAACTTGAAAAGACGATTTATGAAGAAAATGCATTTTTCACATTGAATGAATTAAGAACATCTACTGATGGTTAGTTCATATCTTATTTTGATCATATTTAAGTTAAAATTATACTGTACTACAAGTTTACAATTGAGAATAATTTTATATATTACTAATTCGTAATTTATTTTAATACAATAGAAGAAGTTGATGCAAATACTTTAGATGAAAGTGTAGTTTACGAATCTTTAAATAGCATTGGAGAATTTGGAGCTTTTGACGATGATGAGACACAACCTCCTTCAGAAATACTATTTTGAATTGTATTATTATTTTAATATTTATTTTAGACTCATATTTATCTATTATTAATTCATTATATAATAATAGACATTAGTGTATTTTTATTTCAATAAAATACTTTATTTTTACTTATTCTTATAAGTTTTACTTCTCATTTATTATATACTAGTTTTATAGCAGTTCACTACCAATTGAACCTTTAAACCTTAAACTTTTCCTTCGACTGGTTCGATGTCTGGTCTGGTTTTTTAAACATTGCTTCCAAGGTCTAGAAATGTCTGGATGATGGTGCTCTATATGTTCCTCTATATCATGCAAAACATACACATATCACAATTTGCACAATTATAAGTGTTTAATAATGCACATGTATGCAATGAAATATGTACCATGCATATTTATGACAATCCTGGGTATTTTTTCATTATCCTAGTTATATAATTCATTCTATCTCGAAACTCACCTAAGTATAATTTATACTTAAGTTTATACCTTAATAAAACCATCGAAATCACAATTCATAATTCATTGAATCACTTTCAGATTTTTCCAAAACTGAATTTCAAGTCTACTGTTCTTATACTGAAATAGTAAAATATACTCAATTTCCATCCAACTATTGGAAGTCTTAGAGACTGTATCAAAATTTGACTTCTTCACATAATTTGTAGCCCTATTTCTCTACTTTACTCCAAATCAAAAATCATATCATTTGTATGACTAAAGATGAAGATATAACCAAAATACCCAAGCATGTTCAGTGAAATCACACTAGTTCGTACTATTCCAATAGATTCCCTCACTTTCCTTCAATCAAACTTTTTCAAATAAATTCATAATGCTAACAATTTTTATGTAGGGATAGAAAAATGTGTTAGGAGTCTATTGGTTTAAGAATCACGTCATTTGTAGGTTAGATGGCGAAGTTATGGCCAAAATAATCAAACATGATTATATCCTCAATCATATTGTACCTATTTTGGGACAATTAGCATAACTTTTGTTGTAGATCTTGGATTAATGTCATATTTAGACAGTTTCGAAGAGGACTTCTAGATCTACAACTTCTGTGAAGACTCTAAAAAGAGATTTTGTCAAAAATTCTAAATCAACAAATACACTTTCCAAATGAATTTTTTAACATATAAAACCACATTTCTCAATATAATCATATATATAAATAATTATACTTGGGAATTGTCGATCAATGCAGGTATAATTATTTTAATGAGCAAAGATTCAATATTCAAGTGTATGTGCATATCATGTACTGCATGAGCATGAAATGCGTTTCCTAATTTCTTAATAATCTTTCACATTTACTATTTTAGCCTTATCATGGGCAACAAGATGTTACATTAATAGCTGGTTAACCTAAAAAGTCCCCTTGAGCTCTTAACAGAAACATTAAGAGGCAACCATTGAGTAATAAAGACTTTGTCTGGATCAATTATAATCCCCTTGTTAGATATCTTATGGCCAAGATGATTGATCTCCTTATTGCCAGATTCACATATTTGACGGTTTAACAAATAATAAATTAGTCTATAAAATGGAAAATACCATCTACAAATGAATGAGATGGACATCCTACGATGAACCATATATGAGGATGTCACAACACTTCTCATAATATAGAATATATCAAAGCTTCGAATGTAGAGGGAGCATTTGAAAGCCTAATAGGCATTATAAGAAATTTATAATGTACTTTATAGGTTTGAAACACTATCTTTACAATGTCTATTGGGTGAATTGAACTTGGTGATATTTTGCGTAAAGGACAATTTATAGAAGACAGATGAGCCATATAACTCATCTCCTAGAAATGGGGAATCGATATTTGATTATTATGGTGTTTAGAGCGCAATAATCTACACGAACTGCCACGATCCATCTCTTTTCTTGACAAGGAGTATTAAGAAAGAGGATATGTTAGTGCCTGGTCGAATAACTTCGTTCGTTAATATTTCTCTCATTAGTTTCTCAATTTATGTATTCTAGAAATAGGGGTATCGATACTATTTTACATTAACTAGAGTGGTGTTTGGTTAGAGAGGAATATGGTGGTCAATTAGGCAAGATGGAGGTAAGGTAGTAGGTTTTGAAAAAACCTTGGTAAATCAAGAGAAGATGTGCTTGAATGCTTAGAGGAAAGGGGGAGGAATGTTTGTGCCTATAGTGGGTTGGGGAGCAGGCTCAATTGGTTTTATAGATATATGGAAATAATGGGTTGTAACAATCATTCATTGTGAATGCTTGACATGTTTTAAGCCGATGTGGGTTAAGGAGGGCTATTGAAGGCAATTTAATCAAATTGTGAATCTTTGGTGCTTAAACTCCATCTACAGGGCTTAGTAGTATAATAAAATAGGATATAAGTTTTACAAGACATTGCACAACTAACATAATATACGCCTCATAGATTGGAAATTTATAGGGTATTAGGTCGAGCCTAAAAGAGGCTTGAAGGTACAAACCTGAGCATGCTCGGGATTCATCGCTTCCCACACTGACTATTAGGTGAACAGAAGGATGGATGGAAGACACAGATGGCTAGCTAAGTGATTTTAGATGAAGATATTTGTCGAACCTTTATTAATCAAAACTATAACTTATAAATTGACTTTGCCAATTTTAGTGTAGAAGGAATCGATTGTCTGTAAAAGACATAAAAGGAAATTCAGGGCAAAGCAATGTCGGACACTCCATAATCTACAGTTTCAAGGGAATGTTCCAAATTTGTAGTCATATTAGCCGATGGTCTTCGTCAGCTTTAGTCATAAGGCAAATAATTTGTGGTGGCTTGTGACTGGGCATCGTTACGATAGTCAAAATAAAATATCTAGACCTACTACTATAGCAATGGTGAGTCTAGGTCGATCCCACAGAGAGTGTGTGCAAATTTTATGAAATGAAATTAATCGATGTTTAGGAAAAATAAGGGAGGGGGTTTTGATTTTTGAAAGAAGAAAATAAAATAGAATAAACTAATAAAAACAAATTAAAGAAAACATGCGAAAAATAATAAAAGTGGAGAATTCAATAGGGGCTCAGTTCTTTGGTTTAATCTCATCCTAGCAACTATTAATCGTGGGTTAATAATTAACTCGGGTTTTCCTTTAAGTGTTGTTTAATCAAGGTACGATTGTTAATTAAACCTAACCATCGAACAACCTAAGATAAGATCTCTAGATTCAATTAGGCGGTAGCATTATGAATTAGGAAAATCGATTAATCAAGGAAACAACCACATACAATGAGTTATTTAACCTAAGTCATGTTACCTCGAATGATTACGACTCATTAGTTGCTACACATGAATTTTAACATAACAATTACATATTATATCAACATTCTAGCAATGGTTTGCAATTAAACGATTCAATGAATGCATTAAAATTATATTTTCACAAAACTCAATGAGTTCATACACAAATAATAGAAAAATAATGAAAATTCAATTATCCATACATAAAACCAAAATTAGCATGCCTAGGACAACACAATCAATTTCTAATGAGAGAAAGAAAGAACAAAATAGTAAAAAGATACTTAACTCAGGTCGTCTGCATCGATATTACCTCTGAATCGATGTTGGGATGTCTAGTCTTTCATGGGTCTTTCCCAAAAAAATACTTCGGGCCCCATTCCAATCCCTAGCTGAAAACCCCTTTGTTTCAGACCATTTACACAGCCCTCTCTTCACTGTAGCTTTTGAATGTTCACTGTGGCTTCGGCTCTCACTGTTCCAATGATGGTATGAATAAACCTTGCGGTTTATTGTCCCTCGATACTGCTCATGCCTTCAATGTAGCTCCATATTCTCCAAGTTGCAGTTGCAGAACACCTGCGTCCGTGCCCTTGCAGCACCTCTCTCTTCACCCCTCTCATTGTATATGATTAGATGTATTAATAAGCTTCCCTCTTAATAGAACGCCCCCTCTTTTCTTTGGAATGTAGACGCATTGTACGTTCACAATGCCTACGTTGTACGCAGGCATTATCTATGTTTTATGCATAACGCAGTACAAAACACACGTAACTCTTCTGTGGCACTGTAGCTAGAGTTGAAAATTTAACATGTTAAGTTCTTTGGCCCAGCACACTGAAACGTAGTCATTCCTTGATGTTCCTTCCTTGTCCAAATGCTGGCGTTTTCATCATGGACTGTTACTGTTTTTGTTTCATTTCAGTTGCTGTATTATTTTATTTGGCAGCTTTACGGTTTTCCTCTTTTGTGTCTTCTTTCTTGTCTTTTAATTTTCTTTTTCTTGCTCCATGAAGACAAGTAAAAATTAATCTTCGGAAAATGGCCCAAATGGAGTGCTTTTGACTCACTTTAATATCTTTGCTTCTAAATTGTACCTAAAATCATAGATAAATTAAAGTGAGTATCTTAAATATTTTCGTATCATTAATAGCTAAGTGTAAATGATTAAATATATCAACAATTAAAGACCTATCAATATCCCCCACACTTAGCCTTTAACCGCCCTCGAGCAAAACATCCAAATTAAGCTCAAAGGCCCGAAACATTTACTCAATTTTTATACTTTCCAAAACTATATAATCATAAGCAAAGATGAGTGGTTTTCAAAAATCATAGGAAGAAATCAACATTCCAAGCATTTACTCATGATCAATCAACATTCAATATCTTTAAAAACTGAGCAATCTAATGGTAGACTCGAAAAATATGTTTAACTAAAATATATCCATAGGTACACTCAACACCATTCATAATCATGACAATCCATAACTTTGCATGTCATTTCATTTCTCTACCACTAATGTTCACATGCAAAATTACAAATCAAAGGACTTTTTAGGGTTGTAATGTGGGCAAAGGTAAGGTGAGATATAATTGGGTCAAGTAGCATGAAAGTCATCAAAGCTAGTGAAACAAAGCATCACTTATCAAAAACTTGATATTGTCAGCTATGACGAATGCAACATTTATATTTCACAATCTCATTAAGCTCTTATACACAAACCACATGAAGCATATATCAATCCAAAGGAATCACTAATGCAATTTATGCCAATGAAATCTGTTGGACCTTGAACTTTCCTTGGAAGTTAGAACTATTAAATGAGAAATCATTAGTGATTATTCATGTGTAAAGGAAAGAAGAATTCTAGGTAAGAAATGGTTTAGGTACAAGATAGGTTGTAGGTGAAATGTTGGGAGTCAAAATCTGGAAAATGTAGTTGAAATATGTTCATTGAGTATGCTTCGGTGTTTTAGCCATAACTTTTTCTTTGGTTATCCAAATGAGATGATTTTTCATTTGGAGTAAATTAGGGACATAGCTACAATTTTGTGATGAAATCGAGTTTTAATTTAGTCTAAGAATATTACTTTTTGGATGAAAGATGAGCATATAATATTGTTTCAGTATAAGAATAGTTTGGAAATGTTTGGGGTATAACTTTCAGATTACCAAACCAAATTGAATCATTTTGTTGTCATTAGAAAATTAAGACAATGAGGAACATTTTTCTAAAAGAAAGTTTATCAAATTCCTTCAATTTTCCCATGATCATTAGTTAAGGATTTAGAAGTATAAGATGTGAGTTATAAAGACAACAGAAGGGTAAATATAGAATGACTAGTTAAATGAGGGCAAAAAGGAAAAGACAACTAAAATGTTGTCTTAAAATTTGAAGAAGAAGAGAGAATGTCGTGAGTGTGAGAAGAGAAGTGAAGAGAAAATGTGAGAGAAAGAAAAGAAGAGAAGAAAAATCTAAGACGCCAGGGAAGAAGGAGGAAAATCATGGGAAAAAGAAGAAATCAAGCTTCTTAAGGTAAGTAATCATCTTTTCTTCTTACTTTATTAAAGAAATGGATTGTATTAAGAATGAAGGAGTGGAGAGAGAAAGGGGTTTTGTGTTGGAAGATGATTTAAGAGAACCCATTGATTTTTTGGGTTTCTAAACTAGGTATCAGGTTTTCTAACCTAGATGGATTATGGGTAGATTAGATTTGAGTTTGATTTGTGTTAATTTTATTTTTTGTGATTTTGAAGTTTTAGGGATTTTATTGAATTGGAATTGAATGGGAGATTGGTTTATTTTAGGAAATCAAGAGAAATCCCTTCCAAGAGTAAGAGGAAGGGAACATTTGAGTTTGGATTTTAATGCGAAATGAGGTGGGTTTCATGTTTATAATTGAATAATGAGCCAATAAAGTTTTTTCAAATCAAGAGAATAAAAATGATTTCAATTACTTCATAAAAGTGCTTATATTGTTTTTAAATGATTTAAAGAATTTTTTTATATGTGTGTGCATGCTTAATTGATTTGGTTTGAATTTTTGTGAATGTGGAAAAACGTGCTGTGATTATGACCATGTTATGCCATGAAAAATGTCATGGCATTTTGCATAAAAGAAAAGAGAAAAAGCATGAAAATATGAGAATATGATGAAATGAAAGAAACATGAGAGTACAAATTTGTAATTGACTAAATTGAGCATAAATTTGTTTGTGATTAGGTAAGAGAGGAAACCCATTTCATTAGTCATGTGCACGTTGACCCATAGCCTTCTCCCGGCTGCTCGCTTGAGGGCACGAGATCTTGAAAAATCAGACTCATTTTGTTCACGGTGTAAACTTCAGTTTCTCCGTTTCGTTCCACAGAACTCTCGAGCTATATGTTGTGCATTGCATATGTGAATTGTCAAGTTGATGCATACATGATTTGTATTATTGTGAATTGGTTGAGAACTATATTTTTCTTGAATTCAATAAGAATTTTCTATGACAAATGAATAATTTCAATGGTTTTGCTTGTTATCAATTATAAATTGTTACCCACAAGCTTTTAAACTCACCCTCACTCTCCTTCCCCTCTTTAAGCGAAGAAAATTAGATCAAGTAACTAATAGATGAGGCATCATTCTATTTTTGCAATGTTTTTGTATATTAAGTTAGATTTTGCAAAAGTAAGACTTTAGATGCATTTTGAGAACTATTGGATTTGGTACTTTTGTATTTTGGATTTCAATACTGTTGATGTAATGTGGCTAGGAATGCCATTAAAACTTTGTAAACTCCTATTTTGTTATTAATGAAATATGAATTGCGTATGGGTGTTGTTGAGTTGGAATTTGATATACTTGAAGAAGTTATCCCCTTGAGTTGATGAACTTGGAACATGAATTGTTGTTGCTTATAAGTGAGATATTATGGAAAAAGGAAAGATAGGATTTTTATAAATGATGTGAATTAGTTGTAAGGG
Source organism: Erythroxylum plowmanianum (assembly GCA_025531925.1). Taxonomy (NCBI): domain Eukaryota; kingdom Viridiplantae; phylum Streptophyta; class Magnoliopsida; order Malpighiales; family Erythroxylaceae; genus Erythroxylum; species Erythroxylum plowmanianum. The sequence continues at coordinate 35,831,869 of JANVCQ010000006.1, read as the reverse complement.
ATGAGTTAAATAAGTAGCGATTAGGGAGTTTAGTGAAGTGAAGTTGGTAGTTAAATGGTTATGCTCATGACTTGCCAAGTTGTACATTGCAATTTCAAGTTTCTCATAAGGGTGAAATTGAGTTTTTGTCTTCAGTGGAAAATCTGGATTGATCTAAGCTGAATTAGACAATATTGTTTTCTTAAAAGTTGTAGCTTATCTTTCTAGCCTTCCATTGATATAAAGTGTAAAATTTTTGGACAATGGAGTTGAGATATGATCATTAGAAATTGGTTATGCTATTTAGGATGGACTTTCGAGACAACTACATTGATTTGAAATTTTGACTCTTATAGAGGCAAAATTTGTTTTCTAGGTCTTCATGGAAGTTGTAGGTCTAGAAGTCCTCTTCAAAACGGTCTTTGAATAACCCTAATATGATATTTTTAGTGAAAGTTATGTCCTTTGTATCAACACAGGTTGGAGAAGAAGAGCAGGAAGGGAAAGTCGTGACAATGCGTGATCACAACTCTGCAAAGCAATTGCGCGCAATGCACAATCGCGACCCCCGAGTCCTTTCCCCCCAACCTGAACATATTTCACTCTTTTGGCCATAACTTTTTCGTCTGACCTCCAAATGATCTAATTTTTGAAGCATTGAATTCCTATATCTCTCCACAAACATTTATACCTTTTGGTATTAATTTGAAAAAGATTGATTGGATCAAAGTGAGAGGATCGGTAGGAAGGGTATGAATTGGATATTTTTACTGAACATGCTTTAGTATGCTAGTTATATCCTGATCTGTAGAGCTCCAAATGTGATGATTATTGTATCTAAATAAACTAGAGACATAGAGCCATACATTATATGAAGGAATCAAATTTTAATTCTGTCCCAAAGACTTTCAATTTTGGGAGTAAAGTTGGGATAGTGTACTGTTTTAGTATAATAACAGTCTGAAAGTGTTTGGGACATAACTTCTAGATTTATGAACCAAATGGAATGATTTTGGTGTCTTTAGAAACTTAAGACAATTGGAAACAAATATTCTAAAGAAGTCAAACTAAAATTCTAGTTGGAAGTTTCCCAAAATCTGTTCTAAAATAGAAGAATGAGTTTGCTAATGTTTTGTGACTACGAATGTTGGGCTCCGAAAGCGGGATCCAACAAATCACAAGAGTGAACCTCACAAGCCAACCTCTACCTCATATTCATCATACTCAAATAACACATCCATTATAACTTAGAAAGATGCATAAACCATAAACAACTTTTTAACACATATGCAATTCTTCCTTGATACATTTACTTTAAACAATTTTTTCATTTTTTTTTCATTTTCTTTTCTTTTCTTCTTTTTTCTTTATTTTTTCTTTTCTCTTTTCTTTCTTTGTTTTCCTTATAAAGGTTTAAATAAACTACATCAACATGGAAAATTGAACGGTAAGACATAACAAAACATTCCAACATTAACCAAACCAAACATATGTACACCCACACACTTATACTTCTATACATCTACAAACTCACCAAATCATAAATGTTCCACTAGCTTTATAGCTTGGGTAGGACATTTGGTTAAGATTAAAAGCATAAAATGTGGTTTATATAAAAAGAAAGGTTAAAGCTCAAAGGATTTTATTAAGGGAAAAATCAAGTCAATAGGATAATTTATTTTGCTAATGTAGTTTATGAAAAACAAAGAATGCCTAATCATATCCATATTGATTGTTGGGCCCCGATTCGGATTAAGCATGTTTTCTTTATTTTGAGGTTTAAATTGATTAATTCCTTTAGTTAGAATTATTTGGGATTTTAGTGCTTAGTTGATGATTATAA
>JANVCQ010000006.1:35777660-35793826 GCA_025531925.1 Erythroxylum plowmanianum | reverse complement strand
TCATTATTGAAAGCATTGAGAAGTTAGATTTTATAGAGAGATATTTGTTTCAAGTGGGTTTTTTTTATTTATTTTTGAATTAATTGATCTTTTATCTTATTAAAAATTCTTAACATAATATTTTAATAATTAAAAATATTATAAAAAATAAGAAAATATTAAAGTAAAAATTTACATAGTATTTTATGGCTCCACATTATGTAGCTAGAATACTATATGATATGAGTTAATGACTCAGTTATGGACAATTAGCAGAAACCTAATATATTTAAATTTTAGGATATCAATAGTTAATATTAAAGATAACAGTAGGTGTCTTTCTACATAATGTTGGGAAGTGATTTACATATTTGACCTATAATCGTTAAACTAAAGTTTAATATTATCAAATAAAATGATTTAACCTTCATTTTTTAAAGATACATAATTGAATTGATAAAATAAGAAGGGTACAAAGCACAACTTACAACAAAACTCAAAGAAGCTATATTGATCATCTAAAAGAGGAGATTAGAAAAAGATTAGTCTTGAAATGGATTGGGTTGAGCCACCTAAAACCCTTCACTAGTGGTTCGAATCTAACCCAAAACCTAATTAGGCCTAGTTCATATTATTTGAGTCCAAATTTAATCGTACTTCAAGTAGCCCAAAGCCTACCTATCTAACTTCTAACCCACAATCCAACCTATCAAAACTCTCAATTTGCTGCCCAACTATCCATGACTATCATCAATTTGCTAAGAAACTCAACTGACGGAGTTTTAATGATAGAGAGTGGTTAACCAATACATCTCTAGATATGAATATCATTGTTGTACTCTATCTTCTTTTGGCAATAATAGTAGAAGTTTAAAATATGATTGGTTGAATAAAGAGGTGAATCCTATTGGAAATTGGCCTTTTTAGGGCAATTGAGTCCTTATGTTTGGTACTAGTCAAAACTGAAGAACTTAGTTATATGACATTCCAAAATATAATCACCTAAAACATGAGTTGTTTTAGAATTTGGACACTCAAGTTACTAATAGGACTCCATCTAATTTACCTAACACTAGGTTGGGAGTTTTATATTGAGATAATACTAAAGAGAAAGAACATAGGAGATGTAACAAATGAGGAAAGGAGAAGAGAGGATAGGGGAGGGATTGTAGGGTATAATCACCTCATAGAGAAGAGAATATGGAGGAGAAGAGTCACTAAGGTTTTTTTAATGCAAAAAAACAGGCTTTGGGTCAGGCCGAGTCATGGAGCCTGATTCAAAACCTAGTCAATAAGTTGATTTTTAAAAAAAAAACCTGAACATATCCTAAAACTTGATCAACTTGGACTAAGCTTAATGACCTCAAGTTAGATCAGGATGGGCTTAAGCATCAATGTCATTCTTAAAAAGGACAAAGTACTAAATCTAAAAGAAATTAATTAGTAATCCTAAAAATAGTGAACAAGTTTATGGTTAAAATTTGGGTAATCATGTCCAACTTTTGATTTAAGCTCCCTAAGAAGTTCAAGCAACATTTAGGATTACTGCATAATTCCCCTCTCTCATCCAAACTACATTGAATCAAATATTCTCCTAACACCAATTTGCCCTATTGACATCATGGTCAAGCACTGAGCTATCCTCCTTATCTAGATCAAGAAGCATTATATTTGTTGCAGTATTTCCCTTTTCTCTGCCAAGTTGTAGTTAAAGTAGACTATTTTTAACTACTGTACTCGAGTACTATTAAAAAGCTGCTACTCAGACGATGTTATCCCTATACATAAGCCTTTTTCCTTATCGACTTGTTAAAATTTTTATAATGAAGCTATTTTAATGCTGCAAATTTGGTGTAAACTATTTGACACTAGTTGCTCTTTAATTTAGGAGATCAGCTCATTTAAGAGATATTTCAAGTACACTTATCCGTAGCCATTGTATATCAAATACTAAATAGTACTAAACACATATTAGTTAAGAGATATTTCAAGTACACTTATCCGTAGCCATTGTATATCAAAGATCTCCAAGGAAAAATTGAGAACAATTTCGCAATCTCTTCAGAATAAGACAACAGCTTTCCATACTGAAGTTCGCTTTAACAATAATACTAGCTTTTATTATTATTATTATTATTATTACTACTACTACTACTATCTTTTTCTTGTGGTTTGTTCATCTTTTATGTGTATAAGGACCCCAGAAAGGGGAGAGAATTGTTGATGAACAAAAAATCCTTTTCTTCATGACCCTAAGTTTGCTAACGTAATGCCAGCTGATCATTACCAAACATGGTTTATCCCCTTATCTGTGAACTTGAGTGTTGCCAACTTTGAGGACATTGTGTCGTTGGCTTGAGAAATCATTTCCACTAAGTGAAGCTCCCTCTTCAGTTCCTGAGTCACATGTTCGTCTACAAGCAAATCCATGGCGAGGGTTTTTGCATCAACAACAGGAGCACAAGGAATGTCATCAAGAAGAGAGTCAATGCTGTAACTTTCTTGGAACATTTTTTCATCAAAGTCAAAATCAGGAACTTCGTTGAAATCATAACTTGGGACCAAGCGATCATTCTGGCAAAAGTTTAAGGCCTGTTCAATTGGTGCTTTCATAGCAGTTTTATCAGCAATGGGATCAGTAGCAGAAGATATTCTCTGTTGGAAATTCGCTTTGGTTTGGTCCAAGTTTAAGCTTCTGATGTACTCTTGCAGAAGAGAGCCTCTAGGGTACCTAGAACGACAACCTCTCTTTGAGTATTGCCTCCTTTTGAGTTGCATTCCAGTGGTTCTTTATTGAGTTTTCAGTTCTTCCTGGCAACTTTTTTGCAATTTCTGCCCACTTGTTTCCTACCTTTGCATGGGTCTGTATAAGAACCTTATCTTCCTCGTCATCCCACGAATGTTTCTGCAACCAAAATACGAATATCATCCAAAAATTGGATTATATTATCATTGGTGATTATATGTTCAACTCCATGGTAATTTAATTAGTAAGTTCTAACATGCATAAGACCAAACAATTAACAAACTACAGGAGTATGATACTATTAGTACCTATTCACCTTTCTGGCTAAAATTATTAATGACAAAGAGTATAAGAAATTAAATAATAAAATAAAAATACTATTTGACTTGTAGTATTAAAATATTTTTATTATATTATAAGATTAGCGAGTTATAGTTAATTACCTTTTGCGAGCTACTTACTATCCTAATGAAATATAAAATAAAATGGAGGAATCTATTATTAGACTTGCACTACATGAAATGATGCAAAAAAAAAAAGGAGGTAGTCTTTTTAACCTTGATATCAGGCCTTAGATGGTTATGCCATCTCTCTCTACACTGCTTTCCAATCCTTCCTGGCAACATTTGAGCAATATGAGACCACTTGCTCACCCCATGTTGTTCAACCAGTTGAATCAAAAGCCTGTACATAAATAACCATATGCAATTACCAGCAAAACCAAACATCAGAGATCGTCACTGTTATATATAAGCAAAGTTAATATCCTACTGATAGAAATCAAACAATCTGATCTATACCTATCTTCCTCAACTGTCCATTGACCCTTCACTACATTGTTGTTCTCTCGACCTTTCCAAGTCTTATTTCTTGCAGAAGAAGGCATTGGTTTGATCTTAATGATATCCAGTTTCTTATAGTACTCACTCACATACGAGACCTCGTCTGGTACTAAAATATTCAATTGTTTCATCTCTTGCAAGGTTAAGGACACGTGACGCTGGGTAGAAGATCCTATCAACTCATGAATGTGGTTTCTTTGAGGAAGATTCAGATATCCTCCTCCAGATGCAGTTAGAAAATTGTCCAAGACTTGAACTTGACCACCATTATTATTACTATCTGCAAATGGCTTGCACTCGTATTCATAGAAATCAATATTAGTCGAAGACCCATATGAGAAAACATCGAAAGATTCGAAATTGTAACCACTTTGGACACCAAACATGGGATTTGAAGACGACCCAGGAGCATGAAACTGGTTATCAAGGTGTTGAAAATCCTGAAGAAAGGTCTTTGATGAGCACACTTCCAAGGGAAATTCATCTTTCATGTATGGTTCATTGTTATCGGGGTAAATACTAATATCATTTTCTGGAAAGAAAAGTGATTGATGGGGGACAGAGATTTCACTCAGGAGCTTGTCATTAAGCTCCATTGAGGGCAAAATCACAAGAAGATCCTGAGGCTTAAATGGTGTAAAGTGTTTAGGAAATACATGACTTATTGCCACCTTTATGCTCCTTAAAAACTGAGGATGTATAGGCATTAATTTGGTTAGGTTGATCTTCACCGTTAATTATTTTTGAACCAACGGTCCTTCTCGCGTGCGATTGCTCAGCTTAGTGGCGTAGTGCTATCAGTCTTCTCTTTACATAATAATCTCTGACTAGAGTTACTTTCCTTAAACCCTAGAGACTATACTGGACAAAAACATAGAAAGTCAACGATGCTTAATTGTTAATAAGTAACGTGGCGTGCAACTATTGGCTCATTAAGAATTGGTGATATCGTATGTGAATTACGTGTAAAACCTTCCTTGGTAAATTTTATCATTCAATTTACCATTTAATACCTTACAAGTTGTTGAGTCTCTCAGAATTGAGGAATGGGTTAAAAGGCTAGTAAGTCAAATGAACAGTCAACAAGTAAATAAGAAATGCATCTACCAACCTAAATCTATCCCAGATTGAATGATGAATATGCAAGTTGGCCAAACAAGAAAATGTAATACTAATACACTCCATGTGTCAAGAGGTCATGGACCATTTTTTACTTGATTACAGAATTTAGTCAAAGTACAAGAAAATTTTATAAAATAAAAAAGTGTCCATAATGTAATGTCTGTCTTAGATTTAGTACAAGAAAATTTTATAAAATAAAAAAGTGCCCATAATGTAATGTTTGTCTTAGATTTAGTTGTACGTAACTGAATTGATTACAAACTTAAGCATTAAATGAGGTCATTGATATCAAATTGAAGGAGGTCACTGCCACAAATAAATGAAGTTAGGATACAATCCAACATAACAATATTATCATGTTTTTAATTTCATTTGGTTAACACAACACTAACTGCGTGTTTAATAGAGGTTAACGTAACGTTTAACATCCTATTAGAGCCTTAATATCGTGCCATCAGTTGTATTTCTCATAATTATTAGTTTTATAAAGGACATAAGAAGAAAGTTAGCGTTGCTGGTGGCGATTGATGCTAGAAGCTGTTAGGAAGTTTTGGTGTATAGTGGTATATACCTCTAATGCTCTTTTGCAATTTGTTTGCAACAGTTTTCCCAAGTGCAATTTTTCTTTACGAGGAAACTTTAATAGAACTTCTTTTTAAATATAGAACTTTAGGTTAATATTGAATTGTCTTAATATAGTTGAATCAGATACATGATATTGTGAATTGTTTTCGTATTTAATGATTAACTATTAATAATTTTATTGAAATAATTTAATAAACACTTAACATAATATTTCCTTTTAGATTTTCCAATACCATTCAAATAATTTAGAATAATTAGAATATTTTAAATAAATAAAATCATATAAAAATTCTCCTCTTCATGTTAAAATATAAATCAATATGTTTAAGATCAAGACTATGTTTTGTGGCTCAAAGAGGAAGTCCAAGACTAGTAGTTTATATTAAAGAGAAGGATATTGATAGAGATAAAAAGTTATGATAGAGATAAAAGTTGAACACTAGGTCTTTGATAAGATTGTTAGTTTTGTTAGATGTGTAAATTATCTGTTATACGATCTCGACAATCCTATAAGTTAGGATCTTAGAACCAACCATAGCTCTATATATACAAGTGTATTGATATTCAATATGATATATAACAGTTCATATTAAATTCTTCTTCTTAAGTTAATGCTTCTTATGGTATCAGAGCTAGACACCTAATGATTTTTCTGTTATTTCTTTATCTGTGTTGCATGGCCTTCTGCTCTCTTGTTCTACGTTTGTTGCTGTCTTTGCTCCTCCTCTGTGCCTTTGCTATTCACCTGCTACTATCTGGTTCACTCTTGCTGGTTCTTCTCCTCAACATGAGTAGCTCTACCTCCTCTACTCTTTTAACAAACACAACAATTGTACTTGACGTTAATTTTGGCATCATCATTCTCAATTTTCAATTGAGTTTCAAACTCACAGGATCAAACTTTCCTGCTTGGCGAATTCAGATTCTATCTTTACTAGATGGACTTGACTTGTTGCACTTTGTCGATGGTACTACTGAATCACCTGAAAAAAAGATGCCAGTTATTATCGATGGGTCCGTCAAGACAAGATGATTCTTCACGCAATAACATCATCAATTCATGAATCTGTAATTACCATGTTAGACTCCATTGAGTCTGCTTGTGATGCCTAGCTCCTCCTCACCGAACTGTATACTAATGCCTCAAGACGAGAATAATGAATCTCAAGGAACAGCTCATTAAACTCACCAAGTAAGGCCTCTCAATGACTGCATATTTGCAGAAGTTTAAATTAATTGCGGATGAGCTCGTAATAATTGGAAGCAAGGTTAAGGATTCGGATTTAGTTTTGCAAGCACTAAAGGGATTATCGACCGAGTATGATAGTTTGACTACTGCTCTTTGGGCTAGGGATGAACTTATCTTATTTGTTGATTTGTTCGATAAACTCATTGATCATAAGTCTATTTTGATAAGGCAGAATCATTTGCCAATGTTTGTAATTGCTAATTTGGTTACCCACACACCTCTTGGAACTGGAAAGGGAGGATTTGTTGCTGCATTTCGCTATGGGTCTAAACAAACAATTGTGCCTCAACAAGGTTCTGAATTTCTTCGTGGATTTGTTTGTTAGTTTTGTTAGAATCCAGGACACATGACAAAGAAGTGTTTTTGAATTTGATGAAGGAACGATTATGGACACACTTTTGTTGTGCCTAGACAATGGAGACATCTGGCTACACACTTTACTGCTACAAGGTCTGGATCGGTGCCTTATGGTGCTTGTCTTGCTCTTATACCTTGTTGCAATACATCTAGCCATGGTCACAATGCCTCTAGTTTGCTACCTACTCCTGGAATTGCTTACAACGTGCCTAGTGCTGCTGTCAGCACGTCTGGAGCTACTACGTGTGAGCCTAATGCTACTTGTGTGCCTAGCAGTCACTTTGCAGCTGCTCATCCCACTTCGTGTTCTCACAATGGTTATCGTTTGCCCCCTGTCTCGGCAAACAATTGGATTCTAGACTCTAGTGCAATCCACCATGTAATGAATGAGTTACAAAATTTGAGTATGGGCAACATTTATTCGAGAAATGAACAACTACAGGTTAGTGATGGATACTATCTTCCTATCACTCATACGAGTAGAATTCAAGTCCCTTTATCTACTAAACCTTTATCATTTACCAATGTTTTGGTTGTTCCACATGTTAAAACCAACCTTGTTTTAGCAAAAAAGTTATGTACTAATAATGGTGTTTTGGTGGAACTCTTTCCTGATTCTTTTCAGGAGAAGGATCTACAGACGAGGGTGGTGCTACTCTCGGGAACATGTCACGGTGATCTATACCACATTCACCTACCTACCAATCCAACAAGCTTTCTTGCCAATATCTCGCATCCTGATGTCCTCCATCATATTCTTGGTCATCCTTCGAATAAGGCTCTCTAAGTCATCTAGCTTAGCACCTCAAAAGCTATGCCTTGTGTGTTTTGCCAATGTGCCAAAAGTCATAAATTACCTTTTTTGAGTCTTCATCTTAATAGTTCCAAACCACTGGAGTTGATTTTCTCTGATGTCTGGGGACCCGCTCCAGTCAGTTTAGTGGATGGATTCAAGTTTTATGTAATTTTCATTGATCATTTTTCCAAATACATTTGGCTTTATCCTCTTCGAAATAAATCTGATGTTTTTTATGTCTTTCAGGAATTCTAAACTGTTGTTGAAAATTATCTTGGCTTCAAAATTAAGTCATTTTACTCCAACAACGATGGCAAATTCATCAAACTTGGTCTATATTTTTCCTAACATGGCATCTCTCATTTTACTACTCTGTCACATACTCCAGAACTCAATGGCATGACTGAACGTCATCATCAACATATAATTGAAACAACCAGGTCGTTACTCTATTTTAGTAACCTACCTCCTACCTTTTGGTCCTTTGCTGTTCTCACAGCTGTCTATTTGATTAACTGTATGCCCACTCCTACTCTGTTAATGAGAACCCCTTATGAGTCTTTGCATCATCAATCACCTACCTATAAGCACCTACACTCATTTGGGTGTTTGTGTTTTCCTTAGTTACGATCATACGCTGATCATAAACTTCCACCTTGGTTCCTTTCGTGTATTTTTGTGGGATACTCACTTACTCAGTTTGCATATCTTTGTCTAGATCCGCATACCCACAAACTATACACTTCTCGTCATGTTAGGTTCTTCGATGATCAATTCACGTATAAGTCCTTATCTGTACCTTCCACTCCATCTCAATCACCCCAAATCATTGTACCTGCTCCACCATATCAACTTATTCCATTGGCTTCTGCGACATCGTTACTGTCATTGCCTGAGTTTGTTGAGACTTCACAATCTGAACCAACACAGAGGCCAAATCCACCACCAGCTCTGCTTCGTATTCACTCTATGTGGACCAGAGCTCAAAACAACATTTTTAAACCGAAAGTCTACACTGTTAGCAAATATCTGCTACCTAGTATAGAAGAGCCTCGCAAGATCACTGAAGAGCTTCACTCATATTATTGGAGGGCTTTGTCTATAGCTGAATTCAATGCCTTGGTTAGAAATGGTACATGGGAACTGGTTCCGGCCACGGAGGCTCAAAAAATTGTTGGGTGTATATGGATTTTTTTGCACAAAATGTAAGCCTGATGGGTTCGTTGATAGATACAAATCTCACTTGGTTGCTCGGGGTTTTAGTCAGGCTCCTGGTATTGACGACAAAGAGACCTTCTCTCTGGTTGTCAAACATCCTACTATCAAAGCTATCCTCACTATTGCTTTAACAAATCAATGGTCACTATATCAAAGGGATGTTAACAATGTCTTTTTACAAAGGAATCTTTTGGAGACGGTTTACATGAAACAACCCCCAGGCTTTGTACATCCATATTTGCCATCTCATGTCTGTAGGCTTCGGAAAGTGATATATGGTCTCAAACAGGCACCAAGAGCGTGGTACAATGAGCTGCGACAATTCCTACTACAATATGGTTTCCTCACTAGTGTTTGTGATTCCTCGCTCTTTTTTATCATTGGATGCACTTCTTGGTCTATATGGATGATCTTCAGCTCACGGTTAACTCCTTGGCTGCTCTTCAAAAATTCATGGATGCTCTATCATCTTGATTTTCTCTCAAGAATCTTGGGCCACCGACTTATTTTATGGGAATTGAGTTCATACCAACTTCAACCGGGTTGTTTCTTTCTCAACAATGATACATTCATGATTTACTTTGTAAATTTGATATGGCTGATGCCAAACCTTACAGTACTCCTCTCTGCACTTCGACTACCTTAAAGCTTGATGATGGCAATGCTTCTGTTAATGGGACTTTGTTTCAAAGTATTTTGGGAGCACTTCAGTATGTCACACTGACACATTCGGATCTCAATTTTGCAATAAATAAACTATCACAATTTATGCATCGATCGATAGATACTCATTTTGTCAACTCAAGAGAACACTTTGGTATCTTAAACATACATATAATTTTGTGTTACAACTAACTAGATCACCTGATCTCAATTTGGTGGTTTTCAGTGATGCCGACTGGGGGGTAACTTCGACTCTCAGATATCTACTTCTGCCTATGTGGTTTATCTTGGGAACAATCCTATTTCCTGGTACTCTAAACGTCAGCAGACAGTTGCACGCTCATCAACAGAAGCTGAATATTATGCAGTTGCTAGTACAACGGCAAAAATTATGTGGCTACAAATCTTCTTACTGAGCTCCATATATCCTCATCTGTCATTCCACATATTTACTGTGACAATGTTAGTACTACTTATGTTTGTTCCAATCCTATCAATCACTCATGCATGAGACATCTGGCACTTGACTATTATTTTGTACGAGAACAAGTACGATTGCAACATGTCTAGGTCTTTCATATTTCCATGACAGATCAGACTGCAAATGCTCTCACTAAACCATTGTCTCATGTTCAGTTTGAGATTCTTCGATCCAAGATGAAAATTTCTCTTTAACACTTCATCTTGCGAGGGCATGATAGAGATAAGAGTTCTAATCGAGATAAAAGTTGAACACCAAGTCTTTGATAAGATTGTTAGTTTTGTTAGATGTGTATATTATCTGTTATACGATCTCGACAATCCTATAAGTTAGGATCTCAGAACCAACCATAGCTCTATATATACAAGTGTACTGATACTCAATACGATATATAATAGTTCATATTAAATTCTTTTTCTTAAGTTAAAGCTTCTTAGATACAAGTTGGTTAACCTTTAACCTTAGTAACATATATCAATTTTAATGTTTGCATTTATATTGCAATGGGATACTTATCATTGAACTTATTAGGTATACTTCTAGCGAACTCTTAATGTCTTTCAAGTCCAATTCAACTGTAGATTTCAAAGAAATATTTTATTTGTATTAATAATATGAAGTATCAAGTGTTTACTTAGCTCTCTCACTCCAAATTAGGAGCCTGATTATAATTATTTCTTAATTTTTCCGTCAGCGAATTATCACATTTTATAATCGAGTTTCAATGAAATTTAGTTTCTTCTTTGCAATTTCAACCTAGTGGGGTATGATATCATATGACATACTACTGTTAATAAAAGAAATATTATAGTTATTTATACTCTACTAACACCCTTAACTATCAAATAGTTGTGGACCAGTGTCTTCTACTTGAAAGGATTGCAAATTTATTTCTCAATTATGTTAATTTATTTCTCAGTTATGTTGATAATTTGACTAATTAAGTTACATAATTAGTTAATTCTTGGCAAACTTTTTAATATAGATGATCTTATTTAGTATGTAACCTTTTAGTAAAAAGTTGTGAATACAGATTTTATAATAGATCATTTTATAATATAACACTTTTTAAATTATTCTTTAAAATTTGTAATATTATAATTTGCATATAACCTACTTTATTGTCACTAAACTTTGTAAAATCTTAACATAAATAAGATTCAGTTATGATTAAAATATATAACAATAAACTTGAAGTTAAGGAATAATATTATATTTGATCTTGACAAAAAATAGTATTATACTATATTTTTATCTATTATTTTCAGTTTGGCCATCATTCAACATTCATAGTTCATACAATGATGTTTCAAATTTTTTATAGTAATATTTTTAATCATTTAAAATAACAAGGTGGATCATATTAACACTTTCAAGTACATAATGCAAATTATTATTTTTAAATTTTGAGGATTAAATTAAAAAATTAAGCCACTTACCTATTTAAACTTATAAAAAATAGAACTTTAGTTTTGACATTTTAATGTTCTTATATTTCATAAACTTAATCTTAAACAAGATTTAGAGTGAGTTTAATGAATCAATAATTTTTTTAATTTTGATGACAATCGAAAAAGGTTAAGCACTAATAGAGGATGAATGGTGAAAACTATTAGTTTATATCCTACCTTCAATCGATTAGTTTTAGTTTAGTGATAGAATAATTTAAATGTATTCTTTATCTTGTACATAATTGGTTGTATATGATAAATTCTATAGAATAATTATACATTGCAAAAGAAATTATGATAAGATTATAATTATGAAATTTATTTTGCATTTATATATTATCCCTATATTGTTCCTGGTCATTGTTCTATTAAGACTGGACATTAACCGAACGTAAAAGGATTAATATACATTATATTTTTCCTTATGAAGGAAGAATTATTTCTTTATTTTGTGAATAATATAAGGAATATATAGGACAATGTAGCCTAATCATCTCTTTAAATAAAAAAGAATCTAGTTATTCTCTAAGTAATAAAATGTCATTAATTCATATACTAATTAATTGAATGTTAACTAATTATCTATAGAGAATCAGTTAATTATCTCTAGAGATAACTATTTGATTATTTTTATAATATCAAAGATAATTAGCTGATTATTTCTCTAATTTTAACACTCTCCATCAAGTTGGTGTATAGATATTGATCATGATCAACTTATTTAAAAAAATTTTGTTTTAGTAGCCCTTTGGTGAAGATATCAATAACTTGTGTTGTAAGTACAAATGGTATGCAAATGAGTCCAATTTCAAGTTTTTCTTTTATAAAATGTCTATCAATCTCCATATGCTTTGTTCAATCATGTTGAACTATATTGTTGGCAATATTGATAGGTACTTTGTTATCATAACACAACTTCATTGGGTACTCTACTGGTTTCTTATACAATCTCGAATATTTGCTAGAACTTATTTTGTTAGTGTTGTCGTCCCCAAATAACTAATTTAAATCTCAAATATGTAAGATGTGTTCTCTTAGGCTACTCTCATATGTAAAAGAGGTATTAATGTTAATTTCTTAATCTTAATAAGTAACTTATGTCAACTAATGTTACTTTTTTGGAACATACTACATTCTTTCTTACTTCTTTGATTTTTGAAAAGGAGGATAATGATTTGTTGGCGTACAATATCACATATTAGCCCATTGATGTTACTTCTACACCTAAATTCTTACACCACCACCAATACCATGTATTCACTTAGCCTAATACATATTAGATTACCCGTATACAAGTTCGATACATATTTCTTCTTCAACATCAACTCCAACAATTGATGATCCTGATCTCCATATTTCTCTTTACAAAAGTAAACGTTAAAGTACTTATCTTATTTCATCTTTTGTTTCTTATGCTCACTTGTCTTCCTCTTGTTATTCTTTTATTGTCTCCCTTGATTTTGTGGGTCATTCAAAAATTGTTCATAAAGGTTTACTCATCCTGGTTGTCATGATACTATGATGGAGGAGATGAATGTTTTAGATGCTAATAGTACATGACATTTAATGAACTTCCTTATGGGAAAGAAAACAATTGAATACAAATAAGTGTTTACAATCAAAGTCAATTATGATGGATTAGTGACTTGACTTGTGAAAAAAGCTATGCTCAGAATTATGGTGTGAATTATTTTGACACTTTCTCTTATTTTGCTAAATTAACCTCTATTCACCTATTGATTTCTATGTCAATTATTCATAATTGGCCCTTACATAAGTTAGACATATAAAAATGTCTTTTTACATAGTGACATTAATGAAGAAGTGTATATGGAGCAACCATTCAAGATTGTTTCTTAGGTGGAGTTTAGAAAGGTTTTCCATGTTCGAAATACCTTATATGGTCCCAAATAGAGTCCTCATGTTTGGTTTAAAAAAGTTATTCATGCAATGGAAAGGTTTAGCATGAATAAGAGTAAGTTTAACCACTCAGTTTTCTATAAACATTCTAAATCTGATGCCATTCTCCTGATTATGTGTAAGGATGATATTATCATTATTGGAAGTGATACTATAGGCATTTCATCTCTAAAGTCCTTTCTCCACAATTTCATACAAAAGATTTAGGAATTTTAAAATATTTTTGGAGAATAGAGATGACAAGAATTAAGACCAAAAATCAAGGGCCAAACTTTGTTATGGTGCATCCTAATTTACAACTTTCCAAAGATGAAAACTTATTTGAAGATTATGAGAAGTATAGAAGATTGATTATAAAATGAACTATCTTATAATAATTCATCTAGATATGGCATAATTTGTCAGTGTTGTAAGTTAATTATTTTCTTCCCCAAGCTTTCATAATTGGGTTATTCTACAATAGATCCCATGTTACTTAAAAGGAGTTTTTGGACAAGGGATATTGTATGAAAGTCATGAACATACACATATCAAGTGTTTCTCAGATCATATTAGGCAAGTTCCAAGATTGATCGAAAATCAACTATTGGCTACTATGTCTCTATTGGAGGAAATTTAGTCTTATAGAAAGGTAATAAGCAAAATGTTGTGTGCAAGTCAAGTGTAGAATCTAAATATAAAGCTATGAAACAATCACTTTGTGATATGTATATATAAGCTTTTAAGTGAAATTGATCTTAAAGACTCAATACCAAAAAATTTTTGGGGTAATAACTAACTATTTTGCGTATTGATTCTACTTTTATGTTTCATAAATGAATAGAGATTGATTGTCATTTTGTTTGTGAAGAAGTGTAGCAAAATTTGATCTTTACAAAAAAATATGAAAATTAGAGAACTTATAGATATTTCTACAAAGGCTATAGTAGAACTTAGATTAATTATATTTCTAATAAATTAGTTATAATTACTATCTATATTTCATATTTAAGGGGAATGCTACAATCGTATATTACAAATTATATGCAATTTGTGCAGATGTAGATTGTGTATAGCTTAATTATAAGGATCCCATTTTTGTACTTATATAATTATTAGTTAAGTAATTAGTATATTTATGTATCTTGAACATCAAGTAAATGATCTTTATACTCTTTGTTTCATAAGTGACATATAACATCATCAATTTTAAAGGGGAGCAAATTGTTTTTATGAAACTTCTACCTTTAGTTTATGCAATTATGTCCATACGATGTTAATCTGTACTATGATTGACAAAATCTTCTTAAAAGGCCACAGGTGGTCGGGCATACATTTTCAAAGAAACGCTTGGGGTTAATCTTGACAAAGAAGATGAAATGGATTGTCTTGTGGTTGCAGCAAACTTTTTACTTAAGGTGATATCTTTAATTGTGAATGTAAATATTAGAATAGTATCTAAGTTACATTAACTCCCACTTAGCTCTCAGTTGTAACTACAACTGTATTAGTTGTTAAAGCAGTTATCAGTTATAGGTAATTAGTTTGTTAGCAGATTACTATCAGTTAATTCTTCTTCATTATAGTTTATATATATAAGAGATATTAACATCAATAAAAAAATAACAACTTTTCATTTTTGCTTCTTCTAGATAAATCTATTCATGGTATCAGAGCTATATGATCATTGGTTGCTAATAAAATACATATTTTACTACTACAAGTCAATGCTAATTATGGAAAAACTGATCATAGTAATGAAGCAAGATAACAGTACAAAAGCCAAATCATTGAAGATCCTTTACAGCTTCATTCATCATGGATATTCAACTCCATTTCCAAAGAGTAAGTTGATGCCTATTTATGCAAGAGATACTAAAAGAATTATGAGATGAATTATAGGAGAGATTTGGAGAAAGCAATGGGCCTATGATATATCAAATTCATAGGGAGATAAATATGATTTGTCAAAGAATCATGAATGTTGTTAGATATTAGATAAGGTTAAAGAAATTGCAGGATGAGTTAAGTTGTTTGCTGCCGATTCCATAATGTATATGTGGTTCATCAAAGGCCACAGGTGATATAAATCATATGAGTAGATTGATTTAGTTCTTGATGATATCAAAAATCAAATTCCTCTGATGAATCATGTTCCTAATGTGAATAAAGCCTATTCGATGATATTAAGGGTTAAGAAGTAGAAAGAAGCACATGCTGTGGAGGATATCTCTGAGCATAATGCTCTGTTGTTGGCTAGAGGACATGATTTCAAGAAGGAAAGTGGAAAAGAATACAACAAAGAAAGCAATGAATAGTGTGATAAGAAAAGAGAAGGAAAGAAAGATAGATTATGCGATTATTGCAACATAGAGCGACATCTGAAAGAAACCTGCTTCAAATTACATGAATATCTAGAGTAGTATAAGGGCAATAAGGAACAAAAAGAAAAGAAACAACTAAGAAAAAGAAACAACTAAGAATGATGGCTACTATTGCTAACATGTTGTTTGAAGGAGCTGATAAATATAATACTATCCAAATGACACCTCGATAGATTGCAGAAATCGCTAATGTTATCTAGTAAGAGGTTATAAAATACATAAAGGTAATGAATATTGGTGAGGGTAGTCACCAAATCAATTTTACTCATTTAGTACACTTTACAAGTTCTATAATTAAATTTTCTTTCAATTCAATTAATTTTGTTGAACGTAGTTCATAGATAATTGATATAGGAGCCTCAACTATATGACATCAGACTTTAACCTCTTTGAT
>JANVCQ010000006.1:35754013-35772713 GCA_025531925.1 Erythroxylum plowmanianum | reverse complement strand
GTTACATAAATAGTAACTATACAGACTCACTTTTTCAATTATAAAGATGTTACCCATAATACAACATACACAAAAACTCATTTCACGCTTTAACCCCCAAATATCATTTAAAATTTCTCCAATTCACATTACCCAAACAAACATTTAACATCACTAATTCCTCATTTAATAGTTCTGACATCCAATTAAAGTTCGGGGTCCAACACTTATGACCAATTGACGAACTAGAGTAGTTAAATTTGACATGTTATCCTTAAGGTGTATGTTACTTACCTTATTCACACGCTTAATAGCTCCATCCATCCTTGTCCTAAACTGTTGAGAATTTTTAGCCATAATGGATGTAAATTGTCTGGCTGCCTCAGGTGTTTTATTTACTAAACCTCCCTTAATAATTGCATCAACCATACTTCGATCCATTGGCAATAATCTTTTATAAAAGTACTTAATCAAAAGTTGATCAAGAATTTGGTGATGTGGCAGCTAGCACAATACTCCTTAAACCTTTCTTAATATTTATATAATGTTTCTCCCGTAATTTGTCTAATCCCACATATCTCCTTTCTAATATTCACTGCTTATGATGTGGGAAAGAACTTCTTCAAAAAGATTCTTTTCATCTCATTCTATGTTGTCAATGAAATATGGGGAAGATAATATAATAAATCCTTTTACCTATCTTTCAATGAGAACAGGAAGGCCCTAAGATTAATTTGTTTTTCTGACACCCTTTGTGGCTTCATTTCAGAACAGATAACATTTAATTCCTTCAGGTGTTTATGCAGATCTTTACGTGCAAGACCACAAAAAATAGGCAGTAAATGAATCAAACCAAATCTCAATTCGAAATCTACCTTAACATTTGGAAATTGTATGCATAAAGGTTGTTAATTCAAATTTGGTGCTGCTAACTCCCTCAATGTTCTAGGGTTAAAATTTTTCATCTTTTCGTCTACTTCTTGAAAATTAGAGTCTTCACTAATTGTTAGATCTATTTCAACTTTCACATCTAAAGTTGAATGACCACTTCCTTGTTTAGTCTCTTTTCTGTCATACAAAACAAAAGGTTAGTAGTAACTGTAAGATAAAAACACAAAGAAACTAAAAAATTTGTAATAGCTCCCCGGTAATGATGCCAAATTTTAATAGCGTTGTCGAAGCCCCCAAAATAATTCTAATTCTCCAAACTTTTTATAATAATCGTGGAACTAGGTTGAACTCCTAGAAAAACTAAACACTAGTTTCTTAAATTCAAGTAATAAAATAAAATGGGGGTTTGGATTAATTAAAATTAATAAGAAATCAAATTAAATCAACTAAATATAAAAGTAAGAAAGTCAATATTACCAAACTCTGATTCAAGGAAAAGATCTCATCTATTTGTAATATTGATCATTGATTTAAAAAGAATATTTTTACAATTCAAACAGTTAGTCCAAAATATATTAGGATAGTGGTAATAAGTCTCAAATTTTCCTAAATTAATTGGTTCAAACCTAGCATCCAAAAAAAAACTTATCATCAATGGACTAGATATGATAGTATTCCATATCAAATAAATGATAGCAATAAACTTAGTGAAAAGACTAACCATAAATTAAATAATCGAGATAATTGCAATTATTCAACTTAGTTTTTTTGTTTATCATAAGTTAAATATGGGAATTCATAAATAACCTATTTGCTACTTGTAACAATCTTTCATAAAAATTACGAATCATTGAATTCATGGATAGTGATAAAATACTCAATATTAAATAAATTGTCAGATTAACAAATACTAATTATTCGTGAAATATGAGAACTTAAGACAAGAAATACTTGAATTAAAATATGAATAAAAGTTAAAAACACAAAACCTCACAAAGTTACAACTAGAATATCGAACCCTTGAATAAGAATGATTGAGTTTAGCCATACATGATTTTTTCTTCAAAAAAATAGAAGAAAGATAAGGAATTGCAAAAAAAAAGTAAGAAGAGAGAATCTCTTTCTGTTGTGAGAAGCGTCCCTTTTATAGGTTTTTCTAATCTAATCCTAATCTAATTCTAACTTTGAAAGATATCTATCTAAATTCAAATTCAAATTCCTGCATGATAAGGATAAAAAGAAGTTTCTTAGTTAAACTCCAACTCTTCAAGTGACAAGCCTTATCTATTACAGCAATCTCTTCATTTCATCCTAAATTTGTGATTATCATCAATAGAGTCTCAATTTGATACAATCTCTACTTTTCATCTCCTAAAACAAAATAAACGTTAATTTTAATATTTAAGCACCAAAACAAATTAAAAACAAAGGAGATAATATCAAATAATATGTCAAGATAAGATCTTATCAATCATCTTTAACACTAATAAATGAACTTCTACTACTAATTTCATAATTCAATCTCTCCCTTTTATCTTTCTCATGCTGATACTCTTCAAGTAAAGTTTTTATTTGTCATTTCATATCATGACTCACTTTTAACAAAGTTTCACATCTCCTTTAACCCTAACTAAATACTTATTTAATTTGGTAATTCCTTTATCTTTCAAATCCTTGTTACAAAATAAGCAAATGGTATGGTTCTTCATACCAAGGACCAATGCAACATGAGCTGAAGCTAGATCATTGTATTATCCTGAAGTGGTTGAATTATTAGGAATACTTGAGCTTCTTTTCATTTATCTGTAAATATAAATAAAGATATATATCAAAATAAAGAACACATAATTTCATTATCAACAACTATCGTAAAATATGTATTGTCTAACTCAAAAATCTAAACTAACACAATCATATAATACACATATACATCTTATATAATATAACTCATTTCTATCATTACATCATATATAATTCAATTTCATTTAACACAATTCACCATTAATTTAAAAACTAGTAATTCAAGTATTCAACATACACAATACACTTATACATCTTATATATTATAACTCATTTTATACAATTACACTGTTCAACCATAAACTAAAGACATACACTCACAACTATAACATATTCAACTTCAACCATAACTCACAATTATAAGTTTACAACTTACTTTATGTAATCTCATAATTCAACTCTCAGCTAATATATGTTGGTTGCTTCTACAATTCAATTTATATTGCTTATAATTAATTTGTTTCTTAACTTATTGTTACTAAAATCCTAATTCCCAACTTTAATATAACAATCTTTCATATACCAATTTTAATCAAATCTTTTAGTTTCTTACCCAAATTTTCAAATGCATTAATTTTCTTCATAAATTGACAATATCTAAATTATACTGAAATTGAACCAACTCACAAAATAATTCTAAGTTTCAAATCCAAACTTTCCAAAACATTAATTTTCTTCATAAATTGACAATGTCGAAATTATATTAAATTGAACTAACTCACACAAACAATTACAAGTTTCAAATCCAAATTTTCCAATACATTAATTTTCATTATAAAATGACAACGCATAAATTGCATTGAAATTGAACCAACTCACACAAACAATTCTAACATTCCAACAATTTCAACTATCATAAAACACACATACACAAAAAATATAATGCAACTGCAATTCAAAGGAAAAAAAACACACCCAAAACAATCAAAAAATGTAATTACAAGTCAAGTCGGTTTGGTTCTGTTTAGGTCGGGTTAGGTTTGGATCCAAATCTAAAAATTGAAATTTCATATTTGCAGATTTTGCTGCACTCTACACTCTACACGCACTGGGCACGCAGTGGACGGTTGGAGGTGGTGCATGAAGAGCGGTTGGGTAGTGGGTGGCCGATGGTGGTGTGATGGGCACAAGAGAGTGGAGATAGAACTAACTTTGACTGTGAGGAAGAGACGATGGTGGAGAGTCGTCGGAGAGGATAAACGAGAGAGATAATGACTATGTGAGAGAGAAATGTGAGACAGTGGGAGAGATGAGAGAGTTGCAAGCAAAGTCGGGGTGGAGAAGGGGTTAAGTTTTTTTTTTCTACAAAATGGTCCTTCAAATTTGTAAAATTTACGGTACCGAGTGGTACTACGCAAAACCTCCGATACCAATTGATACCTATGAGGCCAATTTTGTACCGTTTTTTGATTAGTACGGTACAAAATACAATACGTGACTCCCAACAACATAGGAAGCTTAGCACACTTTTCAAATTATATCTTAATCATTTTCGGCGGGTACTACGCAAAATCACCAATTTTAATCGATACCTATGAGGCCAACTTTGTACCATTTTTTGGCTAGTGCGTACAAAACACATTACGTGACTCTCGACAACATAGGAAGCTTAGAACACTTTTCAAATTATATCTTAATCACTCACCGGAAATGAGTTAAGATTTGTACGACTTTTTCTCATGTTTACACCATGAAAAGCACTAATTCTGTAATCTTTCACGGTACTACAACAAAATCCTGAGTCTTAGAATGTGTGAACACGAAAGATACCAAATTAGGAAAAGGTGAAGCAAGATAGACAACATATAGTAACAAACACTGAGATAAAAGCATTTAAGGCAGTCATTTGTGGTCTACGAAAGTTCTCATTCACACTTCTGCTTGTCCAGTCAATGAAACTTGAAGACTGCATTCTTAGAAAGAAGCAAGAAAAAGAAGACCATTTCCATCAAAGGCATATACTTCGGAGTTTCTGGCTGAGCATCATCACTCTGGGTGATCACAAACTTTGCTCTTATTCGTAGTAGTTCCTATACCAGTTGATTGGAAGTGGACGATCCGTAGCCATTGATCATGCTACTCCATGTCCCAAAATTGTTTAGGTATCCAAAAGAGTCCTTGCCACCATCAGAGTATGCTTGGTTTTGCCATGCAAGCGATAAGAGTTTGGGGTTGGGCTTCATATCAACATCATTTCCTTGATCGTGTGGAAGAATTAGCCTTTGGCAAGTTTCAATCAAATTTCCACCATTGAGATCAATTGATGACATGCCAAATGGAGAGTCAATGCCATGGAACTTTGGCGGTAAACCATGATGACTTGTATCTCCAAGGCCTACCATGGCAATGTGACCATTCCCCTTGAAATCATAGTTCCTTGAGCTCCCCACTATAGCCTCTAATTTACTCTCCATAAAGTCAGTTGGCCTAGGGTTATCAAGCATATCAAGGTTATACTCGTCTTCGATGAAGTTGGGGTTTGTGCGTGTCCCTTGTGTCTGAGTTATGTTATTGTGGTGTAATAGTTGAACCTCAGGAAAGGAAAGGTGAAGATCAGATGGATTATGGTGATGATACGATGATGCTGAACCGTGGTTTTGGTTAACAGATTGGTCAATTGATTTTTTGCTTACTTTCTTATTCTTCCTACAGCCACCACCCACAGGGATGTTCCTTAGAGTGCCTCCTTTGGTCCAATACCTCCTACAAGTCTTGCAAAAGTACCTTGGCTGAGAGAGGCTGTAGTTGTTGTAGTAGCAAAACTTGGTGTGCGTAGACTCACACCTCGGACACTTGAGAACTTGGTCTTGTGGTGGCCTTAGCTTCCTCTCTATTAAAGGCCTCGAGCACGTGAGCATGTCTCCAGAAGGTGAAGAAGAATCCATTCCAGACTCATCGTGAATCGTCCCCTGACACATGGAAGGTCAAAAAAGGAACATGGGAAATGT
Organism: Erythroxylum plowmanianum; assembly: GCA_025531925.1. Classification (NCBI taxonomy): domain Eukaryota; kingdom Viridiplantae; phylum Streptophyta; class Magnoliopsida; order Malpighiales; family Erythroxylaceae; genus Erythroxylum; species Erythroxylum plowmanianum. Next base: position 35,767,095 of record JANVCQ010000006.1, on the reverse strand, counting down.
ATTAGAATTAAGGCTACAGTGGCTAAAAATGTAAGGGACTTAAATAAGGGGAATTCTCTGTACTTGCCAAAGATAGCAACGATTAAAGGATCCTAGACTCACTGTATTCTCTCTAGTACTTCCTGATATATATCAACAAAGAAGAATGCTATAATGCTAGTAATCGAAAAGAAAAGAAGACCCGTGAACCTATCTGTGATGTAATTGGTTTTGCAAATTCGGGAACAACAGATAGCGACACAGTATGGAAAACTAAAAGACTCTAATTTACTTGGAGATGATAATTAGTTAGCGGGGCATACATTCCCCTCCAAAATCACCATATTTTGTTGCTCAATCCAAAATGATGTAATAACATTAGTTTCTAATATGAATAAGATAAAGCTAAGAGCCTCCTGGATAGCTCAAACTAAGCTCCCTAGAAACCCACTTTTCCCATTGTTATTACAATTCCCCAAGTGACCACAGAAAATGAAACTTAATCACGCTAAAACAGGATATAAAAAAATGTAAAAACGTAGTATCAGCGTTAGATTCTGCAAAAGGATCACATACTTGAAGCCAATCGGCTGAGTCCATGCAAACTTGTAGAGATGTAAGACCCATAACGTACTGAACCAACCAATTATGAAACTCAAGGAAAGAGAACTTATCAGCTTTCTTAGCACTAACTAGACACCAAACCCCGGCCTTTCCTTTCAAGCACCACACTTGATCACTTCACGTAGTTTTCCTCTTTATATATCTATCGGTAACCATGCAAGAGAAAGTGGGCCGCCTGTGAATGATAAGCAGAGAAGGAGAGGGACAGAACAGAAATTAGTGAGTTTGTGATGTATGGGAGGGTGTGGGATGGCCTTGTTAATAAGAAGACGAGAAAAGCAAAACTCTCCTGACTTCATCGACTCAGCTTGTACTACTAAGATACACAGTCTTGGGCTTAGTCCAAGTGGGGCCCTACAATGTCTGTCTATTTCTTCTGTTAGGACAAGGGCCCCACTTCGCTTACATCAGCTTAGGGTAAAGCTGGCCCTCGCAAACTTAACGACCGTGGTGTTTTAGATCATGGAAGACGACACGTCGTCGCGGCGTAGTATTCACACTAGCTAAGGTCTGTGCATGACGTGACAGAAGCTAACACAGAGAAAGACAAGAGACGAGAATGATTTCGGGGATTTCGATAAAGAACGGATATCGAAGGAGCACTCCACCTGCGGGACCCAGGGTGGACCCACTCACCCTCCTCCCACAGGCCACAAGCAAAGCATCGATTCCTCGCCTCATGCGCCCCTCACGTGCTTCTTTCCATTTGGCCAAGTTCAATCCTTTGCGCTAACTCAATTAATAAGAAGATAAGTATAAATGTAGCTAAGCGGTGTCTTGGTTTAAATGGTTAAAGAAGGGTAGGAGATTATGAAAGCTTAGAATAGAACCCAATTCCACAGGATTAACAAGCAGACAGCGTAAGACATACACCCCAAATGGTAGGGGCCCAATTCAAAAGGCACAAACTGTCAGATGAATAAACTTTCACTGATACTACGATGACTTGATAGTTCATTCTTGTTATTAGGAGGAGAAACCAGACTCTGTCCTTATTAGTGTATCATTCCATGCAGTCATCATTGTTGTCTGTTTTCTTTTCGGTACAGAATAAGATGATCGTTTCAATGATAAAGGTACAAAGATTTGCGTCCTTCAAATTTTCATCACAAAAAGAAGCAGCTTATATCTCATCTTTTTAGGCTATAAATTAACTGCCTGCTGTTTGCTAGCCCTTCAGCCTATGATGAATTACAGAAAAATATCCTCCTTTCCCTATTGTCATGGATTTACTGATATGTTAGTGTTTAAACGAGATAAATAGAGGAGGATCTTATTGCATGTTAGTGCAGTGGATGTGAATGGAACTTTTATAGGGTTTGCTTTTGATCAGGACCCTCAGAAGTACGACACCTAACTCTAAGACTTGTCAACCTACAGTTAAATTATATAGATACATAATGCAGGTGGACCTATATAAGGATTTTGTGTCCCAGTCCCTTATTTGTGCTGACAGTGACATTTGAAATTATGCTGATGTTAAAGGCAGTGGAATTCCAAATATTCAATTAATTAATACATCTATGTGTCTTCTCTTCCCATGCATGCAAATAGTTGACTGATATTTAACTTGATTCGATCAGAGATCCTACAGGAACTCATACTTCGTATCAAAAGCTAATACTAGCTAGTACTTTTCCCAAGCGATGAAGTTACTTACCATTGTGGAAAATATTGACTCGCAAGACTTCCAGCACCTTTATTTTTTTCTCATATATTTGATCAATAAGTTGTTGCTTTTTCCGCTTTTTATGCATCAAATAAAAGTATAGCAAAAGTTGTATCGATCCATTTTTTCAATATTCGAAAGTTAATTTTGTCTCGAAACCCTGAAATCATTGACACTACTCTTTTCCGAGCAAGACCGTATAAGAACAAACTAGATGCTGGAGACAAAGAAACACCCGTTCACAAGAAAACCTTGTGCACCAAGGTTTCCATATCATGGGAGGGGTAATTTCTTTGGATTCCAATTTCAAACCGACGCAAGGTATACCACAGGCTTGAAATTGAAGGATATATTGTCTCGGTCATCATATTCTGATGGTGGTCCTTTGTCATCATAATGGTCAAACAACTAGACCTCGTAATGGGTGCGGTGGATAGGGCTAGGTACTTTTGGGGCCTACCTATGCAGCACCCGCTAGCAGTTCTTGTATAATCCATGTAAACTTTAGTGGCACATGCATGGCAATGATGCGATCAAACAACAGCAACCCATCTCTGTTCACTTAATGTTTTGCCTGAAAAGGCTTGAGAATATGATGCCTTTGCCACTTGCCAGTGGCTCCTGATCCAACGGTTGTCCTGGCTAATATATATCGTGATCTACTAGAGATCTCCATAGGGGTTTTAGGTGAATAAAAAATTAGAGGATAACGAGGAGAATCCAACTGTCTAATGGACTTGCATGTGAAACATTACGTGTAGGTGATACGGCTACATTCATCTTCCTGTACTGTCGGCCGCTGGTTGCCCATTCAAGACACGCCAGTTCTACTACCAAGCTATGAGGGAGCGTGAAATACACGTTTCAACGTTTAACAGTTGTTTCTTAATTTCGTGACTAGTGACTAGATCATATTCCATTAAAATATACGGCTGTTGTACTCGAACCAAGTTTAGCGTTGTATGAGAACAAACTATGTGAAACTTGGACTTGGAGTAAAAATGTTTTACTAGTCATGGTATGGTTGTGGCGTACACACTCGTAGAAAGACGCGTGGAAGTAAAACAACATAAATGAACAAGTCCAAGTCCAAGGAAAGGAACTTGTGAGGTTATAGCATAAACAATATGCATCTGTGGGAGAACGCATGCGCGACAATTTCCACGGTGACTGCGGCGGAGGGGTCTAATATTGCGAACATAGCAAAAGCAAATCAAACAACCTTCTGAGCTCTACTATCCCAAATTCTCGTGTACGAATCTTTGGAGACGGTGGACAGGATCTTGAACCCTACCATAATTTAATCTCTATTTCCCACTAACTCTCGCTTTGGCCTGTTTGTTTTGTTCTTTACCTTATCTTAACTCTTCATTGATGGGTGCTTTGCTGAGAAGTAACCCTGCCAATCCACTGCTGGGTCCTACAGTTATTTGTAGAGCCCGACCGTGCTTCCATTTCTTGTCTCTTTGCGTCATCTTTTCCTTCGAGACATAACTGTCATATTGGTCACCGTCTCATTGGTGCCGGCGGTTTTCTTATAAAACTTAAATGAGTCCGTGTGACCGAACAAGTTCATTCGTTGGATTCGAGTTTTCATGATTTTTCAGTAGCATCCAATTTCTAGTTAAGCGTTGTTAGCTTGCAGTTGATGGTTCAGCAAGAACGATACGTTGAAGTTAGTGATTATGTTGTTTTATTTTTTCGGCCCACGAAAATTTCAATTATAAGAAAGCATCTTTAAGCTATCCACACTCAGACTAATCCCTGTTTTAATTGAGTAGGTCATTTATAAAAGATAAAACTCTGGTCAAATTTTAAACAATTGCATATATGAAAGCGATTTAAACCTGCGACTTCAGTTAAGCCAAATGAAACCCTTACCATGGAGCTGTGATTATGTGTATTTATGTGTACATATTTTTGATTTGACGACCTTCTGGTATCTGGCATGGTTGGGACTTAACCCAATTATACGAAACTTTGTTATATTAATAAAGGCCTTGTCCCATCCCATAATGGAAGACTTTTGAACAGTAAGTCTAGCAATATATTCCTTGTTGTGAATGATGGATCACTTGATTGACCATACGAGTCTTAATGCTTTCATTCAAGTTAAATCACTTTCAATGTTGCAGACATGTTTGATTGATTGATAAGTAAAAAATAATAGTAATTTGAGCAAGTCAGTTATATTAAAGTAGGTTTCACACACACCTACCTCTCAGTCTTTTGTCCATGATGTTTTCCTTTGTTTGTTATTTTGGTTTGAAGAGGTCTTCCCCCTCCTTAATGCTCTGTGTGTCTAGTTATGAACGACTTTTGACTGTAATTTTTGATCCGGGATAAAGAAGTGTGAACTCAACCCCTTGTAAATCCTTAATGTGAACTCAACCCAAAACCATCCATATCCTATATACCTAACATAGCATTAATCAAGCAGGAAAATTGGTTTCCCTCTATCGTGTCTGAACACGTTTTAAGTTCCACGTCAAACATCGAGCTGAGCTACTTGCAGCAATAGTTGTTTCGATCAAGCAGTCGACGGGCATCAAATTCATGCTGTTTCAGGTCGCCCATTGACGTGCTCGTGGTCCTGGACCCGGTGGAGCCCTGAGCCATCACGTCGATTTTGATATCTATTGCCTAAATGCGAACCACGTTGTTGACGCCTGCCAAGATTTGCATGTTGACGTCCACTTGATTACGCCCAATTTGGCCAGCCTTTGAGAAAGTTAATTAGAGAAAGACTGTTTGCTTCCTCTTCTTTTCCCGTACCTGATGATAAGACCTTTTGTCTGCCAATAATATATAAATAGAATGAAAGATGCTACCTAATCTTGTATTCCGTGTTTTGCATTAATTTCTAATTTTTCATAGAATTAATTATATAAAATGAAATTACGGTGAATATACCTCTTTTGTACGATACAGTAATACTAATATGTACTGTGTGCAATTTTTAAAATAATATATATTTATAAATTAAAATTTATTTTTGTAGATAAATACTTATTATTTAATATTAATTTAATATATTTTTAATATTAAAATTTTATTTTGTTAAATCCAACTCTCTATTATATATAAATATGAGAATGTAATAGTCGGTATGCACGTGAGAGATATTCCTACCGTGCTCTTTATGAGGCTTGTTACGCTCTGAGCCCTTGCTTCGAACCCTAACGTAGTTAGGAATCTAAGTGTTTTCTTTGACTGTTTCGATTGCCTAAAACATCATAAAGATTGGTATAATCATTATGAGGAAGACTATAATTTCCTCCCGTTATCGCGAAAAGGAAGCAAAGTAATCAGCAGATAGCATGATAATATATACATTTAAATGATTGAAGCATTATGTTTGAAAATCTGTGCCAAAAGTTCATTACGATCTTTGCATCTCACTCACAATGATATTACATTTTATAGGTATTTATCAATAAAAACGATAATGCGTAGGCTAATAACACCTACATTTACCTTTCTAGTTGAACTCAACTGTATTAGATGGAATTTTCTAGAATTATTAATTGATAGTCAATTTGTCTTCTCAATTCATAAAGAGAGATTACATTACATTTGGCCTAATCTAACAAAATAAAATTGGCAACTAACAAATAACGGTTGAATAATGTTATGAGGATTATATATATAGATTAGCATCTGACTAAGTAGCTTACAAAAGGTAGTCAACAGTGAGTATCACTTGTCATGTAAAATTTTTTAATTGACAAAGAAGTTCAAACGATGTTTGTGTAATTTGAGACTGTAATGGGTAATTGAATAATTTACTAATTACTAAGCTTATTTAAGAAGTCTGAAACCAACTCCTCTCGCCTAAGCTTCGATTTGTACCACCAATTTCAATATGTTCTTCTTACATTACCAACTCTTGAATAAAACCAAAACAAAGAAATAGAACCGTGTAATCACTTCTAACCTATTGCATTTTAGATGTGTAGATATGAAGGGAGTAGATGTATTAACTTACTGACATAACAACTCATCCATATATATGGTATGTAGACGTTATTGCTCTCTTCTTCCTCTCTATATGGAGTGCATTGCATGAATAATTTCAAAGTTGTCAATTGCGATCTTATTTAGAAAGCACAACTCCTAAGAAACCAAAGTGGGTCACTTATTTGTGATTCGTTGAACTTAAAGAGATGAAGAGATTTAGGATGAACAGGGACCTCTGCTACTGCCTGTCTTTGCTTTATTCCATACAATCTATTGTTTAAAATTAGAGAGGACCAAATAGATGTGAATAGTGGTGATAGTGTAGCATGGATCATAGATGTTCTAAATAGTATGCACAAAAGCCCATGAGTGTTAGGTGTTAAGACTTCGAGAGGAGTACTAAGTTATTAAGCACCAAATAATGATTAAGTGTGTATTGCAGAAAGTTAGCAGTGTGTAAATGGAGGAATGTTTTCATGGAATTTCCTTCTTCATGTGTTGGATGTATTTTTGTGCTCAACATCAACTATCATATTAGCACGTAATTGTTGGATATTATAGTTGATGCTGACGACTATGAGCAACTTGGTTTAAGGGCATTTCATTCTAAACAATAGATTATGTTAAGCTATAGAGGCCAAAGTTGTTACCTATTGCATGGCTAGATGTATAGATATATTAATGGTGAATCACGTGTCTCACAAATTGAAATTGTCAATAAATATGTAGACATATACATAATGTGCAATTCATAAAACCTGACCTTAATTTGTAATTTTTTTTACAGATTTTTTATTTGGATAAGATACATGTGAATTATCCCTGAAAGTGGGTAAATATGATAAGGGTTACAATTTGGGATGACATCAACATAAATAAGACCTTAGATGCTAATATTGTATCAAAGCAAGAGTATGAGAAGATTTGTCATGACCCCAATCTTGGACTGTGCTAAAGGAGTAATAAAGTCAAGGTTTACTAGACCTTTAGTAAACCTAAATGTCATCAAATCCTTATATCCATAATAAAGATAAGCTTTGAAAATGATCAAAGTCATACTTTGATAAATCAAACAATCCTAACAATATCCAATCCACAATGTGCTACAACATTGAGGTTTTAATAAATTCAATTCATAATTTAGGTATACCAAATTCTAACCCAAACACTATCATTTAAATCAATACATCCAGGTAGTCTTAATTTTAATCATCAACGACTCAAATTTAATCACAATGTGCTACAACATTGAGGTTTTAATAAATCCAATTCATAATTTAGGTATACCAAATTCTAACCCAAACACCCTCATTTATAATCAATACATCCAGATAGTCTCAATTGTAATCATCAACGACTCAAATTTAATCAGTTTCATGCATTTCTATATGAATATAACTCTTTCCAAATTTTTTTAATCTCACAAACTATCAAGAATTTCAATACATCACTTTTATGAAAATTGATCTACATAATATTTGAAAATTTTCAAAATTATTTTCAAAATATTGAGTGTTGGAAGTTGGAAGTGAATAATAACTTATAAGGAAAATAGTTGAAGAAGAAATGAACTTAAGCTTTTATATGCTTTTATCCTTATTGGTTAATTTATGAGTAATTTAACAAATATTTAGATCATTATATTCTATCTCCCTTATATAAAAAAATTCATCTTTGAATTTTAAATCTCACCTCATTATTGAAATAGATGCTTGTATTGACTCAACATATCTAGCTCTGTCTCCTACGTACAGTTATCCATGGTATAATTACTATATAACACTTTCACCATTGATATCTTTCTTGATCCCAGCTGACGAATCTAATAATATACTTGGCAACAGGTTGTTCTTCATATCTCAAATTGCCATCAATCTCCACATTGGCTGAAGCATATGAGAAGAATCTGAAATGCACTTTCTCACATCAACATGTTAAATACGAGATGAACTCTAGATAGGTTAGATGGTAACACCAACCTATATACCACTTCACCCACTCCAGATATAATTTCAAATGGATTGATATACGTTGGAGCTAGTTTACCTTTCTTACTAAATCTCTTCACTCCTTTCGTTGGTGATATTTTCAGAAATACCATGCCATCTACTAAGAATCTCATATCTTTCTTCTTTGGATTTGCATAACTTTTTGTCTATTACTAAAAACTATTTTCAATCTTTGCTTAATAGTAGGGATCCTATTGGAAGTGATTTGTAATAAGTTAGGTCTTGTCAATTGCCTTTCACCAATTTCCTCAGATAAAGGTGATCTGCATTTTCTTCCATACAAAGCTTCATAAGCAGCCATTTCAATACTAGCATGGTAACTATTATTATAAGCAAATTCAATCAGTGGCAAACGCAAATCCAAATAACTACCAAAATCAATAACACATATCATAAACATATCCTTTAAATTCTAAATAGTTCTCTCAGATTGACCATCTGTTTGAGGATAAAAAATAACATTGAAGTCCAATCTTGTACCTAAAGCTTTATGCAACACTTGCTAAAAACTGATGTAAATTATGGATCTATATCATAAACTATAGATTGTGATACCCCATGCAAACACACAATTTTATTGACATATAGCTTGGCCAACTTGTCAATCAAATAAATCTTCTTGATAAATAGGAAGTCTGTAGACTTTGTTAATCTATCCACAAGCACCCATATGGCATTATATTCAGTATTAGTACAGGGCATTCCTGTCATAAAATCCATAGTAATAATAAGAGTTGTAATAATTCAGAAGGTCTTTTACTTGCTAACATATTAGGCACCTAGACACAAATTCCACAATATCCTTTTTTCATTCCACTCCACCAATACATGCCTTAGAGATCATGATACATTTTAGTGGAGCTTGGATGAATGCTATGAGCCATAAAATGTACCTCGTCTATAATCTCCTTTCTTAATTTATCAACATCCAATATATACACTCTAGTACCCATCCTCAAAATACCAAAACCATCCACAGTAAAATTCTTAGCTTGATCCTCTTGAATCTCTTCAACTATCTTAGACAACTGAGGGTTTTTGGATTGAGTAGCCCTGACTCTCTCTAAAAACGTTAAGCTAATCATAAATTGTACTAACAAACATCCTGATCTTGATATCTTCCATTACAATCCTTAGCTAACTAACTAGTACAACTCTTAAATTAAGTTTCTCCTTGCAGAGTTGATGTGAGAAAGATTACTAGATGATTTTTTGCTTAGAGCATCAACTACTACATTAGCTTTACCTGGGTGATACAAAATAGAACAATCATAATCTTTCCAAAGCTCCATCAATCTTCATTGCCTCAAGTTTAGATGCCTTTGCTGAAAAATATATTTCAAACTTTTATTATCAGTATAGATCTCGCAAGTCACACTATATAGATAATGTCTTCAAATCTTAAGTGCAAACACTACAGCTGCCATTTCCAAGTTATAAGTAGGATAGTTTTGCTCATGTTTCTTTAGTTATCCGGAAGCATAACCCACTACCTGTCTGTGATGCATAAGCACATAATCCAACCAACTAGAAGCATCACAATTCATTGTAAATCCATCCAATCCTAAAGGTAAGGGCAACACTGGAGTTGATGTTAACATGTCGTTAAGTTGCTGGAAGCTATCCTCACACGCCTCTAACCAAACACATTTAGATTTTTCTGAGTTAACTTAGTCAAAGTTGTAGCTGGTCAAGAGAAATCTTGAACAAATCTCCAATAATAGCTCGCTACGCATAAAAAACTCTGAATCTTAGTAACAGTAGTAGGTATTGGCCATTCTGTGATAACTTCAATCTTCTTAGGATCCACTTAGATGCCATCTTTAGATATCACATGTCCCAAGAAGACTACATAATCTAACCAAAATTCACACTTAGAAAATTTAGCATACAACTTATGCTCCCTTGAAGTTTGTAAAACCATTCTCAAATGTACTATATGTTCTTCTTCACTCTTAAAATACACTAAGATGTCATTAATGAATACAATGACAATTCTATCCAGAAAAGTTCTAAACACCCTATTCATCAAATTCATAAAGACTACTGAAGCATTAGTCAACACAAAGGACATCGCCAAAAATTCATAATGACCATACCTAGTACGAAAAGCATTAACATCTTCTCCTCTAATCCTCAATTGATGATAACCCAACCTCAAATCAATCTTAGAGTTGGTCAAATAAATAATCGATTATTGGAAATGGATACTTATTCTTAATCTTCACTTTTTTCAATTCTCTGTAATCAATACAGAGTCGAAGGCTACCATCTTTCTTCTTTACAAAAAATATTGGTGCACCCTATAGAGAAGTACTAAATATGATAAATCCCCTGCCTAATAATTCATGTAATTGCTATTTAAGATCCTTTAACTCTGCGAGAGACATTCTATAAGGTGGAATCGAGATAAGAGTTGTACCCAACACTACATCAATGCAAAATTCAATCTATCCCTCTCTATAGGCAAACCTAGCAACTCTTCAGGAAACACGTAAGGAAATTCACATACAATTAGGACATCATCAACTAAACCCCTCTCTGTTAAAGTATCTCTCACTAAGGCCAAATACACTTGCCAACCTCATCAAAGCATCTTTTTAGTAGTAATGGTAGATATAAGGTTTTGAGGAGCTTCCCCTTTGTCACCTCTAAATCAAAATTCAACATCATTAAGAATCCTAAAAATCAATAACTTCTCTTGACAATCCAAAGTAGCAAAGTGTTATGACAGCTAATCCATACCCAAAATCACATCTAGTGATAGTAAATTAGCCACTAATTCTCTACCCTTGATCAACACCATACAAGAAGGAAAAATAGTTTCGATATTCAGGGATTCACCTAGAGGGGTGGCTATTGATAAAGGAGTTACTAATCTAGTTACTTGCCAACCAATCCTTGATGCAAAAACATGAGATATAAATAAATGGGTAGCATGTATGTCAAATAAAACTCTAGCATTAACATCACAAACCGATACAATATCTGTTATGGCTACATTAGAGGTCTCAGCATCTTGTTGGGTAAGGGTGAGCACTGATTCCTGTCCTCCTCTTGATTGCTGAGAGGTTAACCCCTGCCCAAAACCTCTAGTACCAAACCTGTCCTTAGGCTAGAATCTGACCCCAAACCTACCTCCTGATCCATGACCTTACTGGCCTACAATATGAGATTCACTCTAGTACTGTGCTTGATTTTAAGGCTGAACCTGATGTGGTAGCTATGCCACGCTAGCAAAGGAACCTTGAGTGTCTTTAAAACCCAAAATTAGAGTACTCTCTAGCAAAATGCTTAATTTGATCACATCGAAAGCAAGCACCAAGAGGAAAATGGCAAGGTCCCTGATGGACTCTACCACAACTTTGATAAGTAGTGCTTCTAGAGCAAGAAGTACCATATCTAGAACTCTGCCCACTGCGACCACTACCCACTCTAGGTCCAAATCTAATTGATCTTATTAGATCCCTATTACCATATCTTTTATTCTTATGCCAGTAAATCATGACCTCATTGAGATTGTCCATGTTGCTCTCCATTTACACCTATCACCGGTGATGGTGAACTATAGCTTCCAGCCCCAATACCACTAGTTTGGTAAGGATTAAGAATGGTGCCCTCCATGATGTGGTGCCTCTCCATCTTTCTAGCCTCATCTATGGCACCATCCAAAGTCTGACCCTCTGAATGAAGTCCTACATATAAAGGACCTAAACTGGTAATTTAAAGTCCCACTATCCATCTCTTGTCTTCATATCCTCTACGTATCTAATCAATAGATAAAACTCAGTAGTATACTCCTCAACTGACCTATCACATCTCCTAAGGTGTAACAATTGCCACATATAAGCATCTCTCTATGATAGTGGACAAAATTGTCTCATGAATCTTTGTTTAAACTCACTACAAAAAAAGTAAAGAATCTGTGACGTTTGAATGGTGAAACGTCGCAGATTGGTGAAACCTTTCCTGACGTTTTTTAAACGTAAGGAAAAGTTAGAGTATTTGGAGACGTTGTAAGCAGACGACGCAGAATTGGAGAAGTAATAGAGACGTTTTATTATTAAAACGTGGCCAAATAAATATCACAACGTTGTTATGAAGTAAACGTCATGGAAGTGTTGGCAAAGAAATTAAAACTCAGTCGTTTAACGTTTAGGTTTCAAAGTTTTCTTCAATCTCGCGCGCCTCACTCCCATACGTACTCCTACTCTCTGCACTCTCTTGTGTACAGACCACATGAAATCTCCCTCTCAACGACGCCGCCCCACCTGTCGTCAACAACTTCAATATTTCTCTTTGCCTTTCCTTCAACGTTTGGGTATATATCTAGCTCTTTCCCTTTTCCTTCAACAGCGCGCTTTAATTCTCCGTCTCAAAATCACGCGTCCTCTGCGCTCACGGCTGGATTCCTAAGGTACACTCCAATGCCCATGCATTCTCTTATTCGTATGTAATTTGCAAAATTTCGAACCTCTCTCTGGTGGGTCTAGGTTATTCGAATCACATTAAGGAAATAAACTTGTCTTCCAAGGATTTGCTAGGCCAAATCTGAAAAGTAAATCAAGTCCAAGCACAAAACAGTTCTTCCATATATATAGTTTATCCATTTTTATGCCTTATCTGTTCCATAGATGGAACATCGAGTTGAGCATTAATATTTTTGATTTTTGTTTTAATTTTCAAATTTAGTATAAATCTTATCTTAATTCGTTGATGAAACCAAATTTCAATTATTTCATGTGCAGGCTTGAATTGGTTGAACATTGAACATTGACAGAGGAGAGTCATAGGGTAAGCACTTGGTATTTCTACTGTTATGTTTAAAATTATATGTAATA
>JANVCQ010000006.1:35715342-35732534 GCA_025531925.1 Erythroxylum plowmanianum | reverse complement strand
TAGAATTAGGTATTTATAACTGGTGGTACTTCTATCTATACTGTCAACTTGAAAAATGTAGGGATCTATGAGGCTAAATATTGTAAAATTAGCTACGACGAGTCTTGATGTCATTTATCCTCGTTAAATATGATGTCAACTGATAGTTATGTGAAACCCAGACTAGAGTGCTAATGATTTTGGGGAGGATTATTATACCTATATTTGTTGAATTTATAAACCTTATTTTGCAGAATTCTGAGTGATGCAAATGTGGCGCATACTTATGATGGTTTGCTATGGACTATAAGGTCTGGTTCTCTGGTCTTTATAAACATAATCAATTTGTGCTTGTTTTTATTCTATTATTTGTCTTCATAAGATAAGGAAGTGCTTTGTTAAAAGGCCAAAAGTGAGCAGTCTAATGCTTGCATGTTTCATCATTCATTTTAATAACGTTTATTTTTTTCTTAAAAGAAATAGATGTTCCTTTTAGTTTTGTTTTTTTATTTCTAGCTATCTTTTCTTTATTACTTTTGCAACCCTTGTTCTAATATGCATCTATTTGCTATGTTAGGAGTTTGCAGGTTCTCTCTGCCACTTTCCTGATTCCAGATTGTAAAGTGGACATTTCATCAGGCTCCTCTTCCTTGCCAAACAAGGTTTTTATTCTTTCCTCTATGCTTTAATTTTTCTAGTTTCTTGCACTCTTTCTTCTATGTCTCTGACAATGTGCTTTAATTATAAAAAAGTTATCAAGTCAAAGCTTTCTGAATCATCTTTAGCTCCGTGCCTTGACTTGGCTTATATTGGGTGCACCCTGTGTTCCAATATAGTTGATTGCACTGGATCTACATTTTACTGGTCCTTCAACTAGAGTGTGTGTTAGGTTTGCAATATAGAGTCAGGACTCAATCATTTCTTTGAACTTTTTAGTGAAACTAACAAACATTTGTTAATTTTTGCTTTTGACATGTAGCAAATAAAACTTAGATTGTTAGTTTCCTATTATTATTTTAAATTTCTTTTAGCTGACTGATAAAAGAACATTGAAATGTTTGTCTTCTTCGAATTGTTTTCCCATCCAACTTGACCCCCCATTAGAAAAGCTATGAAGAGATGTGCTAAGAGTTTTTTGTGCCCATCTAATGATTTGATGGTGTAGAATTACTGGAAAGTGATATAACTTCAGCTCTCTCCTATGAGTTCCTATAATTCTTTGTGGACTCTCCTATTAAAATTCAAGCCCCTTGCAAGTTTCCAGTATTTACATTGTTATCCTTTACTAAAAGAGTTCTACTGTAAATTTCCTATCGGGCCGCTTATATCTTCTTTAGTTCCACTAATATGGTTTATTTTAAGTGTATCTCTTTAGTGATTCTGGGGTGACTTGTTGATTGGTCAATTTGCAGTTCCACTCTGGTTGGGGCTTGATATGGAAGTGCCTAATGCATGGGTTGCCATTATTCAGTAATATAAGTAGGGTTGTAAGTATCATTTTCACAATCTTTGCTAGATTTATTATTGGTGACTTTTCTTCATCTTCTTTTTGGCATTTTGATGTTATCTATCAGCCTATCTTGGTAAAATTGTCTCATGCTAACTATTTGTGATTTTTTTTTTCATTTGATGCTTTGTTGAAATTTCACAATCCTTTAAGGTCAAAACGAATGATGACATATTATGATTTTGTGGCTGTTTTCTTGTTAAATGTGCGGTGAAACTATTCAACTCAAAAGCTTTAACTTTTGGGTGAGTTCTAGTTATGTATAAAATATAATCACAAGAATAACAAATCCACCATAGATGAAAACTGTCAAACTTGAACTTGAGACAATTGTTCATAAGGGTCTGTTATTAAGACACCATTCGACCTTCTCAAGTATGAAGCTAATGGTATGCTTACAAGATGTTGATTTTCATCCTACTAGGAGCTAATTGTTGAATACTTGATCATGGCTTGAGCATTTAGGATATTGTTGGTAGTTATAGTGGCAAATCACTAATGGTTGTACCTTTATTGTGATTAATGGAGGGGGCTTTTTTGCACTTCTCTGCTCTTTCCCTTTTTTCTTTTGCTTTTAGGATACTTGTAGCGGGTTTTGTTGATGAAAATGAAAATATGCTCATAACAATTGTTGTTTTATTGAACAATCTGGTAGATCTCTTCATAGTATATTATTGTTAGGACCATTGGTCATAGATCGAGTCGCAGGACGATGTACAGAGTAATCTTGCAACTCTGTTATATCCCTGTTCTTGTTAGAATTCTTCTTTCTGCCTATTTTGGAAGAAGAAAAAAATTTCGGCTCTAAGGGAGACCGAAACCTTGGACCTCGTTAGAGAGAGCTCCAAACCTCTGTTTTGATAAAATATGACTTACTTTCTTTATTGATGAAATAGCCCTTATATAGGCAGTGCCATAAGAAAGGAAATACGAAAACCCTAATTAACATGATTTCCTAGAGTAATAAAGAAACTAGTAATATGTTTCCAATAATAAACCTAAAACCTTTTAAGCAATTTAAATAAAACTTGCAACCTAATTAATGTAATTTGTGGCTGTATTTTTGGCCTATAAACACGTCCACAACATTACCCCCCTCTTGCAGAAAGAGTTGGTCCTCAAGCTCAAAGGAAGAAAATTGTTGCTAGAATAAAGTGACGTCTTCCCAAGTAGCATCTGACTTTGGAAATCCGTCCCACTGCACCAATATCTCCTTGATACCTCGATTCAAACAGGCACGAAGGACTTTAAGAGGAACAAGAACAACCCGGCCATCATCTATAGGAGGCAAGGAAGCAACAGAAGGCAGCATGGTTCCCTTGAAGGCCTTCAGAAGGGAGACATGAAAAACTTTATGAAGACGGCTGGTAGGAGGCAAATCAATCTCATAAGCAACCTGTCCAATGCGACGCAACACCAGAAATGGACCATAGAAACGAGGAGAATCAGCTGGTAGGAGGACCAGAACGTTGTTTATAGGGATGCAAATGAAGCCAAACCCAATCTCCAGCTGTAAATTCCACATCATGATGCCCTCGATCATAGTAATCTTTCATTCTTTGCTGAGTTGACAGCAAACACTTCCGAATCTCCTTCAATAGAGCATCCGGATTTAGTAAAGCATTATCAACTGCATCCACCTTAGTAGAGCCAGCAACGTAGGAAAGCAAACGAGGTGGATCACGACCATAAACCACTTTAAAAGGAGTTTTCTGAAGCGAGGAATGGAAGGAAGTTTTGTAACAGAATTTAGCACATGGTATCCATTCAACCCATTTGCGAGGATGATCACCCACAAAGTAGCGAAGATACATTTCTACAGTTCGATTCACGACCTCTGTTTGCCCATCAGTCTGTGGATGATAAGCAGACAAGAATTGCAATTTAGAGCCCTGAAGGCCAAATAATTCTGTCCAAAAAGTGCTAGTGAAGATCACATCCTGATCACAAGTAATGGTCTCCAGAATTCCATGCAAACGGACAATTTGCTCAAAGAAGACTTGTGCCACCCGTATAGCTGTGTAAGGATGAGCTAAAGGAATGAAATGAACATACTTTGAAAATCGATCCACCACGATGAGCAAAATAGTTTTGCCACAAGATTTTAGTAACCCATCAATAAAATCCATAGAAACATCAGCCCAAACCTGTGTGAAGAGATTGTAACAACTCAGCAGGACTTAAATGCTCCGATTTATTACGTTGACAAACAGGACAATCAGAAACATAAGTAGTGACATCAGATTTCATACCGATCCAATGGAAATCACTACGAAGGCGATGTAAAGTCTTTTGAATTCCTTCATGAAAGCTATCATGGTAGGCAGCCAAGATGGTGGCAATCCAAGCAGATTTGTGTGGCAAGTAAACCCGGTTTTTGAACAATAGCAACCCATCTAAAATCTCCCAATCTGAACCTAACTCTCCTTTGAGGACTTGATCCCGCAGCTTCTGTAGTTCCTCGGAAGTGGACGAATCCGCTCGGATAAACTCAATCAATGAACTTTGAGGTCCACTGATGGCACACAAAATTGGTTTCTCTGAATAACGACGCGACAATGCATTAGCCGCTTGATTAAGGACTCCTGGCTTGTATTCAACTGAAAAATTATATCCCATAAGTTTACTCAACCAATGTTGTTGAGACGGAGTAGATAGTTTCTGTTCCAACAAATATTTGAGACTGTAATGGTCGGTACGGATAAGAAAAGAATGACCCCATAAATAAGGACGCCAATGTTGAATTACTTTAGCCAATCCAATTAACTCCCTCTCATATGCGGCCAACTTTAGGTGTCTTGTTGCTAATTGTCGACTAAAGAACGCGACTGGATGCTCATCTTGTTGCAAAACTGCTCCAATGCCTCTTCCCGAAGCATCACATTCTACTGCAAAACTTTTATCAAAATCTGGTAGCTAAAGAACAGGTGCAATAGATAAAGCTTGTTCAAGCTTATCAAATGCGTGCAAAGCTGCTTCACTCCACGTAAAAGAATTCTTCTTCAACATGCCAGTTAATGGGGCTGCCAATTGTCCATAATCCTGAACAAATTTCCTGTAGTAACCTGTGAGGCTTAAGAACCCATGTAAGGATGTTAGAGATTGTGGCTGAGGACAATCAATAATAGCATGCACCTTGCTAGTATCCACTCCAACTCCTGATCTCGATATGATGTTGCCTAAATATGCCACTGAAGTTGCTCCAAAAGAACATTTGGAACGTTTCAAAAACAATTTATGTGCACGGAGAAACTCGAACACTTTTCTCACATGTTCTAAATGGCTCTCCCAATCCTTGCTGTAAATCAAGATATCATCAAAGAAAATGAGGACAAATTGACGTAAAAAGTCATGGAATACCTCGTTCATTAGTGCTTGGAAAGTAGACGGAGCATTGGTTAGCTCAAAGGGCATAACTAAAAACTCGAAATGTCCATGATGCGTTTGGAATGCTGTCTTTTCCACATCCTCTGAGCTCATTTTGACTTGATAATAACCAGACTTCAAATCCAACTTAGTAAAGAAGCAGGCTCCATGCAATTCATCCAAAAGTTCATCAACCACTGGTATAGGAAATTTATCCTTAACAGTCTACCAGGAAATTTATCCTTAACAGTCTTTGCATTCAATTCACGATAGTCTATGCAAAGTCTCCAAGATCCATCTTATTTCGGTATTAGTAAAACTGGAGAAGAGAATGGAGATCTATTGGGCCGAATGAAGCCTTGTTGGAGCATCACTGTACACTGAGTCTCAATCTCATTCTTTTGCCAATGTGGATAACGGTATGGGCGTACAACCACAAGTGCTGATTCCGGAAGTAAACAAATCCTATGATCACAATATTGAAGAGGAGGTAATGCAGTTGGATCCTGAAACAAATCTTCAAACTCACCAAGGAGGTTATCCATCCTCTTATCTGCCTCCGAATCATTATCTAAGGCATACAAACTCTTGCCTCCATTCCGTTGCAGGCCCTGCAACATAATTGCGTTTCCCTCCATCGAAAAAACCATGGAAAGAGCAAAAAAGTCCCATAAAATTGGCCCCAAAGTTTGCATCCATTTAACCTCCAAAACAATATCAAAACCATCCAGCGGAATTACTTAAAAATCAACAAAGAAATTATGACCATCAATAGAAAATGTTACTCGCATACAAACTCCTAGACTCTGCACCTTGTCTCCATTGGCCACCGAGACTCATGCGTTTGGCAATTTTCGAAATTGGATTGCTAATTGTTTAACCCCTGTTGTGCTAATGAAGTTGTGAGTGCTTCCTGAATCAATCAATCCTAGCATTGGATGCCCTTGAATTAACATTTGTACCTGCATAGTTCGAGCATGTACTTGTCCCGTAATAGCATATAATGAATTCTAGAGCTGGTTCTGCTTCTTCTAAGGTGTTATCATTATCCCCATCATCCAATTCTACCCAAAAAAAGCTTCTTACATTGATGTGTTGCCAAGTAAGGCTCATCACAGTTATAACACAAGCCTTTGGACCTTCTTTCCGCCATCTCCGCTTGAGACAACTTCTTGATAAAAGGCAAACTCGAAGCAAAAGAAACTGCTGGCACAGAATTTGTGATCCTCGCTTGTGAACCCGTTCCTGTGCTTGCACTAGTCCTTATAGGCTGCCACAAACCCCTGCGGTTATTGTTATTTTTCTGCAGCTAGTGTTTTTGCTCATATGCCCTTGCTAAACTCATGGTAGAGCACAAATTTGGTGGTTTCAAAAGTTGAACGTCCAACCGAATGGAATCATCCAAACCGGCAATGAATAAGCCTGCGTGAAGGTGATCTGGTATGGTTTCGTTTGCACGTGCCAATTTTTCCTGAAATTGCTTCTGATATTGCTCAATTGATCCCGTCTGTCTAAGGGTAACCAAATCCCCGGTTGGATTACTGCTCTCCGGAGGACCAAATCTCTGAAAGCAATATTTCAAAAAATCTGCCCAAGACATAATGCCTTTAGTTTTCTTGAGTTGGTAAAACCACATATGTGCTTCTCCTAAAAGGTGGAATCCAGCTAATCCAACCTTTTCTACCTCTCGTGTATTCTGATTTTCAAAGAATTGCTCACAACGATGTGCCCAAATTAAAGGATCTTCCGAACCATCATAGGTCGGAAAGTCCAACTTAACATATTGGGGAACTTGAAATGTGTAAGTTCCTGGCTGAGAGTGATTACCTTCTATACCGCCAGAATTTTTAGGTTGGGTCGGATGTTCTCTCAGTGGAGTATCTCCACTATTTACCTCGCTGCTGGTCGGATGTGATTGGACAAGTCCCGATCCTGTGATTGCTTGCAATAGCTTGGATAACTTCTCGTCGATTCGCTACTCCATAGCTGAGAGTTTAGCATCAACACGATCTCTTTCCTCCCTTAAACGGGCTTCGATATCATCGTCCATGGTGATAGGTTCTGATACCAAATTGTTAGGACCTTGGTCATGGATCGAGTCACAGGACGATGTACATAGTAATCTTGCAACTCAGTTATATCCTTGTTCTTGTTAGAATTCTTCTTTCTGCCTATTTTGGAAGAAGAAACGAATTTCGGCTCTAAGGGAGACCGAAACCTTGGACCTCGTTAGAGAGAGCTTCAAACCTCTGTTTTGATAAAATATGACTTACTTTCTTTATTCATGAAATAGCCCTTATATAGGCAGTGTTCACATGGGAAAAGGAAATACGAAAACCCTCATTAATATGATTTCCTAGAGTAATAAGGAAACTAGTAATATGTTTAAGCAATTTAAATAAAACTTGCAACCTAATTAACGTAATTAGCGGCTGTATTTTTGGCCTATAAACACGCCCACAACAATCATGTTTAGTATTTTCAATTTATTCTGGAAGCTTGTTTCTAGCTTAATTGTCTGCCCATATTCACTTCGTGAAAACCATATAGGTGGATGCTGCATTTATACTACTTGGAAACATCATGTCAAAGGTGGGTACAAGTCCTTTTAGACTCAGGTTCTCAGATTTATTATAAGCAGTTTCCTTGTTGATTTGCTGAGACCCTTTAAGCAGTGAAAGAAATCTTCAAAATTTTTGACTTGAAAGTAAGGTATCTATAGATTCTTCAATTATACCTTTGTTTGATATGGCTCTGCCAATGTTCTTGTTTTCTCCCAGGATCTAATAAATACATGTTTCGTGCCTCAAGATGTTTGGGATCTTAAGATTTTTAAGCAGACGCCATCAATGTAAGTTTATTTTCATGACAGTGCCTGAAAAAATATACACTTTTTTTGAAATGTACACATCCGATCTTTAAGAAAAACTCAATGACGATTAATCTTGCCGTTTCTTAATTTTATTTTGGTATTGGTGGATTCTCTTCTATAGGTTCTGTAGACTCTCTTTTGTTTGAAAATGTTCTTATAGGGAACCTGTTGTCTATATTATTACGATCAGAATACTTGCTACTTACGTTTTGCTATGATGTTATCCAGGGCCACTTTGTACTTCATTACATGTTACTTTTCTCACAAGGGTTCTCAAGTAAGTGGCTTAGGCTTCATCTGTGGAATATTTACCATTTGCTTTCTTGCCATGTCATGATTGTTTTCAATTGTCAAACAGTGTTTTTCCCAACCTCATACACTCAGAGAAGCCATAGCAATTTTCCTCTATTTTCTTATCCCTCAATTCTTGAATTTTATGTTTGAACCTAACCCACAAATATCCATGTTGCACCATCTTTTCATGGCCTCCCATGTTATGGACCAATGTAACCTATTACTGAGTTCAACCTTTTGATGAGTTGGGAATTAAATGAATAATTGTTGGCTTGTTATGTTCTTACTACTGGGCTCAGGATAACATTTGGCCTAGTTCAAACCCCTTCTATATGTCAGGATGCTAGTTCTAGGAGCTTTTTTTTTTAGAGTGAAGATTGGTTTCTTCATATTTAGAAATTCAACTTGGTCTTTTTAATGTTTTTGTAGGTTGATCTTCAAGATTCACTACATCTTAGGAAGAATCTTATGGGAGCAGTTTTGTTCTACCTAAACTGGAAGGTTTGTTTATTGCAGTTGGATTGTCTAAATTCATACCTCCGTTTATGTTCTGTGGTCCCAATGGGTTAGAAAATGAGATATATGGTTGGAAGTGTCGTCCCCTCCTATTAATTTGCTTCTTTGTGGTGGAACAAAAATTTTGGAGTCAAATATGAAAGTGGATGGCATAATCATGTGTTGTGTCAATGGTCATTAGGGTGATCTTTTCTAGTTTGGTTTTGAGGAGATCTAGAGGTATGCTTTATCCTGTTACGATGTATGCAAATCAACAAAGAGCTAATATCTAGATTGTTTTTTTTTCAATTTTCCAAAAAAAGAGTGCTAATATTCACAAAAATTACACTGAGGAATTTGGTTCTGTGGTTCGGGAAAGATTCCAAGGTCCCATCCCTTGGATGTCATAGTGATTTGCATTGCAGAGAATTATTATTAACTTCCATTGGATGCTACATATGCTAGCCTCTCTCCTTTGTGTTTATGCTTTTACTTTACGCTTTAAGATGGTAGTGTTGCTATAGTTGTATCCTTATTTGTTGCTACCACCCAAGCATGGCTAAGCTCTTCTAGAGGTTTATTTCTGTTGGCTGTTCTGATGGTTCCTTGTGCTATTTGAAGGAAGGTGCAAAAGAATTTGCTAAGTTTTCCTTTACACCTTTGATTTTGTATATGGGACTGTATCACTTAAATGCCGGATGATCTAAATACTTTGGATGCAAATTTTGGTAGTTCCTCTTTGCTACTATTTATTGCTTGGTGTTAACTATTTTTTTTATATCAATTCCCTTGCCTTGTATAGCAATGTCCTTTTCTCTCAGTTTGGGTTTTATTCATGAATGTTTTATGCAACTCAGAAGAAGGTTTCTGGTCCAAGTTGCCAGACATGATTACTTCCTGTTATTAGAATAGAATGGGATCAGCGTGCTTGTACTAAGCTTACAAGTACTATTGGACACCTCTATGATGGCTTGAACTTTACTGTACTCTTTGCAAAAGATGTTTGTTTTCTCAATACAGGAAACTTCCACATTGAATGAGCGAATGGTGCTTTTGTTACCAGCAGCTGTTTATGCACTTTGTGCTGGTTGTGCTCCTTTTATTCATTATTATGAAGGCTTTTTCTGTACGTGCTCTTCTTCAGATGATTGTCAAACAACAGATGGTGGTGATAATGTATGCATCATTTTAGATTTTCGAATAAACTATTGATT
This sequence comes from Erythroxylum plowmanianum, assembly GCA_025531925.1. NCBI lineage: Eukaryota > Viridiplantae > Streptophyta > Magnoliopsida > Malpighiales > Erythroxylaceae > Erythroxylum > Erythroxylum plowmanianum. Next base: position 35,722,807 of record JANVCQ010000006.1, on the reverse strand, counting down.
TTTGGACTTCATACATGTTATTTTGTTCGGGACACTAAAATCAAATTATTTATAGATAGATGGACACGAGCATGCAAGACAATGCAAGCTTTTTGATTGTTTTGTGGAAGTTATTGCAAGCATTGATTCTGTTCCCAAAGCTGAGGTGTTGTGATCGTTTGTGCTTTTGTTGTTCCTTTCTTCTTGGTGTTTTGGGGGGTTCATGTTTGTTTGAAGTCATATGCGATTTGTGAACAGGTTGCTTTATCCCAACACCATCAAAATGTTCATCTTCCACGACAATTGAGAGACCAATTACTGTATGAACTGGAGGCTGGCATTCTTGGGACTCTTTTGAATAAGGATACTGAACAGATGTCTTTGTCTGGAGCTTTGTTTATTTGTGCTTTGCTATCTAACTTTATACACGGCGCATTAATAGTGAGGTTTGTGTATTTTGCATGATTGCAATATTTCTGTTCACCATACACATGAATTTTCTTGTTTCCTTGGAGGCGAGTATTATTCATGAGTATACGGTTTACATTCCTTGTTAGATGTGTGTAATGGGTTGGATGTTGGACACGTATTGTTGTGTAGTTTTAGATGGGCTAGTGATCCCTTTAAGCCGTAAATGTTTTACATTTTAAAATGACAATTCCTCATGGTTACTTACAATCCTTGTCCTGCTACTGTGTTGTATCTATATTCTCTTAATTATGCTTTTCAAGTTCCCCTAACTCCATACCTCTACCATGCTTGTTTTCGAAGTTCAATGTGTATATCTTTAGTTGTTTGTCTATTCTGATTGCATGATTAGTAAAGGCTAGTTTTCAGGTAGGCTATTTAATACATTTTATGCAAGTTATGAGGAATAACATTTAATCTTGAATGTAACTGATGCCAGATAAAATTTGTGGCTGTAACCAGGTTAGTGTTGTACATCAACATTTATGCTCAAATATACATATTTATAATTTCACATAAATGGAGCACCATTAGCATTTATGTCTCCTTAATGCACACAGGATTAATTCATTTCCGTCCTGCAGAAAACGAGAAGAGACTTCATCATTCTCCAGTAAAATGGGTGACTACTTGCTACAATCTCTGGATCATATTACTAAGCGTATTCAAGAAAACAACTATGACTTTCGAGCTCTTGGTTGTTTAGGCTTTAGCTCTGACTATTGTGAGAGGACCTTGCTTTTAGCTTCAATGAGGAGCTTTCTTGGAAGTGCTCTCTTTGTCAAGAGGGAAGAGGAAACTAATCATGAAGTCTTTCATCATCATGCTGTAAATCAATCCATAGAAAGGCTCTTAAGGTCATTGGTTAAGCTGTATGAACAATTTTCTGAAGGTGCAAAAAATCTTGATTTTGAGCCATTGGCTTTTAACTCAACAAATAATAAGGCTACGTTGCTAGTATCTGGTTCACTAGATAGCAGCAGTAGTAGAATTGTAGACGAGGAACTGGATGTGAACAAGGATGATACGGATGTAGACATCGTAACAATAGGTGGCAAAATGACCAGTGGTGTACCATTTTCTACATCAAGGTGGAAGATGGGGATGATTTCACTAATTTCAAGTTTCTTCTTAGTTTTAGATTCTGTTACGTGGGATATCTTGTTTGAACTTATGGGAAAAGAATGTGACACAAAGGTATGTTACATAATTAGTTTGACTTGCTTGTTTTCTTGGAATTCATGCAGTAACAGTTCTATTATCTTGGATTCAAAATTCATATTGGCAGATAGTCGAGACTATTCTTTTGCATCTTTGTCAACATTTGCACAGATCCGTTCCTGCAAAGATTTTGGACTTGGTAATGACTATATAAATATCATAGATGTTTTATATCTCTTTTATGCTCAAGTTATAGACCTTCTTTCTTTGCAGGTTAAAATCGCAAATGACATGTTTGAGATGCAAGTTAATGTCAAGTTTGACTGTGTCAACATACTAGTGGTTGCCAATCAATTGTTGAGCACCCTATTATCCTTCGATTCACCTGAAAAGCATGTTGACTTGGCTTTGATAAAGCGAGAATCTGAACCGGTATTACACAGTACATAGAATATGTTTATTTCAGTAGTCTTTTATGCTATGGAGTTTAAATTCTCTATTTCTCCCACTTTCCTATCATTTCATTTTGTATTTTAAAGGAAGTTGAATCTGGGTTGAGTTTTTAAAGTTTCACTATTGATTCATGTATGGCATATACTGGTCTTGTGTGCAATTTTTCAGATTTTAATGTTAGTTGAGACTGTGTTGAAGAGGGGATTGGTTGGAATACCAAATCTAGAATTGCAAAGTGTAGGACTATAGAGCGACATGAATATCATCTTTCCCTCAAAAGTAAAAATCACAGAGAGTTTTAGTAGATTTGGTGCTTTCACTACATATAGCTTAAATTTAGTCTTAGAGGTCCTTTTTGTTTGACAAAATGGATCCCTTTGCTTGTATTTTTATTCTGTGATCTAATAAACATCTAATAAACTTGTATGGCCTTGTGAATGGAATTAGTTTCTCAATGTTGGTTAGTTTTGTTGGCCAGAACTAACCAAAATTAAAGTTTAAATATGTAGTACTAGGAAAACATATCCATTTTGGAAAGCATTAAACCTTAACGATGAGTTAATTAAAACCATAAGAAGTCGTATTGAGAAGTGCAACATTGTCGGTGATCTAATGAATTTTATCCCAAATGGGACAATTGTTCTGCAAGTATGGCAAGGCTCAAAAATGCTCGACTTGATTCAGTGGGAAGGAGTTCATTTGTGTGATGAGAAGCTGAACATAATTCTTTTCTATGGCAAAATATATACCCACGCGAAGCATATTTGTATCAGAATTTAGGATCAATAATTTTTGGATGAGAAATGTTGGCCAATATGTTCCACCATCGGATTATTATTAGCATCACAACATCATTATAGTGTCAACAAAATTTAAGTGAAAAGTACCAATTCCACAATTTGGAATCATTATAAAGCACCAAAATCCTTAAGATACTGGGAGATTTGGCATTGTTAGTCCTGCAATTGTTTCTCATGTATAAAAATAAATGTTAATTATGATGTCTAATTGGCCATTTACATTGGATTTGATGTTGCTTTCTCTTTCTTATTGTGAGCCTTGTCCCTTATTTCTTTTATGACATTCCCTTTCTCATGCAGTAGTATTGAAAACTCTGTTCACATTTATCCTATGGTTTGACTATGTTTTATGAAGTCTTGATAAGATTTATTGTCTGTTAAAACTAGGCTTTTGTGTGTTTCTACTCGCAGGGTTTGATGTGCCTAAGAGACCTAATTAACAGAATTGGAGAATTTGGAGCCCTTGATTGGGTGGGACGTGTTAGGCTTATTGAATGCATTTGCAATTTCATCTTACTCAGCCCTCAAATTGGTCAGGTGAAGACAGTGTTAGGCTTATTGAATGCATTTGCAATTTCATCTTACTCAACCCTCAAATTGGTCATGTGAATACTAGGATGGAAGTATATGCATTAATTACAGTTGTAAAATAGATGAAGCTCCAGTTAACTTTGTAGAATGGATGAAGCTATGGTGGATGTTGTAAATGAAAATTTGAATGTGATAATGCAAGAAAGAGTTGTAGGACAGGGACATTATGGGATATGGGAAAACATACATGCTATGTTATTTCCTATCTCTAATCTAACAACAAAAATCTAAGATCATCTCTGCTAACACATTTGTTGGTTTATCATGTCACTTGTTTGCATATCTGTGTTTTTTGCTATATAATTTCAGGCAATGATCGAAAGGTTGTTCTTGCTACTTCGAGATCCTGATTATCGAGTTAGGTTTTTGCTCGCTTGGCGTATTGGTGTTCTATTCCAAACATGGGATGGCCATGAGGAACTCTTCCAGGATATTTGGTGAGTTGCCATGACATACTTCATAATCATAGCAAACTTATAAGCTATATTTGCATCTAAGATTCGATTATGCATCAGCATCTAAGATTTGATTATGCAAACATGTCATGTAGATGTTACTATACAACTAATGTGAAAGCTGGATAACCAGTCATGTTTGCAAGTTAGCAGTTTGGCACCATTATCATGTGGCCTATAATGCAATTATTTTTGAGGGATTTAAACTACTATCCTCAAATACTCTAATTTATATTTTCAGAATTGTTTATTCATGTTGTTGTGTTGAGGTGTGACGGCAATGAGTTTGTACTTTTTCCCCATATGTTGCATAATCTCCAGCCTGCTTTCCCTTGCAATGTTGTTGAGTTCTAGTTTCATTGTTTGACATGCGCTTTTTTCTTTTCTTTTGATTGCTATTGGTTATTGTTTTTCTCTAGATGTTCATACAAGGTTATAGTATTCTATCCACTCTGTTGTACTCGTATGACGTTTTCTCTGAGGTCTACATGATAAGCCAGTGTTTTGAGATGCTTACTCAATGTTTGATCATTGCATGGTTGTGAAGAATGCTTTCACTTTATCAGACCTTTCTACACAAATCTGACCTGTAGCATTATTAAAGATTTTGATCTTGTATTTCTGAGTGTCTAGCTTATCATCTTCAATTTTAATCATTCCTTTCAACTTTTGATATAGTTCAAACTTTGGCGTTTTACTGGTGCTTCCTTTCAAAGGAAAAGTTGTTACTGCAAAGGAGGTCCTAGCTACTGGTCCCCAGTCACCGACTGCAATTGAAACTGTTATTATTACTCTTATGCATCTTGCTTTGCATAGTGAAAAGATTGAGCTGGAGGTAAACTTCTTATGTATTTGAATTTTTTTTACCTTATTGGCATTGTAGATTCAAGAGTATTTACACTTCTGGATTGTATTCATGTGACTATGCAGGCTATATTCATTATGTGTGTGGTTTCTGCTATCGATCCTTGTCACAGGTATATTCCAACTCTTTCTGCAATTTTTTAGGGTAACTACTTTTCTGACTGTTGGTCTTCTTATTCAGGGAGTTAGTGAATGCAGCTCTAAATAATCTATCAAGGCAGCTCCATTATACAAGTAGATTCAAGGTTTGTGTCTGTGGCTATCATTGCCTATATAAAATGCCTGTTAAGAGGCTTAACTGGACTAGTTTCTTCAGTTTATTTTGATTCCACTTGATTTTTTCCACCTCAAATCATTACTTTAGTTTATTTTCTTTTGCTTTGCCTATCGTGGAATCTAAAGTGGTAAAAGAGACTTCCAAAGGAAACAAAATTCTTTGTAGGGTTAATCCTGAATTTTGTGAGCTATACTTTCCATTTTTATATTCCTAGGATATTTGAATTGGATTAAATGTACATTTTATATTTAGCTTTGAAGATTTTATAGTTTTTGAATCTACAAGATTATCCATATGGGAATATTTGTCAGTACCTTGGCAGGACATTGTTATTCATTTTTGTTTTCTGCCAATTAGCAGTATTGCCATCAGAATGATAATGATGGAAAATTTATTGTTAATAGAACATTAGAAGTGAGCCTTCGATGAAAATTTAAAGACTAAATGGGTCTTCAGAGCTAATTCATAACTCAGGAAATGTAAAATCCACAAACTATAGTGGGTTTTGATGTTACCCTTTTCGTAATATGCTTTGATAGCTCATGACTAAATTGTTATATTATTTCTTTTCTTCAGTACTTAGAGGAACTCAAGGGACCAATTCTCTTTTTCTGGGTTGCTTGTGGTGTTAGCTTAGCTGCACTCGTTGAGGTATTAGATACACCTTTATGCTTCTTCCTATCTTATTTTATGGTAACAATATAAGCTCAATGGTCATCCTATTCTTGATTGTAATATGCTTTGAAATGAATTGGTACATCAAAGCAATTGCAAATTATTTCCCCATTTTGGAGAAGAGACTTCAATCCCAAATTTTCTTTGTAGGACAATTTAAAAGAAAATTTTGGAAACAGTAAAGGTTATATATTGCTTCGATATTCGAAAGATTGATAATTATGCTTAATTGAAAAAAAAAAACCCCTTTTGTAGCTTTTGATACTTGAAGTTTTGTATAGTGGATTGTAGATCAAGATCTTTTGTATAATTAGGGTTTGCAAAGAAACATTCAACTACAAGTATTAGGCATCTAGGAATGGTACCATTTCTAATGTGCACCTTACATGGAAAGGTGTTGGTTTGAAACTGTAGAGATAGCATAGGCCCACCATACAATCACCCCTTGTACTAAAACTGAAATTTATTTGCTATGTTGATGGTAAGATGGTTTGGACCAAAATCTTTTGATCATAAAGAGTCTGATACTATGTCGAGGAATCATTAAACCTTGATGTTCAAAGATTTTAGGCGAGATCTAGGACTAGATTACGTCTAACTCTATTCTCCTTATGTGGACGCTTGTTGGATTGAAACATTGGAGTTAAAACCTGATTGATGGTATCTTCGTTCAACTTAAAAGTTTTAATTGAGTTTGGTCTAGAAAATAGATTGTAAAACAACTCTAATGAGCTTGTTTGGTGCCAGAAAGTAGATTGTAAAACAATTCTAATGAGCTTGTTTGGTGCTATTTTCATTTCTAGTTATTATTGGAAGTAAATATCTCGTCTAACCATTGGATAACTGTTCTTTGTAGATCCGGCATTTTTTTGTTTCAGATGTTGAACCTAGTTATTTCATGCAATATTGTTGCCAATGGCTTCTTCCAGCTTTGATTCTACATGGCAACACCTCTGACCTGAACTTGGTGGCGAAGGTAGGATTAATCGGTATCTGTTACTTGCTATTTGTCGGATTATATGGAGTATCTAGAAGATTGTATAGGATTCATATAAATCCCTGATTTTTAGGGATTATGATAAGATACTGATTTCCATGTATCTTAGGAATCTGCTGTATATTTAGTATAGATAATTGTATATATATACTACGGCTGTAACCTACAGAAGATTAAGAGAATAAAATTATTCTTCTCTGCTATTATTCTACATGGTATCAGAGCTTTTTGGCTCTTTCCTGGAAAAAAAAAAAACCTGATTTGTTTCCTTGGTTATACTGACCGAGTGCATCACCTTCACTATCCCTCTCAACGTCCTAGGCTTCCCACTCAATTTCCTGCTTCTTCCTTAGCCTTCGATCATGACAGACTCACCTAATAGTTCAGTTGACATCATCAGCTCCACGGTGGAGAACGTTGCTGCTGCCATACTAGGGGATTTGCAGAATATTCAAGCTGCATACCGATTGAATGGGAAGAACTATTTAAAGTGGTCACAGCTGGTCTGCACATTCCTAAAGGAGAGAGGAAAATTGAGCCATTTAATGGGCACTGGCCCTTCAGAAGATGATCCAAGATTCACGGCATGGGATGAACAAGATTCCATGGTGATGTCTTGGTTATGGAACTCCATGCTACCGGAGATAAGTGACACATGTATGTTTCTCGGAACTGCCAAGGATATCTGGGAGGCTATTAGACAGACTTATTCCAAAGTCAATGATGCTGCACAGATTTATGAGAT
>JANVCQ010000006.1:35693293-35715242 GCA_025531925.1 Erythroxylum plowmanianum | reverse complement strand
ATTGTATATATATACTACGGCTGTAACCTACAGAAGATTAAGAGAATAAAATTATTCTTCTCTGCTATTATTCTACACTATTATTAGCTCATAGTTTCCTGAAGCACTCATCATTGTGATTGATATTTGTTTTCTTTACTCGCAGGTTGCTAGTCAAAGTCTGACTCATCTAGTCAGAAATTACTTTGTGGCAATTTTTTCAGTTTGTATGGCATTGCATTGCAGTAAGAATTCTGAATGGAAAAGGGGTGCTTTAGTCCTCGGGACTTCAATTCTGCATGTGGCAGATATTTCTGAGAATGAAAGAGACAGTTTAATAAAGAAACATATGGTATGCTATTTCAAGTATATGTTATTCATTATGTGTCATTGGATTCATAGATGTCAGCTATTGTTTTAATACAAAACTCAATGCTAACAGGAAGCCTTTCTGCTTGCTTGTATGTCTAATATGGTGGTGGGATGCAAATTAGAACATTTTTATCTTATTGTCTTCACATGAAACTTCCTTGTCATCTGTATCTGATTCTAATATATACCAAACTACTTACTATCAGTTAGTAATTAGTAATTATTATGCTCCATGAGTTTGAAGGAGGAAATGCCTTCTATTTGCTATTGTTGTTTTTTCTTTTTGATCTGCAAGAGAATTTGCTTTCTGATGTCATTAATTTTAGGTCATCTAATGAACTGTCAACAAATAACATGTAAATGATCATGGACATCCCTTTCTCTGGAGCTTCCAGGACATTGAGTGTATTTCTATTGTAATTTGGTCCTTCACTATGCTTTCTGAATATGTAGGTATCTATTGTGAGCCAGATATTGTCTTTTGCTTCCTGTTCATCAGACCCTCCAGTACCTTTCTTCTCCAGAGATACAGTGGCGTGTGCAATTCAAACCATAGTAGATGGATTCTTGGAGATGTGAATTTCCTATCCTGCTTTGATTTTGAATTGCTACTTTCTAGATCCTTAGTGTACATAAATATGTTTTGTTTTGATATAGGGAGGATTATTCTACAAGTGTCTCTGTCGTTGATAAGATCAACATTTTTCGTCCAGATAGAGTTTTCATGGTAATTACTAGATAGATCATGTATATAATTATTTTTATCTCAAGATTATTGGAGCACTATTGCCACTGCATTTGATGCATCCTTTGCAATTGTGCAGTTCATATTAGAAATACATTACAAAATAGAAGCAGCATATCATCCAAGGCATAGATGTCATAGGCTGGCTGGACTTGAGGCGCTTATAGATATTCTTGGTCACAGGGCTGCTGTTTCAAGCACCTACAGGTATGTATTATAGTGATTTTTTTCAGTTATAGTATTAATTTATGATTTCGAACAATTCAGATAGCTTTGAATCTATGCGGTTTTCTTGTGAAAAAGTTGTTCAAAGGCCTTCAATTAAGTTAATTATTGTGGAATTATAGTGCAGCAAAATTATAACATTAAAGAATTTTGGTTTCCATTATGGTAATATTCTTACATATCTCTTGATGGAGAATTGCATATTGGTTGCTGACTTTTGTAATTGTCATCTCTCGTAGTTATCCTTGAAGAAGTTCTTTTCTTGGACGATCTCAAACCTTTGCACCTTCTGCCCATCTCTCTTATTCATGATGACATGGACTGGGAACTATCACGTCTTAATTCTTTTTAGGAACATTAATACTAATGTCTTTTGTGAGTTCTTGTTGTGCATAATTAAGTACATGTCCTCTGCCTCTGTCATGCTCTAGCCTTTACATCCTCGTCCCTTTTTTGACTCATCATCATCATCATCTAATTCTTCTCTGGCTTTAGGATGATTCTTGCTATTGTGTTCTGAGGACAATAGACAAAATGTTGTGATTTTTTTTCTGTTTCCAGTTGAATATGGGCAACTGTTCAAATTTTTTTTCCTGTTTCTATTGCATTTCTATTGGCGTAGTCATGAGATATTTGAGTAGGTTTTGTTTCCTGTGAATTAATGCAGTTATCTATTGAATTTGGTTGGGCAATTCATTGATTGTGAAGCTTTACATGATCAATGCTCTCGCCTAATTTCTACATTGCTCCAAACTCTTAAGAGTAGCCCATCCAAAGAAACTGCTAATGTGCTTGGCGAACAGCTTCAGGTGCTTTTGTCATTTGAGCACATAATATAGACTTCCTTAATAATAATGCCCCCTTGACATCTACTGATTGTTTATATTATCTTTAGTTTTTGGTTTCAAAGTTGGTGGAATCGTGCAGTCCTATTGAAGCTACTGGAAAACCTTGTGATATTAGATCGTCACAGACATTATTTTTGCTTCACCATTTAACGGTGGATTCAGATCCATCTCTTCATGATTATGTTAGAGTATGTTTCTTACACTTCTAATAGAATTTAAACTTTATAGCTTATAAATACTAAATGTTTATTATATATTTATGTTTTCAATATCGTATGAAGTTGCTTTTTTCTTTTGGTTAGTTATTATGAAATTTAGGAATTCTTTCTTGCTAAGGTCTGGATTATTTTGTTTCAGGAGTTGGAAGCCTTCCCTGAAATAGATGTCTTCGATGGGATAAGAGAATTCCATCAGGAGTTACGTGAAGGCTACTCTCTAAGGGACCACTTATTGAAGGTATTACCGAAGTTAAGCTGAAAAAGAGTTTAATCTTTTTGGGGTTCATTTATGCAGGAATCAGGATATACTCTTTCTTTTCACATTGTTTGCTATATAATTTTGTAAATTTCAGTTTGTCAAGAGATCTCATTACCTTCCACCACGGTTGCTCTTTTCCAGGTATGTGTCCTTCCAAAGTGAAATGCTTTCAAGTGTTTCTGAAAGTTTGATTTAAGTTTTAAAATTCTTGGTGGGACTGTATGAATTCAAAGATGGTGACTTTTAAGTTAATTTGTTTATATTTTTTAGTGATCTTAAAGAATTGTTTGTGGCCTATGATTTATACTTTGCTTACATGACTTGCAGTATTCGGGCACTCCATAAACAATTGCTTATGGGGGAATATATATGGAGAGGAAATGATGCAACACATATTGTGGAAGATGTATTTTGGCATGATGACTCAGAAATTGTTCATGCAGTGTGGAGTTTAGTTTCAATGTGTGGTTCAGATGTTGCTGATGGCATAAGACCATTGGTTTCTGATTTTGTATCAAAGGTATCATCTTTGTGCTTCTTCAGGTCTTTGAGATTTCTTTGTTATGTAAACTCATGCAAGAGAGCGTATGTTCCTAAGCAGTTTATCTCTTCCTACTGACTGCAGGTTGGCATTGGGGACCCATGTTGTGTTGTTTTTCGTCAACTTGAAGACTCCACTCACATGAAAGCTAGGCAAACCTCTATTAGTGCTAATCATGCTGAAATCAACCTTAAAGTGGATCGTGGTATTTCCGAAGATCTTCTAGTTACACTTCTTAAACTTCTGAAGAAATATTTGATGGATGATTCTGTCAGAATAATTGATATATCATCACAAGCGCTTCGAGTGAGTTTCTCTTGTTAATATTTGTGATACTGATGAATCTTTTGTTCCACGAGTTAACATTTGAATAGTTATCCAATTTATTTAGACAGTTTGCACTTTTTTCTGGGTTGGTGTAGGTTAACTAGCATAGTCCATTGCCATTTGTAGAGCTTTTATAATTCAGTTGAATGATCATAAGGAATTTGAAAATATTAATTATAAATTAAGCATATGTTGATGATAGAGAGAGACAATTTGCATGAGCGACCCAACTTTGAAATGTGTTCTTTATTCCTTGTTCTATCTTTCTTCTCAAAGAGGACTTCTCTCATTTTCAAATTTGGAGTATGACCTTGTGCTTGGTTTGAAAGGAAGGGTTTTTAGTATTGTCCCGATAGAGCCCCCACTAGTTCGACTAGCTAGTGAATGGTTCTTTTGGGAAAGTGACAGGATAAGCCTATTATCTATGTGTTTGATGGTTGATGGATTAACAGAATTTGTCTTCGGATCTCTAAATTTTAAGCCTAAAACTTGTGCTTAGTGGTATTTTGTCTTGTGCAAAGTTGTGCTTTTTATTTCTTTTATGTGGGTTTGTAAATGTTAACTGATGTGCACGGAAGTTGAGTGAACATTTGATCATTGTTTTGAATTTTTGCAGAACCCGTATCTTGGGTTATGTATCTTTTGGTATCTAACTAGCATGCTTGTTTACTTTCTAAATGCTCATCTTTCTCATTTTCATTGAGTTCTTTTCAGTTATCTAATTGTTGTGCATTGAAACTTCAAATTTTTGCAATTGAGTAATAATTTATCTTAAAATAGGGAATAGTTTCCACTGAGAGGGGTCAAAGAGCAATCATGTCGTTTGATTCTTATGAAAGATCTCTTATTGAGGTAAGTACATTGTAAGATCTAACCAGTGAATACTTATCTTGTTTATTTTACATGTGAGTAACAATAGTGTTCAGCTATGGCATTTTGGAGTGGTTTTTATGTCCTTCAACTCCATTAACTTTATATGATCTTTGGTCTCTGTTGTATTGCTTGAATTGAGTGTGGATTACGTGGGGAAATATTGGTATGAACATTAGTAAAAATTGAATCAAGGATGTTAAATTAGACAGCAATTGGCATGTTCAATTGTATAAATACTCATCAATAGATGGAGAGCAAAAGAAATATATAATGGCGATTTAAGCAAATAGCAGATCAGTTATAGAAATACTCACCAATAGATGGAGGTCAAAAAAAAAAAAAGAAAGATTAATGAACTTTAAAGTAAATTAATAGAAAAATAGGTTTCATTGGAAATAAGTAGAATCAATTTGAGATTTTATGCTAGCTTGTTGTAGAGAAGAAAATTTACTTAGTACTATATAGGTTTCAACCCATCAAAGTGTCAAGAAACCATTCAACTCAAGGCCCATAAATGGATCATATATCATTCTGACATGCTCCATCACAATATGAATAGATACAACATGTCATAGATTCATTGACAACACTATTTTTATAAATTCATGAACAATGAGGGTGGTATAATTTGAGCGTGTGTTCTCTTGGTTACACGGGACTTTGATACCATATCTAGAAACCATTAAACTCAAAAGCGTAAGCTAATGGGTAAGGCCTTGAGTCATATACCATAAATGGATCATATGTTATTCTAGCAAACAGTAATATTCCTAAATGGGATACCTAAGGTGTTTTAATGTAGGTAGCTAAGTGATATTCTTACATAGGATATCTCAACATAATAATACTAAATCACAATAAATCTTCATAATAATTCCCTTTAAGTTTGAACGTTGATGTTTCAGCTTGTTACAAACAATCTCAACTCTAAGCTATTTGACACAAAAGCTTAAGTGTCAGTGAAGATTAGGAATTAATTTGGTGCTGTGATATATTCGATTTTATATATCCTGTTATTGCTTAGGGTTATAGCACTATTAGGGTTTGGTTTTAATATTAACCTGGGAGTTGCTCCTGTTCTATGATGAATAACATACATATTGCTATATTGTAGATTCACTCCAAGGGAGTAAATGTTGATCTGGTGGACAAGCTTTTGTTGGATCTGGAAAGGAGGTTTGCTAGTAAGTCATGCTAGTGTGTTAAGATGGACTTGTTTGGTTGAAATAGATTTGGGATGCTTATCAAGATGTAGTTGAAGATTTCTTCATGCTAATGCACTCAAAACATCTATTTCATAGATTTCACCACATGTATGTATAGCTTTTTAGTTAAAAATATCATTCCTTTTTCTTAAAAATCATAATTTTGTCAGCTTCTGTATTTGTCATTTCATTCTTCACAAGCTTGCAACCTGCTCTCCTGTGTTATTTGTTTAATGGGTCTAGATGGATAAGTACGCGCACTTGGTGGATTTTGCTCCTAGTTGTGGTTCATTAACATTTGTATTTTTTTTAGCTAGAATTTGTTTTTGTTTTGATTGCATGATGCTCAAGGAATATCTCATCATTTCTGTAATTCACTCTCAGCTGAAGCAATCCCACTGGAGGAGTCTATTGTATGGGAGACACATAACAAAACCTTTGAGATGTGGATTTGTCCACTTGTGTACTCACTGATTCGCTACAGCTGTGATCCTATTATAAGGTATATAGATTAAATTCTTTTAGAAGTTATTAATATACTTGTTTATGTTGGGATGTTTTGCTTATTCTCACCTTTTTAAGATATCTTTTTGGTATATGGCCTTCAGATTATGCCAAGATGTTGTGATGCTAAAAGCTGAAGTGGCTGAGCTTTTGTTGCCAAGTATTGTTGTTGATCTTGCTGGAAGGAAGGATGTGAAGGACGAACTTCAGAAATTAATCTCTTCTCAGGTAAGATGCTTCTCTCTCCTAAATCAATAGTTTTCTGCCACGTAAGGTGATTTGATGCATCAAAATTTCTCTCTCCCTCTTTCCTATGTAAGAACGTAGAATTCTGGTGGAAAATACTATTGTTAGTTCTTGCTAGTTTATTTTTGTGGCTGTCAAATAGTTGTACTCAGAGTTTTGCCAATAACAATGTTGTGGTACAGGTAGACACCAACTGTTTTCTTAGTTGAGTTGTAGCGCATATTGTGTTTGAGATGTAAAGAAATTATAATGTGTACTTGAAAATAGTTTAATACTATTGGTTCCCTCAATGCAAGCAGTTGCAAAATGAAATAAAGTGAAAACATTACCTCATTGCAAGGCTTTGAATGATTTGTTGATGAAATGGAATGCTTAGCTCGCTGTCTATTGCAATAGGTTGTAATTGTTGATGAATTTGAGATTAGAACAGTGAGGGTTCAAACCCATGCCATTGCAAGCTCACTAGTTTTGGTGTAGGGAAGTTACGTATATGTTGTTGAGTTATCAAATAATTATTCATAGCAAAGTTAGTGGCTTTTTTGCTCAGTTCTTATGGAAACTGTTTCTTTTAATGTCTTGTCCTACTTGAATATTTTTATTTCCTTTTAATTGATAGAATTGAGAAATTATTTAAATGTAAACAAGGGAATGAGCTAGAGCAAATTCATCTATCTTGTCTCATTATCCTAATATCTTTGCGTTATGAGCTATTTCAAGAGTCTGATATCTTTTTTGCTCTTTCTGCAAGTTGTTATGCGTACTTTCTTTTGGAATTCTGATTTATCCTTCAATTATTGGGCAGGTGCAGAAACACATATTTGTAGATTCCAATAGCTTGATAAAATCAATTCAAGTATTCTTGAATGTTCTGAATGAACTTCGACTTTGTTACATTGTAGAAAGAGCTCCTCCAGTGGTATCAAAACGTGAAAGTTCTAAGGTAACTGCTTAAGAATATCTCTTGAATTGTTTCAATGTTGTTAGAATGGCATTGAACCATTTCTTAGGCCTCACCTAATAAAGCTTTTGACTTGAATGGTTTCTTGTGTTTAGTAATAGAAGGTTTCAAGTTCAAATTGCACTACCCTTATCTCTAAGGGATTTTTGGTTTATCTTGTTTGTCCATAATTCATGTTAGTGGGTGTGCTCGAATGATATTTGAACCATTTCTTGGGCTTACCCTATAGCTTAGCTTTTAGGTTGAATGGTTTGTTACTAGAAGAAATGTGCATTGAGATTTGATTCACTTTTTATTGCATGTTCTCTAATTTTTTCCACCAATTTGATTGCAATACTTGATTTTGTTTTTTGATGGAGGACAATTAGAAGAATTATGAACTAGTAGTTAAAAGCAGAAAATTAAAAAGTATGGATGATATTAGGCTGCTGGAATATTAGGTTTCAAGGTTGAATTTTTGCTAGGAATGCAGAATTTTCAGATTTTGTAAAGCTGGGAATTTAAGGTTTGATTGTTGGAATTTTAGGCTTAGGATTTTAGAGTTTAGTATGGTTGGAATATAGGTTTGAGATGGCTAGAATGTAGGTTTAAGAGGACTGGAATTTAGGTTAGGGTTGATGGAATTTAGAGAAGAACACAAAGAATGGAAGGTAGGGAACTAGGAATCACTCTTAGGGTCTAAGAATCACTCTTAGAAGAAAGCATCACACCTTCTAGTAAAAAAATCTCAAGTTTGTTGAAAAATTCCAGATTGTATGTTATTGATGAAAGGCTTACATATATATAGTGTTCTTAGAATCTTTATTCTAGTAGGAAAAGGATTTCTAACTTAAATCCTATTATAATAGAAATTCTATAAGTCCTATACAACTAGGATAGCATATCTTAATAAGAATAACATAATACTTCTCCTAATACAATCTGGATTTCAGCCTTTATCTTTGATGTCAATCAATTCCCAATCCTCATCCCACCAAATTAGGACTTGTGGTTGACTAATCTTTCCTCTTTTATTTCTTCTATATACTTTAAGTTCTTTTGCATCATTTTTCCTCCATTAATTATTAATTTACTATGTGTGACTTCTTATTTCAATTTCAAAATCCGGGGAAGTTTATTCACTATTACTGGAACTCAAGCCCATTAGTAATGTGAGTTAATAGCAAGAAAGTGATAGACCTCCTATACTGCACACATACACTAGGAAAGGCAAAAGAACAGAATGAGGTGGCCAGTTGGTTACAAAATGTCAGGATGAGGTGGCTAGTTAGTTACATAATGTCAGGAAAATCATTTTAGAATGTTTATAGACAGTATATAAGACAAAAGAAAGACTCGAAGGGCAGAGAGGATTTTTTGTAAACCAATAGATAAAAGGAGAGGGGCAGTCTCTCGAATACTGCCAAACCAATCCCTTGTATTGGCTTTAATCTTTAATCCATGTCTTTTCCTCTTTTCTCATTCTTATTTTCGGTGCCTTCTTACTTCCTTTAAGCTTTTTCTAATCAGTTGACACCAGATTCCTAACAAAAAGTTTCTGATTATAAGGACTTCAAATTGATTTGCTGGTTTGAGATGAAAATATAAATGATATTCTTATTGTTCTATTTATCAATATTAGAATTTTTAATATAGGTAGAGTGTAGAGCTCATTAACAAGAATTAAAATGACTAGAACAAGTCATTTGGATAGTTAGCCCTTACCACTTATAAACCCTTTAAAATTTTCTTATTTAGTCAATATGAAATACTCTTTAACACTCCCCCTCAAGTGCAACTGGGACTGGACATTCAATTGTTACTTGAAATAATCGCAGTAGTAACCGGACTGGGTCTCTCGAATTGGACATCTAGATGGACAACCGAGAAATTAAGAATCCGGACTAAACCTGCTCTGATACCATATTAGAATTTTTAATGTGAGTAGAGTGTATAACTCATTAACAAGAATTAGGCTTGGGTCAATCATTGCCAAAATGACTAGAGCTATTTATTTAGATAATTGACTCTTATGACTTATAAACCCTTTAACATTTTCATGTTTAGTTAATATCGGATACTCTAACAATCAATAAAACAAATTTATAGATTTGAGATGGATAAAGCTAAGGGAAATTGGTTTAGTTCAGTTAACAGGAAAGTGCAGATAATAGTAACATAACTTTTCCTTTCTTTACTAAATACCTTGTGTCTATGAAAACTGTTGGTTCTACTGTTCATACCCACGTTGTTGAAGGTTGAGCCGGTCTTTGGCTTTCTGGATGTACTGTTATCGGAGATGCTAGTTATTGAGGCTTCCCAGTACTAGTTGATAGCTAAGAATTTTCTAGTTGAGGATATCATTATCCTTGGTACTTGAGTTTATGAAATTAGTTTTCAGAATTTAGCAACTTTATAGTAATTCGATTGTGTGGTTAAGTGAAACCCATAAGCATATCAAGTTGACCTGATAATAACATGTGACATCTTTGTGAAATGCCCAGTAATATAGTAATGGCTTAAACTCTTGTTCTTCCTTCATGCAGGCTAGAGATTCAAAAGCTTCATTGGGTGTAAAACCTATGTCAACGCTTTCATGGAGCAAGGTTATGGTTTATTTGCAGATATAGTTTGTATCAAGAACTGTGAATTTGTGTGCTTGGTTGTGTTGAAACTTATAAAGTGTCATGGATATTTATTCCAACATTATTTTCTCAATTAAGCTTGTTGATGTTTCAATTATTTTATGACATTATAGTATCATAGTAAACATTGTGTAAAAATAAATCATGCCTTCATTTTATATACTTGTTTTAGTTGATTGAAAGGAATTCCTTGCTATGTACATCTTCTTGGTCTTGAAGAGTGATTACCTAACAAAGGAATGACGTATGAGTTGCTTATATATGAGCTAGTGAATGATCTTGGGGATGTTATTCAAGATATATTGAGCCCAGCACGACGTTACAGGTGGCATCAAATCTAAGGCATAAAAGGATGGTCAGAATTATTGTTGTTTGTGATCTACACACTCTCTTTGGAGTCTGTTTGGGTCATGTTCAATATTTTGTTCAAATCATTCGATGTTGAGGTAGAAAATTTTGAAGGCAGAAATTTGATAAATAGAACATAATTCACCAGTTTTGAATATGTTCTTGCAAACGAATTTTTGTGTTTTGAGGATGACCAGGATCTTTTAATGACTAGATGTAATCATAAAACATAGTTTCTTTAAATTCCTGCTAAACATGTATTGGCATGTTAATATTTGATTGTTTAACTTCTATGAGTTTTATTCTCCTCTTCCCTACTCCTTGACTACCCTTCTTCGCTCACTTGCCCCTTAAAAAAAGAATTACTTGCAGGAGTGGCCATCTATATTATACCACTTGTCATTGTTATCCAAAGTTAGATCATGATGTATCATTTTCCGATGCTTAATTTCTGTTTACATGTTCTTGCTGTTTGTTAGCTTTGCATTGCCCGTTTAAAATGATGTTTGCCTTTAAACTCACTTTTTGAGACAAATAATCCTCCTCAGTAGCACCTTCTAGTATGCTCCTCATGTCTGCTTCTGAATAGTTACAAATTGTGGCAGGTCTATTGGCTAAGTATTAATTACCTTCTTGTCGCAAAGTCAGCAGTGGTGAGTGCCATTACTTCTCTATTCTTGTGCTTCTTCTTTTTCCCCTTGCTTTTCTTAAAGTTGTTCCCATTTTTCTTCTTGGAATCGCTCTCTTTATTATTTGCAATAATGTTATTTTCATGGATGCATACCACTTGTAGATTTGTGGCTCATTCTTCACGTCCATTATGTACGTCGAATATTGGTGTGAAGAGCATTTCAATGGTCTTACATTGGGAAGCCCTGATTTCTCTCACACTGAGATGGTAAGAAATTACGTGAAAGAGGACTGATGTGCTTCATCATTCAGAATCAGGACTTTAAGAATGAGGATGTGATCATTGATATCTTATTATCTTTTGTATTGCAATTCATGGATCACTGGGTATCTGCTTTTCTTCTCTCCAGTTGCCAGACCACATTGAAATTCTTGTCTCAGCGGTTACTCAAATCAATGAACCAGACAGCTTATATGGGATTGTCCAATCTCATAAGGTCCGTGATTATGTTATTCTGCTTGATGGTTGTAGCTTTGAGCTAGAATTATAATTTGAACCACTTGCTATTTGACACAAGCCTGTTTACTTGGTTCTTCCATGGGGATGAGGGAGGGTGAGGGCTTGGTAATTAGTTTAATTTTATATAAAAAAAGGATCTTAGTTGATAAATTAGCTGTAATTTTTGCATGTCTGCATCTTTTTGTTTGAGGATTTGGTATGGATGTGTTCACTTGATAATGAGTCGACTTTCAGAGCCCATATGCTCAAACGAATTTTATGGCTAATTGGCCATATTTCATGGAAATTAAGTAGAAGATCAAGGAAGCCTCTACAACTAGATATTGAGGAGAAACATCATGCGTAGTTTTATCTTTTTCTTGTCATTATGATATGTGCTTTACCGTTATGGTCTCAGTGTTTGTTTTGGTTCTGGGGCATTAATATCACAGCTGACCTCTCAAGCTGTTACTTTTGAGCGTGAGGGAAACTGGAGCAAGGCACTTGAATACTATGACTTGCAAGTACGCTCAAACACAATGATGCAAATGCAAGGTGTTTCTGGAGCTCTGTTTGTGGATCATAACAACCTGTTGGCCAATCAGAGATTTGCTTTCGAAAGTGAGACATTGCAGCAGAAACCTTACAAAGGTCTGATTAGATCTCTGCAGCAAATTGGTTGCACTCACGTGCTTGATTTATACTGCCAAGGATTGACTTCTCGAAAGGGCGAGTTACATCATGATTTGGAGTTCATTGAATTACAGGTCTGCTTTCTATTTATTTAAACTGACTTGATATGAATAACTGACTAGCTGGTTTGGTGCTAATTTTCAGGCATTCTTTACCGTTGTCACTAAACAAATGATTGCATTTTTGTAGTATGAGGCTGCATGGCGTGCAGGAAACTGGGATTTCTCTTTACCTTCTGTTGAAGCGGATCCTTCTTCACAGCATCATGCAAAATATAATCATTTCAATGAGAATTTGCACTGGTAATAAAATTTTTAATTTGTGATTCCCACATGTAGGTATGACAATGGACTGGGTCTGTCTAGCTGCTTCTCGATCCAAAAAAATATGCAACCCGAGCCCAGTTTGAAGCTTTGGTGGGCTTGCTGTGCACAACTTGAGTCAGAGTGGCTGCCCAAAACAAAGTTGTTTTGGATAAATTTTCCAAGACATTGTTTTGGTTTTGAAATTTCTTTGAACTTAAGACCAAAACAACGTTGCTTTGGGTAGACTTAACCAAAATGATGTTGTTTGGGTTGGGTGCTCGGGCTGTTCGGGCTTTTCAAGCTAGGCTCTCAAGCATGAGCTTAGTTCGAAGCCCAAACTTAACCAAAACGATGTTGCTTCGGTCTGGTGGTCGGGCTGTTCGGGCCAAGCCCAAGCCTGGTCTGAACCACAATCAATTTAGGCTTGGCCCGTTCACTTTAGGCCGAGCTTGGGCTCCGCTATCATCCCTACTCGCATAGAATTTCTTTCTGTGTTTTGTAAACTTCTTCTGCGTCTGTTTCAATCTCACACTCTCTCTTGTCCATATCCATTATGTTGATTCATAATCTCATCTTTTCTAGCTTAATTTTTTTGTTTATATTTGACTGCTTTGTTGTTTAAACTTGTAAATTCCATACAATATCAATTGTATTAAATTGATCATTTTCACTAATCATACTGAAAAATATAGTTTCTAAATTCAAAGTTCTTTGAATCTTTATCAGTTGGATATGTCAAGTCTTTTTAGATTTTAGAGGATTATTTAGATACTTGTTCAATAATTTCTACCTCTTTGAGGTAATTATTTTTCAGTCATGAGTTTCTATGATTACTTGGGAAACCATTATGTTCTCAAGATTCCTTGGGATTATTTTTTTTGGAGGAAAAGGGACTATCATTTATCATATGTTAAAATAAAAGAGCTATATTTCAAAGTGAGTGCTTGGTGTTGCCATTTACACTGACGAATAGATATGCTTATTATCTCGTGGTACTGATGAAACATGGTGCTGTTTCTTTGCGGTAGCTTATTACCAACTTTGAGGTCCACATTTCTGGTTTAAGATTATAGTCAATGGCTTTAAGCTGGCTGGATTCATGGCAAAATATAGCTAACAACTTGTGCTTACACTCAAGTAGATAGATAATACATGAGCATGCCAAGTGATGAACAACTTTCTGTGAAACTAATAGATAACATAAGATTTCTCTGGTGGACATATCAGTTGTTTGCAGGCATTGCAAGAGGGAGATTTTGATGAGTTCCACAAAAAACTAAAAGGTTCAAAACAGGTACATTTTAAAATTGCATTACATTATTTCCTTGATTAAGTTTTGGCAGTTGTGTGACCTCACGATATCTTAGGAGCTTGTGTGGTCTATCTCTTGTGCAAGTGAGGACAGCACTGAATCTATCTTCTCAACAATAATTCAACTTCAGGTACTGTTTTTTTCCTCCGTGTAAATTATTCAAAATTAAAATATGGGCCTTGAAAGAGAAATGAAATTGCCTGTTTGTGTATGATTTCAGGCTGAAGACAATTATTGTTTTTGATTTTATGGCTTAGAGTTTAAGGTCTTTTGCAGATTTTTAGATTGAACGATGAACTCCTGACCTTTTTTCTTCTCCTTTTCTCTCTCAGCTTATTTTGTTTTAGGAACATAGATTTAGTGGAAAGAAATGATTAAACGGTTGAAACTAATTGTAAAAAGCTATTAAATTAAGTTTGCAGTATTAGTTGAACCTTAAACTGTAAATTTATTACTAATTCTGCCTCTCACGTAATGCAAAATAGTGCTTAGGCTTAGGAATTGTCAGGCTGAGGTTGGATGTCATTAGGCCGGAGAGTATTTTCCCGAGGCCTATTGAGCTTTTAATAAAAACTTAGGTTCAAGTTGGGTGGTCGGGCTCAAAACTCGACATAAAACTTTGAATTTTTTTTTTTTGGTTGGAGGCTAAACCTAGGTCTTTTTTCCAAGCCTAATAATGCTGTGATGGTTTTTATCTCATGACCTTCAATCTGCTGGTGTATACCTTCCTTAGCATTATACATATGTTGTTTGGCCTAAAATTTGTTTTTGTTTCTGTTGCATTTAGGGTTTAGGGTTCTATATCATTTTGTGCAGCTCAGCTACAAGATAAACATGGTACAAATTTCATCATGTAATCATGTTTATTTTCTCCTGTTAGATCAGATGTCTGGAGAAAAAGGATCTCAAAATTTGAGGATCTATCAAGTCCCAAATGTTTTCCATGATTTATTTCTTTTATATTCATCTACTACAGTTGTCCATTTGATGAAAGTTACTTTTCAAAATATGTTTATCCATATATGGAGGTGCATATTTATTTGTTTGTTTTGTTTCCATTTCTTGTTTTCTTATTATGATCTACATTGGATTGTTGTGCAGATTCTTTATCACCTTGGGATGGCTTGGCCTATACGGTGGAGAACATCTGAAAATGGGAAGAAAGGAATGCATGAAAAAGATGAACGCAATTTGTCAAAGCCTGTGATCCCTACCATGGAACAGGTTCTCTTCTTTTGTTTACTTAATTATCTCCTTTTGAATTTGTGAGAGCACTATAAGAGTCGTGTGGGAAAATGTAATCTGTATTATTATTCCCTGATTTTCTGGGGATTATGTCCATAAAATTTGGTACTAATTGTGTCCATAAAATATGGATAGAGTATGCCATAAGTCATGGGATTTAACAATTCTGTACAAATTTATTCCCTATTTTGTATTGGGGCTAGTGTGTATAAAGTTCATGTATCTCTATTAGTCAGAAATAAATAAAAAATTCCTCCTGCAATATCTGTCCGGTTGTATATCCTATTTGTTGAGGAACCTAGTGAGCCTTAAGTCGTGATATTGAACCTTTTAGGATTAACCTTGATTGCAGAGACTTACTTATAACCAATAGTCTGTTTACTTGATATAAAGTTTACTAATTCCCAAGTCCCATGGTCATCTGAAGTTTTCATTTCTTCTTGCCTAAATTCTCGCCAACTAGGATGCAAAGCATCACATCAATTTCTGTGGATTGATATTCTATCTAAAAACGGAACTAGCAAAGGGCTTGATCCTGACTTAACCGAATTCAAAGACAACATACATGGCTCGCATTGATTAGGTTTTAGTTTGAGCTTTAGTCTTTTTAAGTTTGGGCTTTTGTGCTTGGGTTTGAGCTCAAGCCTTCTTTGACTCCTGGCTCAAAGCCTAAACTTTTCTTTTACATATAAAACAGTGTTGTTTTGTATGTGTAACAAAACAATGTCATTTTGTATATTGATGAATAGTTATTTTTGAGCTTGTCAAAGTCTGATGGTGCTCAGGTTTAGGTCAAATTGTTGTCTGTCGAAAAAGAAATTGTGTCTCATTGTCATCTCTAAGTAGGATAAATGGTTATAGGATGCAAATGATGAAATGGAATGAGAACGTTGTCACTTACCTTTTCAAATAACAATAGAAAGGTAAAGATTAGGATCTTTAGATGGAGGAGTAGGTGAAGGAGACGAGACTTTTGGCCATACACTTGAGTGGTAGGTGGTTTATTAATTTCAGGTGTGAATTTGAGTAGTCATTGGATATACTAAAATATCTCCTTCCCCCTTACTAGAATTAATGGAAGACTTGAAAAAGAATGGAACATTCTTAAAGAAAGTAACAATAGCAGATTCCAAATAACGATTCAAAGTATGGGAATGACACTAATAATCTTTCTAAAGATGAGAATATCCTATGAAACACATTTGAAAGATTTTCAGTCTTATTTAGACACTTATGGACAAATATCCTATCAAAACATGTACAACCAAAAATATGGGAAAAAAGTTTATTGTGATGAGAACATAGTTCTGTAAGGAATGCTACCTTGAATTACAGAGGATGACATACTATTGATTGGAAAACACGCAGTAGGAACATCTGCTAAAATCATTTGGGAACTATATTGTGAAAGAGGAGAACTCAAGCAATTTCCAATATGTGCCTATTCCTACATGCTGCGACACCATTTTGAGGTGGTATATTCATTTAGGATTAGTGATTAGAATACTATTTTGAGACATGTAAGATTGGAAAGACTCAAAAAAATAAACTTTATCATTGTCACATTGTAAAATTTGCTTTGATGTTTTGAATTGTGTTTGTATTTCATTACAAAAGAACAAAATATAACTTAGTTGTGTTTCTATTTTAGTATAAAAAGAACATAATATAGAAAACAAGTCCAATCGATTTTTCATTAGGTATAGCTATGTATTATGAGAATAATCTTCCACAAAGGTGAAAAATTATTAAAAACTAGATTTAGAGGTAATAGGACATGGACTCCAAATGTCAAATGTAATAACTTAAAAGGAGATGCAACTCTTTTTTATTAAATCTAGGTGTATAATAGACACGATGAAGAATAGTTCTCTCAAGTAGGTAAAGGCCACTAGATTCATGTCCTCTACCAATAATCTTACCTGTCTTTAGATTCTGTAAAATGACAATGCTTAGGAAAGAATGAGATACTACAATTAAAGGCATGAGTAATTTGTTGACCTAAATTAAATTGAAAGAAAAATTGGGTATACATAAAATTGTCGACAATGATAGGGATGTCATAGGATTGGCTATCCCGGAACTCGTAATGGAAGTAGCAGAACTATAACTGTATGCTAAGGTAGCATTAGGCATATTCTTATAAAAGTGAAAAGAGGAAAAGGTATTTGAGTTACTTTTCATAAATTTGTTGCACTTGAATCAATGACCCAATTTCGATAAGAGGACATATAACATGTTGATGCTTTACCTAATTGATTGCTGGATGCTATGGAGGGAGAAGAAGATTGTCAAGAAGTTTGTTACTCAGTGAAACGAACAAACTCTTTCATATATTATTATAGATCTATTATTGGATGAAAGAGTTATAGAAATGTGATTATTCTCTTGAGTTGTAGCATTAGCAACTTTAGATTGTTGTGGAGGTTTTCTATGAAGTTTCTAGCAGGTACGTTTCACTTGACCTGATTCACCACAGTAATGACATATTGTTCTATTAGTTTTGACCATGATCACTTCCACCATCCTTGCTTCTGCAAGAGCTATGTCGACCTCCTTTATTATGGTGTTCCCTTTGACCAGTCTCATTTGTCGTACCTTGGCTTACGGGGACCCTAGTTGTACGATAATGAAGACTCCTAGATGCTTCAGTATGTAACAACTTAGTAAAGGTGTCATGAAGAGAAGTTACTTTAGACCTAGTAAGAGTATATGTCCAGGCAACAACAAATTTTGATGGTAGTCTTCCAAGAAAACTCATAACAATCACTTGTTCTCATTGAATGTTGAACTTTTACTTCAGTGCTGAATGGTAGGCCATTGAGGAGTTCTTACACTCTGTTTAAATTCCAAAAGAGATTCAGCAAATGATTTGTCATGCTTACTAGGATGATAGAATTCTTTGCAGACATCATAAATGCAATATAAATTCTCCTTGCAATATAACTCCGTGGGGATACTCTCTTGCAATCTAGTGGCCTCGTAGCTTCATTAACTGTTTTAGGTTTATCTATTCGTACAGCCTTTTCCAAATGTCCCTTCAATCCACCCAAGAAACAACTCAATGCTACAGAACTATCTAAGTTAGCTCTAGCACTTAGTTCATCAAAACTTTCTATGTACTCTTCAACACCACTAAGCCGCTTTAGGTGCATTAGTTCAGCAATGGGGTCATCAAATAGAGACTCATCAAATCTACAGCCTAGATTCATGACTAACCCCAGCCAGATAAGGGGCACAACTAAAACTTACCTGTGATAAATGCATCAAATTGGCATTAACTATTCGTAAGACAGAATATTCCTTGGGAATTTTACTCTCAACTATTACTTTCCTGTTAAAATATGTTTAGAACATTAATTCTATTAAAGATTCTAAATTGACTTGATTGATAAAGCAAAAGAAGTGAAGGAAAATCATGCATTGTCTCTGTACTAATGGAGTTCATTTTTTTTCTATCTAGTTGTCATGGCTAAATGTGGATTGGAGCTCCATTTTGGAAAGAACAGAGCTACATATAAATTTGTTAGAGCCATTCATAGCATTCAGACGAGTGCTACTTCAGATCTTAGGTTGTGATGACTGCAGCATCCAGCATCTTTTGCAATCGGCATCCACTCTTCGTAAGGTATTTGTTGACTGTTTTGAGGCCAGGAGCATGGCTGAATGAGTTGCTAATCAAAAAAATTCATTGTTGATAGGGTTCAAGGTTATCTCAAGCTGCTGCAGCTCTTTATGAGTTTAAGTTTCTTTGTGCCAAAACCAAAAGGCTGGAATTGTCCTCATATTGGCTTGGAAGGGTACAATTTTTACCTATTTATTTTAGCCATTTTGTAAAGATTTAGAGTTGTTCTTTGGGATATTGTACAGTAGTGAGGTTTTTCTTTTTAACTGGTTAATAATAGATTTTAAAACTAAATTAGTGAAAATTTTTTAGAGATTAATGATATAAGATCTTTTTATAAAATCTGACACTGGATTTTACTTTTCTGTCTTTATGAGGATCTCTTGTCCTTCTATGGCTGCATTTGTTTTTCCAGTTTATTTTCAGTTTGATAGGATTCTGAACTGCTTCTCAAAACTTTTGCAACTCCAAGGTTTATTTTTTCAACTTGTATAACTTGATTGTAGTTTATGTTGATGGATGTCCAGCTAACATTGCTACATTTTGTTCTTTGTTAATATAATGAACATTTGATTGTTACTTCCTATCTTATCCTGCATTTCTTGCTACTTTGCTAGTGGATCCCCTTCTTTGTTTTCTTTAACACTTGTGAACTAATTCAGTGAACACTATGTACCTACTATGCCTCCAGTTTACGTAACTTGGTTTCTGCATTTGGTTCAATATTTTTCAACTTGAAGACCATGATTTACATATTGATTATAACATGTACTCTTGTCTCATATTGAGTCCTAAGATACTATTCTACCAAACTTTACAAAGACATAACCTTTTGCAGCTTGAAGAAGCAAAATTGTTGCGAGCCCAATGTCAGCATGAGATGGCCATCAGTCTTGCAAAATATATCTCAGAAAATTGTCACTCAGATGATGAAACTTCCAATGTTTATCGCTTGGTTGGAAAATGGCTGGCAGAGAATAGATCTAGCAAGTTGTAACTTTTATTTTAGTTTGAGCAAATTGTACTGGTGGTCAGTGAACATCTTCTTCCTAACCTTGTGATTTGACATTTGGCAAAATTGCAGCTCAAGAACCATATTAGAAAAGTATTTGAAACCTGCTGTATCACATGCTGAGGAACACAAGACCACTCAGAAAAAGTCCTTGGAAAGACAAAGCCAATGCCACTTTCATCTTGCACACTATGCTGATGCTCTTTTTAGGTCCTATGAGGAAAGATTAACCTCTAGTGAATGGCAAGCTGCACAGCGTTTAAGGACGCACAAGGTACTATATGTAAATTATAGGAAATGTGGGTAAATGGCAGATTTTGATGTGACTACTGTTATGCAGACAGTTGAGTTGGAAGCACTTCGTCGGAGACTTAAAAAATCATCAAAGGTATGTCTTATGCCTGTAGACTTCTTCTGGGGTTCTGGTCCGAAGCTATGATGTCAGTAGAGATTCAGCTCCTTTAATGGTTTATTCTTTTGCTAAATTTCTGTGGCTTGTAGGGGGAGAAGGCTGAATACTCGATAAAAATACAAGAGTTGGAGAAACAGGTTGCAATGGACACGGAGGAAGATGAAAAACTAAAGGTTTATTACAGTTTATGTGTTACTTGTTTTGAAATTGCGAGATATTCTTTTATGTTATAAATCCATGCCAAGTTCTTTGAACCCAACAGGATGATAGGGACAATTTTCTCAGCATAGCATTGGAGGGATATAAACGTTGTTTGGTGATAGGTGACAAATATGACATGCGAGTGGTATGAATTTCCTTTCCCAACTCTTTGTATGAATAGAGAAACCAAATGCTTCATGTATTATTTGTGGATGGGATGGTTAGAGAAATTATTTTCTTCTCCTATGAATTTTCTAGTGATAGAAATACTAGCATCAA
This sequence comes from Erythroxylum plowmanianum, assembly GCA_025531925.1. Classification (NCBI taxonomy): domain Eukaryota; kingdom Viridiplantae; phylum Streptophyta; class Magnoliopsida; order Malpighiales; family Erythroxylaceae; genus Erythroxylum; species Erythroxylum plowmanianum. The sequence continues at coordinate 35,694,757 of JANVCQ010000006.1, read as the reverse complement.
TGTTTTAATTGGATTGCAAACCGTGAACTGATTATTTTCCTCCATTTAAAAACTAAGGAAAAGTTGGGTGAAAAGGCTCGTCTTATTATGAACAATGTATAGGGTATTTATAAACATACAGCTTGTACACCTAAAAAGGAAGAGAACGACCTTCCTAACTCCACCACCTAAAACACAAGAATCCCTCCAATTAAGGAATATACAATTAATCTAACTAATTGGGGAATATGATCTTGACACTAATTAGTACACCTGGTACCTGACAAACAAAACCCTTTTTCACACTTCTCCTCAAGTTGTTTAATGTGGATTTATCATTTCCAGCATGCCAAGGATACTTTGAAATACTTGGATACTCAGCCCTTTTGTAAGCACATCTACAAGGTAGTTAGATGGTTTGTACTAGTTGAGACTACTTCAGATAGTTCTTACTGATCAATCAATATTTTGCTGAAATGTTTGGAAGTTCACCTTTTAATTGAACTTCTTCAGAATTTGGTTGGGTTTTCACATAGAATTAATTTTTGTGATTTCAAACTTGAGAGCATATCTTGATTATCAAATATGTGGATGTTAAGATTGCCTTATCCCAAAAAAAATATAGGAATATGCGTGGTGAACATTATTGATTGGGTACTTCTAGAAGGTGTATTTTTTTTCTTTACGCAATCCCATTATGTTGAGGTGTGTCCACACATGTGCTATTATGAATAATTCCCTGAATCTCAAGATAATCCCCTAGAATTGTCTCATTATTTTTCTGCATTGTCGGTCTTCAACACTTGTATTTTTGTTTGGAGTTGTGTTTGAACCATAGTGTTGAATTTCTTGAAAATTTGGCCGACATCTGATTTTCTTTTACAAGAAAGAACCATGTGATCTTAGTATGATCATCTATGAATGATACAAACCACCTAGTTCCCTTATTTTTTTTTATTTAGATGGCCCTCACAGATTTTTGTGAATCATTGAAAAAGGATGAGATGCCTTGTATGGTAGAATATGATATGAATTACAAACATCCTTTGAAAATTGTCACACTTCATATTGTAAAATTTTAAGATTTTTACTTCCAAATAATGAAGGAAACAGTTTTTGAAGGTATGAAAAAATTAGGATGACCAAGACGATGGGGCCACAACAAGATTACAATATCCTTATTTTACTTTTTAAGTGAAACGAGATTTTTGTTGGACTGAATTTGAGACTACAAATATTGCATTGCAAGTTCGTCTTCTAATTGATTTATCAACCTCAAGGAGGGAAAGTCCTTGTTGTATCTTAAGCATTGCCATTCGTCCTCTCCAATATTCGAATCCTGAAATTCACATAAATCTGAGCAAAATTTGGCAACACATTGTAAATAATGTATTTTTTATTAGGGATTATTTGGAAAAGACACGTCTTATGTTTTGTAGCAAGTTTACTAATTGATAATTTGTATATATAGATTGTTGTAAGAAT
>JANVCQ010000006.1:35633818-35669049 GCA_025531925.1 Erythroxylum plowmanianum | reverse complement strand
TACAAGTAATCTATACCTACTACATTACAATACAACTTAAACTTTTCAATAGCACTAAATCAAGTTACATTCTAACAATGTGGATGAAACGAACCATGTTGCTAAGTGGCCAACTTGATGGATTGAATAATAGGAATGATTTAGATTTTTTTTTCTTAAATCACACAATGATTGTGCAATTGTTGGATGAACCAATAGTAGAGAAGAGAGAATTAATGAAAGGTTCTTTCTTCAGCCAAGAAAAGTGGATTCCTTCTGTTACATATTTTCTTCTTCTCCAACAATTTTATATGAGCTAACAGCCCAAGTTATTGCCTTCTCGAGCAAAAGCAGTATTATTTGGTCCATTGGTCACCCGATTAACTGTAAGTGTTTATATTTTTTAACATTCTGTATTACAACGAATATCAGATATGAGATGCGAGTTTAATAGTCCTATGAAGTTGAGGAAAAAAAGATTTAAGGTGTTAGTAGAAAAAGGATAAATAAATCTAAAAGGCTACAGTTTAAAGAAAAATTTGTAGAATACAAATCTTGACGGAATCTGATCTTCTGTGCCAGCAACGCTGGCCCTACCCTGTGTCACTCTATCCTAGCCACTCATTTATGTGGGGGTAGGGTCAGCGTTGCTGGCACAGAAGATTTGAAGGCAATCTTGACTGATTTCTTTTTAACTTGAACACAGTATAAGTTTAGTTACTGAAAAGGACTGTAGTCTGTAAATTTTACAATATTCACACTTATAAATGGATCGGGTTGTCCGTGGCCCAACCGACAGGAATAGATCAAACCTGTGGCCCGGCCTAACCACAGGCTGACCGGTCCGCGGCCAAACTAATGGTCCACAGGCTATGGATGCGTTGGACCAACCTGGCTCCCTTGCTTTTTATTTAAAAAAAAAAGTAAAATACAATGTCTTTTTTGAAATAATTGTCTGGTCATTGGCCGGGCTTGGTGTGCCCGTGTTTTATCCTTCCGTTCGTGGCCCGATAAATTTGGGCCAAAATCGGGTCAAGCCGAATGAGCCGAACGAGGCAAAAATTGACATCCCTACTAACGGGGCTTTGTTGAAAACTAAAGTCTTTATGTCTAGTCCTTTAGCCTGGGGCTTTGTACTATAAAGTTCATCTTATTGGGCTTATGCCTTTGAAAACTAAAGTCTTTATGTCCAGGAAGGCCTTCTAACAGACAAATTTCGATCAGTGCAGATGGGCCACATGGTGTTTGTTTGACTTGACGCCTTGGATTCCAAAATCCAAGGTACATTTTCCCTTTATTTCTCTTTTGACCTAAATATTTTTCTCTATCTTTTTCTACTTAGCAAATACCGATATGGCGAATGATCATTCTTAGCTTTTAATTGGGTTCTGGAAATTGTCCCACCCCCACTTCATAATGGAAAATCTATCTCATATGGCTGAAGGTCAGGCTTGAGTTGATTTAATTTCATATTAGCTTAAGCTTGGAGGATCGTCTTGAAGCCTAGTTTATAGGGTCCATCAATATGAGCCCACATCATTAAAATAATGTTGATTTGGCACAACTAAGTAAAATAACATTATTTTGCATAATTGATTTAATAAACGTTATTTCCTAGTAGAATTCTAGGATGCTCGAGCTTATCTTAGGTCACACTTTTCGGGGTTGAGCAGGCTTTGACCTAAGCCTCAGCTACATGTTGGGGGCTTGGGTCATAATGGACTAAAGGAAAGCCTAGCCTAGCCTATCCCATTTCCATCCCTATTATAACAAATCCCTCACAAAATATGAGCCTATCCCAATATTATAAATACCATATCGAACCCAGTATTGAATTTGGCTTTGGAACATATAGTACCAATATCAGTTTAATACTAGATACTGTTTCAGATATTTTTATAAAATTACAAAATATTATATCAGATTAATATATTGTGCCATATAATTTTTAAGTTTTCTTTAAACTTTGTTAAAAAACATTGTAACATAAATTTGATATAACAAGTATCTCTTAATTTTTATTAATATACTTTTCACATTTTTTATGTATATAAATTTCACATATTTAATATTTAACAACAACCACAATTAATATAACAAAAAATCTATTTAGTTCTCATAAAATTATAAAATTAAAAACAATACAAAATATTGAAATTGATTACAAAAAAATTATTATAATAATAATAATATAGGTACATCACAACAAGAGTTCATGCGTAAAAGTCAATATCATGAATACTGTACCGATATCGATATTAAATTTAGTTCTAATATAATATTATACTAGTACTGGTCAATACTAGATATTATTTTAGGTAATTTATAAAAATTATAAAATAGTTTCTGAATTTTTTAAAATTGTAAAATAATCCTTCAGTATATTGTAATATATATTTTTTAATTTTACATCAACATCGTCTCAAAAAATAATCATAATAATATAAATTTGAAATATTAACAATCTATTTATTTCTACTAATATTACTTTTTGCATTTTTCACATAAAACAATAACCACAGTTAATATTAAAAATATCATTTAATATGTGAGCTTGCTTTAAGGGTTACGGTAGTTTTATGTTAATGATTGCTTGAATCTTTTCAGGGTTGACTTTAATGCCCATTTAACTCACCATAATGCTTAAAATTTTCTTACAAGCCTCGAACATACTCTCTTTGGGATTTAGTTTCATACCAAACTTTTTAAGTGTCTCAAATCATTCTCATAGGTTTTCTAAATGATCTTTTGCTACTTTTTATCTTAACTATCATATCATCAATATAAATACATATTTATGTTGATTTACTCATGGATCATTGAGTTAACCAATTTTTGATAAGTTTTTCTTGTATTCTTTAATCCAAATGATGTCATGTTATAGCAATTAATTTTATTGAATATAAATATAATATTTTTCTCACTATGCTCTGACATGTAAATCTAATTATAACTTGATTATGACTTTATAAAGCTTAACCATTAGAGCCTTACCTTGGCATCTAAAAGCAAAACTATCGTTGGGTGCGTAGTTTACTTTCGAGAAAACTTTATTAAGATCTGTGAAATCCATGCACATTTACCACTTGCTATTAGATTTTTTTTTCCATTGCCACATTGGCAAGTCATTTTGGGTACATTAGTTTCTTGATGAAGCCTACACTTAAAATCTCGTTCACTTCCTTATGCACTGCATATTATCGCTCTTTTGGAAAGACATTTTTTGAATTTTACAAGTATGGCCTCTGGCCTCACATAAAGCTTATGTGTATTAGATGTCGTTAAATGCTTTTCATGTTTGATGGTGAGCACTTGAAGATACCTTTTTTATTTTCACATTTAAATGTGTTGCTCTTGGTCTATAATTTGCCTTTATTCTTAATAACATGTTATAATTCACATCTTCTACTTAAATTTCTTCAATTTCTTTATCCATGGTTATATTTTTCAGACTTTGGGTCCATTTACTTAATCTTATTCTATTGAGGTGGACTTTCCTCTATTAGTAAAGTTGTATAACATTGTCAAGAGATTTGATGATCCTTTTTATACTTTAGGGTTAATTACCAAAAAAAGCCTAAATTTTCATCAATTTTTTAACTATAACCCAATTTTTAAAAAGTAGCAATAAAATACCCAAAAAAAAATTTCAATTTTAGCTCAATGTTAGTGTTTTTGTTAAGTTTGCTAACGTGGCTTGCCATGTATTTCATAAACTTTAACTGTTAATACACATAAGCTAAAATTAACACAGTAAATGAAGGTTAATAAAAACAGCGTCATTTAATTACACAATTTAAACGATATCGTTGTTTACAAATGACCTAAATCAAATTACGCATATACAATGACCTTACACTTTGATTTCATTTTTTTCCCTTCATTTTTAGTTTGTTCTCTCGAAGCCCTCACCCTTTGATTTTCAGATTATGCAGACCCAACTCCCTCACACCAAGGGAACAAACTAAAAAAAAGAACTTACTAGTGCAGTACGTTGTAATGCCAAACAGAAAACAAAGGGTTGAGGGTATCAAGAAAATAACAAATAATGTCGGGCTATAATTGAAAAAATTGAAGTTTGATTATTTTATTGTTACTTTTTGAAGTTTGGGCTAGAATTGAAAAATATTGAAAGTTTTGGTATTTTATTACTACTTTTTAAAGCTCGGGCTATAATTGAAAATTTGACGAAAGTTTGAAATTTTTTATAATTAGTCCTATATTTTATCTATTCCTCTCTTTAGGGGATATTTCATAAGTAGTGAGTATGGTAAAATGATGGTGCTTATTGCATACAATAAAGGTATAACAAAAATAGCATTAAGTGGTGGGTCTTCATATGACATAAAATTATATCATTTTTGTAGATTATTTATAGTAATCTTCAATTGTAACAATATGACCTATTAATTGAATTTATATAATTTATATATATATATATATAATATTCCATATAATTAGTTTGATCCCCCTCTCCAAAACAACCCCCCTTTTTTTATAGTTCTCCAATATCGTAATCTTTTTTACTATTCCTCTATAGCGTCCCTTTAAGAAACACCCAATCTTTCCCAAAATTGACCAAAGATAAATATTGCTAGTCAGATTTGTTACAATTAAGTCCCATCATTTTGAAAGCCTTATAGAAAAAAACAAAACTTTAACAAAGTTGTAGTTATCCACGAAAAGTTCACTTTAATTCAAAGTTTTCAATATCCTCCTTAATGACCATCATATCTTTAAAGGGATTACATTATCCTAACCCCTCTTTTTTGTCAAATACTTTATGTCTCCTCATACATCCTCTTTTGAACTTGATATATGTTATAGTATTAACTTGGTTATATTAGGCAAATTTCTTTATTTAAGATATATTGTAACTATCATCTCCATCAAGAATCATGTTTATAACTCCTATAGATCTTCCATATACCCTTTGTTAGTCTAGAGTTTGTGACCTTTGCCTAGTTATTAGTAGGTCTTGCCTATGTGATGGAGACCTTTGTGGGTGAGCATTTCTATCTCTTTTGACGAATTGTTCCAAATTCCCTCATTGTTCGACTTTTATAATAATACGACTTAAGTCTTTCACTCTTCAATATTATAACCATAGGATCGACTGAACCTACATTAATTTTCTATTAAACATATCCTTAACAACATTAAGTGAGGATGATTTGTCAAATCTCTTTTCGTGATGAAGTTCAAATGTGATTTAGGGATGCATTCAACTTGGGAAACTTAATTTATGCTCTTCCTATAGATCTACCCTTTTTTTTTGGGTCTTCAAAAATCATGCTCCTTCTAGCATATTTACGTTACATTTCCTCTGTACATAGTGCGTATTCTCTCCACATCTATAGTGTTGTATATGCTTCAAAACTTGTTTATGAACTCTATAGATAATTCAAGCTCTTTTAGGTCCATATATTATTATGCCTTTATGAAATATCCTCAAAGGCATAGATTCTCTCCATCTATAAAGACTTCTACAAGGGTTAGTGTCTTTTCAACCTTTTCTTGAAAGTATATTTATATGATTTCAAGGTTAAATCTCCTTATATAGTCTCGAAAGGTACCATATGGCTTTTTACATTACTTCAAATAATGGTATGAGTTAAGAGGACTACAATGATTATTGTCAAAGTTAGTTTTGAACCAACATGTTAATTATTGGAAGCTCATTATCAAGCTTGGAGCAAGTGTTTAGTAGTAATCTCTTATTGGGTTTGTCAAACTAGAAAAGAAAGTGCGTCACTTGTTTGTTTGTCCCTTTATATAGATTTGTCATCTATCTAGATCTTAAGGTATGATTTCATGGATCTATAATTTCATTATAAGACTCTGATGGTGATAATTTAAATTTTAACAATAAAAGTTCTACTAGCATATTTTTATAAAAGGGATGATAAATTCGACATAAGTATGTCCTTGGTCTTACTTATGTAAGACAATAAGTGATGATAGTTTATAATGGTGTGTTACAAGTGGGTTCGGGACATTACGTTAATTTGTAAACCTTTTTTGACTTATCTACCTTTTATAGTATACTTCATCTAACACTGGTTTTGCTTGTTATCTACTCTAAGGCCCATTTAGACTTGACTTATAAGTTTATGTAAGTGCAAGTTTGGATTAGAGTCATGGTTAAGGTCAGTAATTGTTGTTGTATAATTTAGATTATAGCCAAAATACTTACATAATCAAAATCACAAGGGGTTTACGTAGATTACGGAGGTGATCATATTGGTTTAATATTTTATTATGAATAGGGATGTAAGATGCAATTATCAACTGTAAGTTTTCTTATAATTAACAAATCATGATTTTACGTTAGGAGTCAAATGATAGAAAGTTATTTTATAGGGTTAAAGTGTTGTTGGTTTGAACCTAGGCTCCAGTCTTTATGAGTACGCATAAGATAAGGATTTGAAATAGAATTTGAGTTTAACTTGTGAACTTTTTCTAGTAGACATGCAAAACCAAACATACGAGGATATTTTCGTAATATTTGGCCATTGATATTTTAAGTTAGTAAAGTCATAAAGTAAAAATATGATATTCTAGAAAAAGTGGCACCAAAATAATTATGTTATTCTTAAGAATAACGATTGCTTTTATAATGATTTATAAAAGTATAAGATGATGACAATTTTCCCTATCTCATATAAAATTAGAATATCCTTAACTTATTGAGTAATTAATTGAGTTTTGGTATATAAGGATTTGATTTATACCTATCATAATTCAATAAATTGAAATTGATATGTACGCTAAAATGGATTTTTCTTTAAACCTAGTGCAAATTAAGAAAAAACTGAGGAAGGCACAATAGGAATGTTATAACTCACCTCATGATTTGAATATGACGAACCTAAAAGCCTCAAGTATGAAGGAATATAATTTAGCTTTAAATATGCATAATTTCATTCTCAAACAGAAGACAAGAGTTAATTAGTTGAGGGAAGGAGATGTCAATACTAAATTCTTCCATAATACAATATCAACAAAAATAAGATTTCCTTACTAATAGATGAGTGATCAAGAGCAGTTAAGAGGTGTTACATTGAAATATTTCAAAGGACTAATAGGTACCTCAAAGGATGGTAAGAATATCAATAAGAACATTGCTTGGGCAATAAAAGATAAAATTAGCCAACAGATGAAGGAGTATTTAGTTAAATACGTCATTACTCAAGAGATCAAACAAGTCCTATTAGCCCTAATCTATCCAAAGCACCTAGCCTTGATGGCTTCAGATTACATGGAATTCACTGGTGATCCAATTGTGGAAGCTATGCAATAGTTATTTTCTTCTTCAAAGTTGTTTAGGGAGTTGAACATAACACAAATATGCCTAGTTTTTAATAATCAGAATCCTTCCTCATAATATACTCCTCAGAATTGATAAAGGACTACACAACCAAAATACCTATCAAGAGCTTTTCACTCAATATTGATTTTTAAAGCATTTGACACCATTAAATGGGAACTCATTATAAGCTGCCTTCAAGCATTTTACTTCCAAAGTTAGTTTGTTCAATGGATAAAGAAATGCATCTCATCTTTCAATTTTAGTATATTGATCAATCGGAAACAAAATTCTTTAAAAGCTATAAATGAATAAGGTAAAGGAACCCCCTCTCCCCCAACCTATGTAGTTTACTAACTGAAGCCCTTTTTTAGTTGTTATGGGCCTTCATATTTGAGAACTATAGATTTAAGTACCATTACAAATGCAGAGATACAAAGATAAATCATATGGCTTTTATTGATGATCTTATTCTATTTTATGGAGCTTAATGATGCTCTCTTACACTTATCATGAGAATCTTAAAGGAGTTCACTAAGATGTTAGGGTTGAAAGCCAATTTTTCCAAAAGTTGTATATACATCTCTTCTAATATCTAGAATGTTAAAGAAATAACAAATGTAAATGTCCAATTTCCCCCTTTTAAATACCTGGGAGTCCTATCACTTTTAACAAGCCAAAATATCTTGATTGTATTCCCCTTTTGGAAAGCTACAAGACTAGGATAAATGCCTGACAAATAGATGCCTATCCATAGCTAGAAGACTCCAATTGATCTCTTCATTTATAAGGAATGTTCATACATATTGGAGTGCTTATCTAGTGCTACCTAAGAAGATCATTAAAGAGATAGAAAAGTATATTAAGCAATTCCTATGGTCAGGGAAGCTAGGTAACTCAAAAAGAGCAAAGGTCGAATGGTAAGAACTATGCCACACTAAGTAAGAAAGTGGATTTGGCTTTGTTCCCTTGGATATTATACAAAAGGTGCTTCTTTCTAAGATATGGCCAAATACAGATGCCTATTCAGTGAACACACTCCATTTAACAACTTTCAACACACTTCATCATTTTCATCCTAAATTCATCAATCAATCATTATCAATTCTTTCCCAGTGAATTCAGATGGCTATAAAATTTTGTGGAGAGGAAAGACAATGTGTAAAGAGTTCGTGGTTCAAATTTCAAATCAATCGGAGGTTCAGAGAAAAAGTTATGGTCAAAAGAGTGAAGGGTGTCAAAATCTGTCAAAAAGCATAACACCTTCACTGTCACGATCGTGCTTGTGCACAATCGTGCACTTCCTGCTGATTCTTCTCTGCATGATCATGCACTGCCTAACGCTTCCTCTTTGTCGCAATCATGCACTGCCTAATTTCTCCTTTCTGTCACGATCATGCTTGTGCACGATCGTGCAACTCCTAGATAATCCTTTTTGTCACGATCGTGCAACTCCTCTAATGTTTCCTCTCTGTCATGATCGTGCAAGTCCCCTGAGGATTCCTCTCTATCACGATCATGCTTGTGCACAATCATGCAGCTCCTTTGAGGTTCCCTCTCTGTCATGATCGTGCTTGTGCATGATTTTGACAGACGATCTTCTCCATATTTTACGAAACAACATATTTTTCATCACTTCTTCATCTCTTTTGCTTAATCTATCATTTCTAACTTATGTCTTCATTATTTCCTCTTCATTCCTATTTCCATTTCAGCTTAACTCATTCAAACACAAATCAAAATATATGATCGATCATAAACATCAAAAACAGAACGTATCATATATGCATATTCTTCATATTTTCTGCACTTCTTCATCTTCATCAACAACTTCATTTCATCTCTAACTCATCATTTTAATTCTTCCCATTTCACGCCATCACATTACTCCTTTTTCCTTAACTCTAGACTCATTTTATTTCATCTCCAAAACATCCAAAAAGATCCACATATAAGAATAGTGAAAACAGAGTATAAGTATATCATTTTTTTAATGAAAATTTTACACTCTTTTTACATCATCATAATGATCTTTCTATCTCAAAAATCATCTCAACAATATCTTATGAAATATTGTTCATCAAATATGCAAAAGCAAGACATGGACACACCCAAGTTTCTCGTTCACGTTTCAGCAAATAAACAACCTCATTTTATAAACATTTAGCTGCTAACTATCATGATGCATGATTCATTCTACAAATCATGAAGAACCATACAATAATTACTTGTTTAAAACTCCAAACTATTCAAAATCACGTGAACCCTAGCTTTTCATGATACACAATCATCAACAGTCAAAGGTTGTAGGGTTAGGTCTTTTAATGACAGTGATGAAGATAACAAAATGAAAGTAGCAAGAAGGATGAGAACAAAGCTTGCATTGTTAAGGCAAAAAGAGAGGTTTGTAGGTGAAGAAGATGAAGAACGAAATGAAGAAAAATAAATAAGAGGTAAGAACAATGACTATAGTGAAAGATAAATAAAAATGAAGATGGTCTTTCACTTTGGGAGAGAGTGTCATAGGAGTTGATGCATAGGAAGTGGACATGTGACAAGTGACAAGTGACAAGGGGAGAGTGTCGTAGGAGTGGATACATGGCTTGGCAAGTGACTGCGACACTCTCTCCCTGTCACTTGTCACATGTCTACTTCCTACGATCCAACTTGGTTCTCTTATTTAACTAGTTCATTTGTCTCTAATTTTTAATCTAATTGTTTCTCAATTTTCAACGTCGTATCCTTAATAAATCCTAATACCATTAACCAATTATTTCAACTATCATTTGATACTTATTTCTACTCTCATAAATCAATTGTCTTATCACTTGACATTTTTCTAGTTAAAAAATACTCATAATTTTAAAATTTTCCTAAATTTCACCAAAAATTCAAAATCAATAAACATTATCACCAAATCAATTTTCAAGACATAAAATCTACAATTCTCAATAAAATCACATTTATAAATCAATTATACCCAAAAAATGTCAATGAATGTATGTACAATCATTTTAATGTGTGCAATGAGTAATAATCACATGTGTGTGTATGCTATATTATGCATAAGTATTAAATGTACTTTCTAACTTCTCAATAAACTCTTATGTACACTATTCTAAGGTTCTAATCCTTAATAAGGGATAACAAGATATTACAAATAGGGCTAGAAAAGTATGTCCTATAAGATAAAATTGTCGACTGGATAAATAAAATACTAACTACTCATGATACACAATCCAAAGTCAATCAAAGAATGAAATTTTCATATAATTTGTAGTCACATTCTAAAAGTATGTTTCTAAGTTATGCTAAAGCTTTGATACCTTGTCCGGGTAAATTAGACATGACATCCTTGTCTTTGTAAAGTTGTAAAGCTTTGCTTTAGGTAACAAAATTCTTTATTCATCTTTCAAAATTTTGTAAGCATTATTTTAATGTTTTGTTTTACCTTTACTTTATTATATCAAAAACTAGTGGTGACCTTTGATGTTTACCATAAAATTTTGATTTCTCAGCTTGAAATGAGTTTAATGATAAATTGAGTTAAAATTAATTAATTTTAACATGAGTTCAAGGTCATGACAAACACGAGTTATAATACTAGAATTATAAGCTTCATACTGCTTTTTTTAAAATAAAAGAGATATGATAACGTATAATAAATATTTAGCAAGTAATCACTGATAAAAAAACATGATTATAGGTATTAATAATAATTCCAAAATTAATGATCTCGTAAATAATTATGATGCTTCTTACTCAATCGGTCGTTGATTGCAATCAGTTAAGATGCCTTGCAGTGGAAGTAAAAAATTTTGCTTTTAGTAGACAACTGCAAATCTCCTCATCGAATGCCTATATATGTCTCGTGTATAATAATATCATCAAGGTTGCTTCTCTAACAGTAATATTAATTTTATTTATTGCTATTGCAGTTAAAACATAAGAACATTAGTTAAAAATATATAAATGAAAAGAAATCACAATTCCTATCAATTTCAAATTAGCTTCAATATTCAAGAAATTTAACTATTATGACATCATCACTCACGAAATTAATATGACAGATATACCCACCAATTATGCCGTTGATTCCCACACACTACCAAACCCCGGCGGCCCACACCGCTTACTTCATCAGTAACCCTACTGTTTTACTTCATTTTGATTCACACACGTAGTGCTTACTACTACCATGCCGTATTATATATATATATATGGTAAGATCACTATAATATATGTATTCATGGAGCAGAATATCTTAGTTATTGAAAAGGGTATGTTTAATTTATTGAGTTAGGTGTTGGAAAACTAGCAAATTCTAACTTTAGCCTCTAAGATTATATATACCAATTTTAACGTTAGTGGACTCACTGTTTAGCAAGTAAATTAGATGAGGAAATATATTCTTCACCATGCTAATGCTATGAATCTAACAACGACTGCTTCGTCTTTTAAACAAAGGAAGAGAGCAGATTTGAAACTTTTGGACAGCTTTTTATTATTTCTATTTGTATTTAGGTAACTGTTTGAATGTCCTGACTGTATATACGACTTGAATTTACAATAACAACTTAGGTATTCTGTGTAATTATAAAGTAGTACCTTTCCGATTAGGTTTGAGTTGAAATTCAACTCCAAAATTGATATCTTTAAACATAAGATCGACTTTAGTTGTAAACATCATATTTAATTTCTATTGTATGAAAACGGTAATCAAAAATCAAACTCAAGCCATTATTAAGGAAGTATTTGTCACGCGAATTGGTCAAGTTATTATTAACCTACTTTTTGTATATTGAATCACCCACCTCGCCTACTTTTCTACTCCTTAATTGATTCATAGATAATATTACAGCTCTGTACACGTCACATGTGACGGTGGAGAGCAATGTAAACGGCAAAGCCCCTATTCCTATTCCTTGCCTGTGGGAGGTGTAGTTGTTACTTGTCATCAACTTAAAAGCATAACTGAGTGGAGATGTACTTCTCATTCTTAACACCTTATGATGGTATATATTCCGTATTGGATCTGTTTTCGATTAACCCCTCTATTATAGTTGTGTGGGATCGGTTACAAAGAATTTTATCCGGACGCTAAAAATCAGTTTTTTCAACGAATCGGTGGAGAAGTTTCTTAAGAAAAAAAGTAGACAAGGAAGCCACGCTTGGACTGACAAAACTTCTTGTCCTGGCTCGCACGCTGGCAAAATTTCTATAGGGTGAGACGAAGACTTTGTAGAAAGTAACTTAGAAATTAAATCAAAATCACATTTAATTAAAGGTCATATTTATTGTTGTCTAATATAAACAAAAATAAAAAGCCAATCTCATGAATATAATCATTTACTACACAATAGGACCAAAGTAACTGTTACAAGACCAACCACTATTTTATGTCTCTATCTATCTCTAAGCACCACATTTCAATCCAAAACTATTTTATGTCTCTATCTATCTCTAAGCATCACATTTCAATCCAAACTCACCTCGCTCTCTCTTTAAGCCTCTTTTGACTGAACGTCGATACGTTTTCCGATGAAGCCCGGTGCCTCGATCATCCACTCTCCGAGCTTTAATTCCTACTCTACCGAGAACCTCGCCGACATTGCGGCAAGAGTTGTTCACGAGTTGGCCGACGAAGACCGTCGCGATTCTGACGAATACCGTGTTTTTTCATGCAACGACGATGTGGAAACGTGCAAGGAGGAGGAGGAGGAGGAGGAGGAGTTTGAGTTTGCGGTGGTTTCTAGAGACGCCGGGGGGTCTCCGATCTCAGCCGATGAGATCTTTTACAACGGTCAGATAAGGCCGATGTATCCGTTGTTCAACACGGACTTGTTATTAGACGGAGAAGAGCAAGGTAAGTACTCCCAAGCGGCAAGCAACTTCAACCAAACGTCAACAGATAAATCGGAGCGGTCAAAACTGAAGAAACTGTTCGACGAAGAGCGTGACACGACGTCGTCTTGCTCTTCTTCGGAGTCTGACGATCTCGAAGGCCTACCTGCTGGCTCCTACTGCGTGTGGACGCCGAAGAAGGCGGCGATGGAACGATCTCCGGAGAGGTGCAAAAAGAGCATGTCGATGGGGTCTTCGTCCAAGCGGTGGAAGCTTCGAGATTTAGTTTTTAGAAGCAACAGCGAAGGGAAAGAAGCGTTCTTGTTCCTGTCGAAGAGTAGCAATAAGAAAGAGAACCGGAAAGAGAAAGGGTATGTTAAACGATCCTCGTTTCTGCCGTACAGGCCACACTTGGTTTTCTCCAGCAACTAATCTTAATTCGGTTTGAGTTTTTGTTTTTGTTTTCTCTTTCCTTTATTTTATTGTTTGTTTCATCGTTTAGTTACTTAAAGTTTAGATGTAATGTAAATAAGATACTAGGAAGCCTATGACTTTGGTCAGGTCTATATAATTTTGTTCTTTATCTTTTGTTTTGCAGAATGTTGGGGTTTTTCCATATGTAATATATTAATATTATCTTATATGGAATTGATTCTGTTATTAATATTGCAGCAAGCTTTTAATAAATGAATTGTCATATATGATAACAAGTAATCATTCAGTTGGATTTGGAAAGAATAAGATTTTATTTGAAAAATAGTTAAAGCATTTCTTACTTCTTAGGCAGCTACTGATAGGACAAATCTCTTTTTTGGCGCCTACTTCTCGATTATCTATTCTTCTCTATCCGCTTAATCACAACCATTACAGGCCATTTTATAGTTTGTCTTGCGAGTTGTAAACTTGAATAACTCCCAAGTATAAAACTCCAAATAAAGAAGTACCCAGAAACTTATCCAAGCTGACCCTTCGTTTCCTGTGTGCTTATCCAAGCAATCCCATAGTCAATGTCAACTCCTGTAGATAAGTCCACGTGAGTAATTAAATGTTACTCTCAAATTCATTTTCCTTTCCTTGTGGACCTTGTCTAATTACAGAAAAGCATGCATTTATTATTATACAGAATATCATCGAAATACTACTACGAAGACAATCTAATTTAGCTTTATTTTTGTTAAAATTTTAGAAAATATATTTAAAAAGTTCTTTAATCTTTTAATTGAATAAAATATGTATTATACAGTATCCTAACTAAAAAGTATATATAATTAATATTTATAAGTTAACTATTACAACTGCAATTACGGAGTGATTACAAAGGCAGAGACAATGAACGTATCTGATTTGACTCCCATGGGTATCTGTGGATGCCAATCCCACTGTAAAAGCTTCCACGAAACTTTGGAAAATGTGTAAAGTGAAAAAAGCTGTTGCTTTGCTCTTCTTTCATTAAGGAAGTGGGTGCCGTCCCAATCTGAAAACGACAGCATTTTGTCGCCATCAGCAACTTGTTTTCATTTATTGAACCAAAATTGCATGATTTATAACCAAAAGGTTACTTGTTACATTGTAATCGATACGTCTTGTATGCTCGTCTTAGGCCTCAAATCACCTGTATCTAAATATCCGGTGCTCCTGTTGTCCTTACATCCAAACTATTCAATTTTAAGGATTGAATGGCTTGAATGTAAAAAACACAGGTGACACAGAGTATTTGAGTACAGAAAAATACGTCCCTCGTCTTAGGATCCATATCCAAAGGCTCACAAGTTACCTAGCTCCTGTATGTCGACTTATCTGGATAGTTGTGTTCTTCTTTTGTAAAACATCCGTACCTTTCCCAGACCCAAATGAATTATATTCCAGCAAACAGTAGGCATTAATGAATAAATGATTGAAGTTGGCTTTACTCGTAAAACAGAGTCAGAAAGAATTTAATAACCGACTAACCATGTAGCAGCAGAATGGCATCTAGTCTGGTTTAGTCTTCGGGTGTGGGGTAGTGTACAACCCTTTCTTTTTTGGGCACACACTGCTAAAGAATAAAAACTGTACCATTCCTCAGATTCAGATATCTCTCGGATACACAAACCATATCTGCATAGGAATCTGCAGCCGAGCCTTCTTTTGTTCGTTCCGGCGTCAGATTCCAGATCCTCCCTGTTCATGCGAAGAGAAGATCTTCTGTCTAATATTACCCTGTCTTATTCTGTTTTTTGAAATCTTAGCTATTTATTTTGCGAAACTCATGCAGAATTCACGCGAGATCTACATAAATAAATGGCTGAGATTTATTGGACACAATAAGACACTATAATATTAAACAGAAAATCTGAACTCATCCAAGCGGGTTGAAATAGGGTGTTAATGTCGAAACAGAAGATATTAACCCGTCGGCTCCGCACACTTTGCAATAGCATAGATCCTTTTTCTTTTCATTTTTGGTACATTTAACATCGTATGTCCAAGGAACTGACGCCTTTTTTTTCTGCTCGCTTTTGCTTTAAACTTAGTTGTCCGAATTATACTTTTTATTAAATAATGAAAAAATTAAATCTAAAATTCACATATCATCACTAATATAATTGAAGGATTGTCTATAGGCCTGTCCGTATTGCTACCATAACAATATTATACAAATTTATTTGAGCGTTAGCAATGTATTGCTGAAAGACCCATTGATGGGTTGTATTGCACAAGAGAAATGAAACATAGAATAAGATGTAAGAAGATGTGGCATGTCCATTTCTGTGCACTGGTGAGATTTGATGACAGGGTAAGCTATATAAACCAGACAGAGTGGAGCCACGCAAACAATAAATGATATCTTAGGGTCGCACTGATTTGAAAGGCTCTTATGGCTGTAGTCTATTAGTTGTTGATTATGCACTACCTAAATTTTTAGTATCATTCCAACTGTAACCCACTTAAACTGGGGGCTGTCGACATTCCATATTGTTTGATTGGTTCCAAGAACGCATTAGAGAATTTTCAGAGGTTGGACTTGCTGCGGCCCTGGCCAATTATGGAGGTTTCTTTTCTCTTTCAAAATTAGACAGTGGATGCTTTAAGTTGGCTATGTCGGTAGTTTTGGAGGGCAATGAACAAAATATTAAAATATAACTAAGCCAGAAAGTCAATTCAAGCAAACCTATCCGGTGAGGGAAGATTGGGAAAAAAAACAGGGTTTTACAACAGAAATGTTTAGGCTGGTTCCACTTAAGACACTATTAATTGATGAAAACATAAGGACTAGTCCACACCAACCATACTCTTCAATCTTTAAAATGAGCTGTCTGTATGATTGATGTTGAGAATGTTATGTGAATGGTGTGGTTCCTAAAGAATGAGTTGGCAGAAACCCCACAATTTAGATGACAGTTTTCTTAAATCTACAAACACAAGTAGAAAGTCAAAAGGAACAACTGCTCAGCAGTTTAAACACAGAATTAGAACAAAGATGGCCTTGTTTATACACAGGACGGGTACACAAATGCGAATACACTATTTTCCAAGTTAATGCTAGAAATCAGTAACAACAGAGGCTAAGCTTTCTGAGGGGATTTAGTGACCTTGGATGGTGACTTGGGCACTCTTACCAGCCTTCTCTGATTTCTTAGGAAGGAGCACATGATTGATGTTGGGTAAGACTCCACCATGAGTATTGATCACACCAGCAAGTAGCTTCCCATTCCCAAGTTCCTCTCGTTCCTCACAGACAAAAGCACATGCCTTGGGATTATCCTGTTCATCTTTGTTATCCCTTGCTGTAACTCCAGCCAACTCCAAAACCTACACCAAATCAACCCACTGCTTCCGTTTCTCTATCATAAATCTTTAACATGCATTCTAATTGAGACCATCACTTCCTTTTTAACCTGATCCATTGTTTTCAAGATCGAGCAACAAACTCAAAACTGTTGGTTTATGCAAAATATCGTAAACAAATGGTAAGATTTTAACATCTCTAAGGAAATTTAGTTAAGTGATCATATATCCTGAGTTTATGAATCATCTTATCTTTTCATTGTTATTTAATATGAAACTTTAACACCCATCATCTATGATATTTTGCTCAGTGTAAACTATACAGCAGTTCATGGTGGCAAATACGACGACGGCGATAGGCAGCGACAGCAATGAAAGCAACGACGCGAATATAGTTTTGTGTTTTGAGGGAATTGCATTAAAGTTGAAAAGCTAGCTTCTTTCTATCTTGGAGAGATTCCCTTCTAATCAAAATCAAATCCCTACATAATATGGATGAAAATAAGCCTCCTAATTGAATTGAAACTCTTGGGGTGAATCTTCCTTTTGTGAGTCCAGATCCTCTGTCCAGTTTTTATGATGTCTTATTGTGTCCAATGAATTTCATCCATTCATTTATGCGGGCTCCACATTTATTTATGTGAAGCTCATATGGGACTCACATAAATGAATGATTGAGATTCACTGGACACAATAAGATACTATAAAACTGGACAGAGGATCTTGTTCCTCATTTTGTCCTATTGCCTAAAGCAATCTGTCAACTTTTTCTTAAATTCATTCATGATTTTGACAAAAAAAAACTTTAATTTGATTCAATCTTCACTTGTCGCCTCTTAAAATAAAACAAATATTAATTTCACCAATTAAGCACTAAAAACAATCTAATATAAAAGAGATAAATTCAATTAACATAACCAAATAACATCATATCATTAATACAGCTGGTATTTTTACTCTGAAATTTGAAGAGACTTTCTCGTCACTGAAGAACCTCCCGAGAAGAGATTTTAATGTTAATACAAGTAACAACATGTAGAAAATTATTTGGAAAGTTATCTCTCAATACAAAGAGCTAAATTTCTTCTTAAAAAAATAGTGCAAAAATAATTTATCGATTAAGGAGACATTTTGTAACAAAGTTTCATCCTCATGGCTTTCCTAAAAATTCTGTCTTTTGCAGCATTTCTTGTAATTCTATCCTTCTGGTATGTTTTCTATATCACTTGGAAAATTTTCAGATTCTATGTTTTAATACTTGTACGTGATCACTTTGGGGGTTGAATGATGTGCCAATAGTGTTGATGGCTTATCCTCAATATAGGACCACTTACCCTGTTCTCAAAAGTTTCTCAAAATGAAGAGTTCTTTTCAGTGAACCACTTTATATCAATCTTCTCTTTTATGTCCTAATTAATAAGCATGCTTTTAAGTTTATATTCTGAATAAATCAATGCATTACGCGGATCATTTGAAAATAATCTTTCTATTAGTTAAGGATAAGTTGTATATTACTAAACTTTCCTAGATTTCGCACCTCAATAGGATTTATAATGAATATTTTTGTTGTTATAGTCGTAGTCTTACATGCCATAACTATTCTTTTTTGACGTAGGTGTGGAAAAGATTGTATTCTAGAATCATTCAGTTTTAACTTCTAAATTTTTCTATCAAAATTTTATTATCATGGTTATTCTCTAATCTGAAGTCAAAAGGAGTTTTGGTTAATTACATTCACTCTGGAAGGCGATTTTTGTAAAATGCTTACAGACTATTCGGTTTTAATGAAATGAACTGTGCTTTTGAATCATCCTTAGAAGCGCAAGAGTCGCTTTCTGAAAGAAGAAAACTAGTCAAAAGAGTGCCCAATGGAAGCCTCTTCATAAAGTCTAATGATAATCAATGATGTAAGAGTAGGAGTGGGTAGACTAAGAAGTTCTAATGGAGATTTTTAGTGAGGAAATTGGTCTGCATTTCCATAGAGAACCAATGTTATTATTATTATTTTGGCTAGAACTGTTATCTCAATACCCCCTTGAGATTGTCTTCCTTTTGGCTTTTGTGCTTCAATATATTGAGAACACTAAGCATCTACTTGTACAGAGTCTTTAATGATTAATCAAATATTTAAACATTAAAGCATGATAAAGATAAAAGGTATCTTTTAGGAGTTCCAAAAAGAGAGAAAACAGATACTTTGCTTCAAAAGAATTACAATTTCCACTGTTTCTTCTTATTACAACTTCTTCCTTCCCGCCCCCTTCATGAATCAGTTACCTACTTTGGCTCCTTCAAGAGTACTAGACATACCGTTTTTATGTGATCAACCAACAGGTACATAACAGGGATATCTACCTTCGTCAGGTTCAATCTATAGAACGATGCCATCTATCTTTTCTGGCAGGAAGTGTCCTGTCATGACTGATATGTTAATCAGGCGAAAACAGGACTTAGACCGGAAGATTGTTGCAAATTGGCAGCATAATCTCTTGCCCACAAGTCATAATGAACAATTTCCTCCAGAGATGGTGAGGTTACCAATTCTGCCCGGTGCTTGTTGCATGTTAGCTCCACAACCTTGAATATATCTAGATAGCTAATCCTGAAAAAAGAGCAGCAATTATTTGTTATTATGATTTATCCAGCTTTTTGGACAAAATTATGAAGCCTGAAAATATTTTACAATGCTAAGAATTACACTGCCTCACTAGCAAAGCCTGATTGCTTGTTCATGTTTAGGAGCTATATCAGTATGCTAAGTGTGCATATTTGCTATAAAGATAAAGCATACGTACTTCTCATTGATGAACAGCTCCACAGCTTTCTCGTTAGCAGCACTGAGGACTCCAGTCATAGTACCCCCTGCCCGTCCAGCAGCATAGGCAAGATCCATAGAAGGGTATTTTACATTGTCAGGAGCTTTAAATGTGAGTGAACCCAGCCTGCACCATCCATTTAATATCAGCCCTTCAAAAATAATCCATATTATGTCTTTTTACATCCTTGTAAATATAAAACATCATGCATATCAGGCAATGTAAGTTTTTATCACTCCTGAGAGTGTCAGTTATCAATATCATTTGCAAGTCTTTGAAAAAGCATACATTTCTAGTGTAAAAGTAGAAAAAAAAAGAAGAAAAAGTTCAAAACACTTCTATCACTTGGGAATGGAGCAACAATACGAACTTGGAAACTTTTAAGAAATCATACATGATCAAAACAGATGATTAGGAATTGTTTGATGAAAAGAGACATAATTTTCCTCGTAACTTTATAAGATCAAACTTGAGGAATGTCACCAAGAATAAGAGCACTCTCAAGACTTTGATAATTACAACCAGTCTCGAGTTAGTCTAATTTCATCTATTTGTAATGTTCTCAACGGCTTTCCTAGTTTAAAACGGTAATGGACATTAGTATGTTCAAAGTGAAACCCTTCTGAAGGTTCCCAAACGTAACTAGAAATTTGGGTAACTAAAAGAATTATATGGCACTTTTCTGTCAGAAACAAGCAAACTATTTAAAGCCATTGTTTAAAAAAGGGAACCCGCTCCTTACTTGCAAAGATCAAGACGAGGCCAAGTTACTTCGGAGCAATAAATTCTGTCTGGCCATGACATTGTGTAAAGGATTGGCAAGCGCATATCAGGCCACCCCAACTGTGCAAGAACAGATGAATCCTGACAAGTAAAACATAGTTGGAATGAATTCCAGGATAGTCACTTTCAAGTCTATAATTTCAACTTCAAAAAGCTAGACAGCCCAACAGAAAGGTTGACAGCATCCAGCAAGTCAGAATCACGAGTCAAACCTGTGTTTCAACCATTGAATGTATTATAGACTGTGGATGAATTACTATCTCAATGTTATCATAGTCAGCTCCAAACAAATAATGAGCTTCAATGACTTCTAAACCCTGTTGCAAACCAATTAAATTGCACCTGTTAGTGACTGTCAGGCATTGAAAGTTATTCACATGCAAGTTCTTTTATCCCATACGGATAAGACTGCAATATAAACAGACCTTATTGAAAAGAGTAGCAGAGTCAACAGTGATCTTTTTCCCCATATTCCAATTCGGATGCTTCAATGCATCAGCTACTTTAACTTCTTTCAATTTTTCAACAGGCAAATCCCTGTTTTCACAGAAATGTCCAAAGAGTTAAAGCCAGCTTCTTTGCAATAAAACAGCTGTTGACTTGACTTCAAACTATGGCACACCCAGAATCAGCGATGAAAATATTTTACTGACAGATCTGTTTTCTTCTTTTGTAGTTATGTTACGAAATAATAAACAGTATCTAACTGAACTAGAAAAAATAATGGTCAATAAAATTTTATGCAACTTCGTTTTTATATCTCAATTTACGTCTGCTGTGCATTTTAGAATGAGGAAAGCAGCTTGCAAAGAGAGCTGCAAGTAAGTCTAGATTAAGGTTTTGAAGCCAAGCAGCACAACAATTAAATGCATCATCATTAGACAATCAATAGCTCCAATTTCCTCCTCTATCATAAAGTAATCTCTATTTTCAGGACAAAAACCTTTGTTCCCTCAGCAGAGATCATCTTACAAACTTAAATTATGATTTCAAACCTGAAAGCTCCACCAGAAGCAGTTAAAATAATTCGCCGTAGGGAACCTTCCGGCAGGCCTTGAATACACTACAGAAAACAAAAGGCTTTATGATATAACTTTTGGGAGTAAAACTGACCAAACTGAGACTTGTCAAAGATCAGATATGATAATAATGAGTAAAACCCAAAATAAAAGGTAGAAGCAGCTAAAATAGACACAGATGTGAGCACAGGCCCACATGTGCCATACTTTCACAAATTTGTACCTGAAATATGGCAGAATGTTCTGAATCAGCTGGAAGAATTTTTACGTTGTGCTTGTGAGCAAGAGGAAGGACAAAAGGACCTCCAGCTATTAACGTCTCTTTATTTGCCAAGGCTATGTCTTTTCCTGCTTCTATTGCTGCGACTGTTGGCTGAAAAAAGATGTAGAATGGAACTTACGTGGATGCTTGAAAGCACTCATACTTCACTTTTGACAGTAACTGAATCCAAGGATATCATAATACACTATCCCTCTCACTTGATGGTATCCAACAAAGCTAAAATGTGATGAGGATCCTATAGTAGAAGAGGAAATGTAAAAAGATGATTAAAAGAATATCTTTACTTACCTTTAAGCCTGCACAACCAACTATGCCTGTGACTACACTGGCAGCATCTGGATGGCGGGCAACCTAAAAGTAAATTGCACAAAATTAAAGTTTGAAAAGATTCATTAAAATATGAGGAAATTAGTTGGTAGTCTACCTCAATAATTCCCTGCTCCCCAGGAATAATCTCAGGCTTTTCTTCAAGATCACCCAAAGCTTCTTTGAGTTCATCAACTAATGACTCATTCCTAACGGCAACAAGCTGAGGTTTGAAAGTCTTGACCTGCATGATGCAAAACCTATGTTATTGAGCAACTGAGACTTGAGCTTAATTTGGTTTTACCCAGATTCCACCAGCACTTTTACTCTGACCACATAGCAATTTGAGTTTAATAGTCAAATAAAGATAGGATTACACTATTTGCAAGCATAGATTGTGCCACTCAAAGGAAGAAAAAAAAATGAAAAGAAAGGAAAAACAGATACAGCAACTTTTATTTAGTTATGGAACCGGCTGATTACCTGATCAGCAAGAAGAGTCACATTTGAACCAGCTGCAAGGGCCACGACTCTGAATTTGTCTGGATTCTCAGCCACTATGTCCAAGGTCTGCGTAGTAGATATATTTCTTTTTAAGATTAAGCATTGATCCCATGTAACAGTAGTAGGAAACGATGAGCACTGATGATGTTGTGTTTCTATTATGATGACCTTAAGGGCCGTTTGATGTCATGAATTGAATAACTTATCCATGTTTTCAAGCATGCTCTTTGACCCACACTTCCCTCCTGCCTCGTTAAAAATTCTTTTCAAAGAGCATATTTTGAACGTATAACAAGGTTGATACTCCTGCCATGTGCTTTATGCATGGTTCTATGTAACAAACATTTTTTAAAGATCCGATCATGCGTGTCTTGTACTCGATATGGGAGGCCAACCTGAGTTCCAATAGAACCAGTGGATCCAACGATTGAAAGAGGTTTCTGACCATCCCAAGTCTTGCGACCGGGTTCTGGAAGAGCGCTCCCTGGCCATGCTGGAGGAGGAGGCTGAGCTAAACACTGCACCACTTTCGCAAATGTTGTTCCACTTTCCTTCCTCTTCACGCTGAACCTACCTGTGATTATCCACAGATTACAACTGCCAAAAGTTCTCAACTTATCCTACAATGATAATGCATGCTTACTGGAACGATTTAACCGTGTCTCATCACAACATGGAAGGCAACTTTGAATCATTCATCCGAAACAGCAATCCTTAACAATCCCAATAGAAAGTAAAGAATTTCAAGGTGAAATAGCAAATTTCAATGGCTATAAACAATTCAATCATGAAAAGTTCCAAACGTTATCTTTTTCTCGCTCCAATTCCTTTAAAAGCCGCTTTTTTCACACAAAAGAAACAAAAGGGTAGTCGTCAGAAATCAGTCTCCCGAACGAAAAGGGGAAAGTAAGCAACTAACGTACAGTCTACGAACCTTTCTCCGTCTCAATTAAAGTTCCCTTCCTATATCCCCCACCAAACCAAACAGAAATACCAAGAAAACTCAAGGTGAAAAGAGAAAAAACCTGGAAGCTTGAGGAGTTTGTAGTTGGACTTGGTAGAATCCAAGAAAGAGATGGATTTGAGTTCAGGCGGAGACAACAAGTTTAGTGCCATATCTAACCAAAATTTGCAGGGAAAAGGGTAAGCGCTAAAGATTCACGTTGGATTGCTATGTGTGGCCTCGGAGCCTGTCTGACAGAAGCGCGGGCATAGCTAAGTGAGCAAGCACTTAGCATTATATAGGACAATAACATATAATGGCAGGCATGCCTAAATTATGGGAAAGCAAGAAAAGAAAACGAAAATTTGTGGCCTTGGGATTGGTGGGGTTTGCCTTAAAGTAATGATAATGATAATAATAATACACGTAATGAGTGTAAACTGTAAAGTGCAGGGGAAGGGAAAGGAATAGAGGTACTGGACCTCCAACTGTACGAGAATGGTATTAATCAGCTCATTTTTGTGGACTTCCCTGGTTGTTGTCAACTGTCAACACTTCCAAGTTTAATACTTGGACTGCCTGAAATTTAGTAGAAAGTTAACAAGCAGGTTTCAAGATATTTCCCATAGTTTTTGAAAAACAATTACCCTTTTTTTGAAATAATCTTTTTATTAATTAAAAGTAAGTCTGATTAGTACCGAATTGTTATCATTATTGTTATTGATTCTACCCCTCTCACAACTCTGTTAGGTCAGAGTGTGGAGACGTTTAGGGTGAGTGATTCCACCTTTTGAGTGCAAGAGAAGCCGTAATAAGTTGATGCAATAGTAAACAAAATTACACTCTAAACATTATTTAAAAAAATGACTTCAATTATTTAATGTTTATAGGAAAATTGCTTCTTCGCCCATTCTAACAATAATTAAAAGCGAGAATACTTATAGCAACATGAATTATTTTATGTTGTAGGATCTTTTATTGTTTGACGAAAGTTGCATAGATGGATGCTATCTTGAAGAGTTTAGGGATGGTTTTGTTTATCCTTTGAGCAAGTTCTTGGGTTTATTCCTATCACGCTTGATGCTTGGCCGGTTTTTAGTTCAAGGGTATCTTTAGATTTTTGATACCCACCATCCAGATTTTATATTTACCCCATTATTTCCAGTAATCCAAACACATCATTGTCTGCTAACTCCATAACCATAACGATATTGTTGTGAATGTAAACCTAAAGAAGGAGAAAAAGAAAGGCAAAACTCTACCATCACAGAGAAATTGTGAATTTGGGTTTTGTTGGGATTTGCAAATTACATTCAACATCTTTCTATATAAAAAAATATGACGCTAAAGATGGAACCATAGCCAATCAACCTTGTTTTCTGTGGGTATTCCTTCAGTTGGTTTCTTGGACAAGAACGCTGGAATCAATCATTAAAGATGGCAACTCAAAGGACGTCACGACCATGGAAAGATGTTAACCAGTTCGCTGAACAGGGATGGTCCAGAGAAATAAAGGGACAAAACAAGTGTGTTTCATATGCAAATGATGTCACATGTGTTCCTCGATTGTCAGAAGTCATTGTCTAAATACAGCAAGCGAGTACTATCTTTGAATTCAACAACCGTGGCTTAGGTATTATGAAGATTTGAAGATCCTTTTTCTTGCTCGAGTTGGACTGATACGTTAAACAAATACTATATCCTGAGGAAAAATGGGCATAGGCGACCATATTTCTATTGGGAAAATTTTGCAGTCCAAAAAGGGGAGCTGAGGAGTGCCTTGGATTTAATTAACTACTTGTCTGGGGACTTGAACTCATCCAAAAAGTCTTATATTACTTGTAGTCATAACTATAGTATTCATACCCACCAAGAGTCTTCAATGGTGGCTGGATAAATTGGCTGCTCATCCATGTATCTTAATATATTACGTAAAGTTTGACAAGTGTGGAGTGTGATTATAGAATTCCCATCAAATGCACATTGACCCTCTGCCCCAGATTATGCAAATTTAGTAGAGGAGAAATCGTGAGAAGACTTTAGGACCTACAGTCAATTTTAATTTCAACAAAATTATAGTTTAATTAAGAGATTGCATTGATTGCACGACATCGATTTGTTTTGTTTAGAAGAATTAAACAATTGGACCAAAACAGCCTAAGCTAAGACTCAATCAAAAAAAGAAATTTTAAAAAATAGAAGCCTAAGTTAATGTCCATATCTGACTCCACCAATTGTCAAACCTAAAACAGCACCACCATTAAGAGTCCTAACGTGGGTTAAAAAAGTGATTACCCTAGTTAATTAAGATGAAGAAATTAATTATCCTCCAGTAAGTACTGGAGTTGATGGAAATGGATGTCATCCCCTTATAGCAAATGAGCCATTATAAAAGGAAAAAAGTCAACTCACACGCAATAATTTAAAGCCGCCGGAAGAAAAGGCAGTTGAACATTTGTATGCTCTCCATCCCTCAAATGTTATGGTGACATCTACAATTCCCCACACGAAGAATGGGTATAGGATATTATAAAATAGCGACAGTGCAGATTTTAGTTTAGGTTACCAAGTAAGACAAGAAGCTACATAAGCAACGTGGAAGTAGAGCTCTAAATGTGCTGCATAGCACAATAGCAAGTAAAACAGAAGCCAAGTTTCATATAGGCATTACCAGAAATGAGTGAATAGACAGTGCAATCTCAGATGGCCTTTATAAAGTTGAATATATTATGGCACTTCATAATCTCCGCCTTTATTCTCTCATCATGTAGAGCTCCATCAAAAGCTGTCTTAATACTATGTCTGGAACAGGATAGTGGATTAAATTGATTGTTCTATGCTGAACCAAATATTGAAATATCGATTCTTATAACTCAACATAGGCACCTGCTTGTAACAGTGAGCTAATCATGCAGAAGGAAATCCACTACCTCTTCAGCTATGCTCTTGCAATTCCTCTATTTCACTTTTCACACTGGATCCACCACCATTAACCCCCACTGGACCTCCTGATTCAGATATCTTTGTTATCCTCTGCAACTCATCTATTCCATCTGTTGGCTGGGATGCAGTTTGATCTTCTGCCAATTGTTCTCGCCTAACTGATGGTTTTGGCCGTCGGATGGCTTCAGCAGCTTCAGCTATTGCAACAGGAGGTGGCTGGGGAGGGACCCATGTGCGCTGAATTGGTTGTGCGCTGGTCTGTCCATAAGGTGAACTTTTAAATTCATCTTCATTGTCTATCTCTGTGATTCTAGGACTCTTCTTCTGCCACCATGGTACAGTGCTCTCACCATCCAATTGATAGGTCACTCCATTTTCTTGTACCTTGTAATTCAAGTTTTCTCCTCCTCCTTGAGACTCAACCACTTGGCTTGAGATGGTTTGTGGTTGACCTACCTCCCAAGGCTATTCAAGATGAGAAAATTTGATATTCAGAGCGTGAAAGTGAAAGCAAAACTCAGGTTGACGTTTTTACTCACACATCTCAAATAAATCAAACATCACCGATGGTTCAAAATGCTTGCATCTACATGTATATTTGTATATATATCACAAAGAATTAACATGGTATCGCGGAATCTAATTGCATACTTTCACAAATATGGATATTGTCCAGTGTCAATTTTATATTACGAGCGACCAGTAAAGGTGATAGAACTTAAAACTGGAAGTGTCAAAATTATAAAAAAAAAACACCTGCATCTAGATGGGTCTGACTAAAGCTCTTGAATGAACAAAGGAACTAAATCCCTTATGTAGAAAAATAACTTCAAGTAGATCTCAGTACTCTATAAAATCAACTGGGCAATCAAAAGAGAAAAGTAAATGGCACAAAATACAGCAAAATCTTAAAGCACACCTTAGTTCTGGGGGCTACACGTGGAATTGATATTTGCTGGTTTGGATTTGGAGGTGAGTCATTAATCTCCTGCATAAAAATCCAGGATAATAATTAGCATTTGATGCAACAGAATATCCAATCTCAGCATAAGAACTTGATTCAATATACTCTGATGTTTGAAGGCTTCTCTCCCCGCTGGACCATGGCCATAATCTGCAATTCAGTAACGAAATGAGCAAGCAGTATAGTAGAGTCCAACTTTATGGCCATTAATCTGAATAGGAAGAACCATGTGATACTAGTAAAGAAATTTACACCATCAGTTGATCACTGACTGGAGGCTAGCGTCCAGTTAAACTAATATCCCCATGCAACCACATATCCATTATTAGAGTTGCATAAATATTTACCTCCATGTATGACTTTGGGTGTGGTGCAGCAGAAGGTTCTGCAGCTACAGGTGGAGAGGATGATCTCACTGCCAATTAAAATTCAAAGAACTTTAACACCAACAACGAAAGGAAGTAAAGAAGAACCAGAATCACAATTGATAGAAGAAAACCTGAGCGCAAGTCAACTTCTGTCTTGCCATTCCCATAAACTTGCTGGAAGGTAAAAGAACATTAAAGTTGGATATTTGAGAACTTCCCAAAGATCTATTGCTTGCATCTCAAAAAACATCATATGTCAGCAATTCATGTTCAAATTACCTTAGTATTTGCGGTTGAGGTTCTATAATCATCTTCACTGACATGAAAGGCACTTCGATGGTTTTCACCAAGTCCTGAGACATAATAAGAACATATTGACAATGTACTTGCAGCTATGCATAAAATTTGAAAAGCCTGCCAAGATCTATTATCCAAAAAACTTCCAGTAACCAAAAACATGAGATTTTACAAGTGAAGCCAAAGGACCTTCTAGAGTACTTCCAATTCATGTGGGGACCCCATAGAATAATTAAGTTTGCAAACAACTTATCCATGCATAAGTTGTAATGGACAAACAAATTACAAAATTCATGCATGAACACTGAAAAGATCAATCAAATCAACCAGACATTACATTGTAGAGAGAACAAAAAGAGATTTTTCTACAACTCTTGCACATAAACAATCTTTATTTGATTGCTACTCGATATTCTACTCAACTGGCAGAAAATAATATATTAGGTAGTTCCTACAGACCTACGTATTAATCAACAGATGACATGCCTAAGAAGTCTAAACATGAGCATATCTCCAGCCTGCTAAAGCTAACGTGCCCAAGCCTAAACTGCTCTAGGGAAAAATAGAAAGTGCAGATAAGTTAGACACTTTCTAGCACTCAATTAAGTAGTTAGGGTGTATAAAGCTTGCTGTTAAATAAGCACAGCACAGCAAAGCATCGGAAAGAATTGACATTATAGTCAAGGCATACTAAAGACAACTATCCAATAATTCCAGTCCATTAAAGACAATGTATTCTTGAAAATTTTGGCCTAAGAGATTCAATAATTAATAAAAGGCACCGCAATCGTCAAAGCATGGAAAGCTGCTCAATTAAGAATGAAACAATGAACAAAACTTTGTTGGTTTCTTTAAGAGCAAAACCCCACATACAATCTCATCTAAAGGTTTATCCATAGGAAGGACAAAATGAACCTTCTGCTAGCTTGATAAGAAATACAAAATTCATTACCTTCCAATTTGCGTATTGCAGTAGTCATTGACTTCATTTCCTGCACTTGCATGTCCAAGTGATTCATAAATTCCTGAAAGTATCTCTTCTCTGAAATCAGAAGATATAAAAACATCAGCAATTCTAAATCCAATTACCAATAACAAATTACTTCGCAATCACCTAAGGGACCTACAGCTTATGATCATGGAAGAATGAAAAAATATCTGTTCATTCACCTTGATTTTTTGAATCCAGCAATTCCTGACTTGCTTTTGCAACATCAGCAGCAGCAGCTGCAGCTGACTTTGCAGCAGCAGCTGCTTCTTCTGCTAAACTGGGCTTTGCAATAGATTTCTTGACAACATCATCCTCTTCTTCCAACACAACCTTACGTATCCAAGACTTCAACCTCGGTACAATAGTATTCTGAAAAAAGAGACGTATGATCTTTTCTGTCCTATACTTAGGGTGTCAAGTCATAATATTAGGAAGATGCATTCAAGAAAATCAATGAAAACAAATATATATAAGTATATATGGCACATATAAATTGATGGTCACAGAGTGGATATTAGTACCTGGATTTTAGGAAGAGATCTAGAGATTTCTTTAATTTTTTAGACAGTAGTTTTTATTGTAGGGAAAAACCAAAAAACATAAAGAAATTATTGCAGAAAAAAATTTTATTTTCCAGTCAAGCCATTTAGATCCCTCCTTGCCTTGATTAACACGGCTGTTCCAGCACCAGAGACTGCCAGTAATCCCACAGCAAAAACAGCATGATACCAGTGAAATCTGGACCTTGGCAAAATCCCCACAGAAGAAACGGCACCAGCAGTAGCAGCCGAGGTGGGTTGCACTGTTTGTACTGCAGCTGGTACCTGAACGTTTGGTGTTGACTGGACCATCCCCTCTGAGTGTAGATTATAAAATTGTCAGTGATGGATAGATAAGCTCAACTCAAGCCAACAAATGTTCTGTAAAAAAATAGAGTAAATAGTTTCCATTTAAGACTATCATTAACTACCATGGCTTGTGCTGGTTGCTGGTGCACTAGGAGGTGGATCCTGTAATTAATAGAAACATTGGAGAGAAACAAGCAGATTATGTATATACAAACTGACAATCCTTTGTCATCTTCATAAATGAATAAGGAGAGGGCATTAAACAAGAATAACAGCTTAAACAACAAGAAGCATACTGGCACACGTCGAAATGCTTCATTTATCTCCTCCTTAGTAAGGCCTTTCTTCTCAAGAAAAGACCGTCTGTGGACGATAGGAGAGCCCCTAACTTTAGGGTGCGAAAGAAATTTTATAGCATTTTGAATTTGATCCTCCCGCATTGGTTCCGAATTAACAAAGACAGATGCAGGATTTAGTTTTGCAGGCTCGGGCTTAGCATCTTGATGACTCCCCTCCACCGGTTGCACAACCTCATCAGCTGAAAGTTAAAAAAAAAGGGACAAATTTTCCAAAATTATAAGAGGCCTTTGTCTTAGAAAGAACCCGAAAGCGTCAAACCTGTGGCTATCATACTACCTAAGTCAATCCACCAGTTCATAGACATTTCAAGTTCCGATTGGATTCAAACATAAACATTTTCATGTCCTCTTTACGATATCACAGCAAATCTTCGTCCTACTCAAGTAAAAAAAAATTTCTCTGAAAAAGTTTTTAGTTTGCTCATTTTATAGCTCATTCGAAAATTTATTAAGAAACGTAAACAGACAAGACTGTAACAGGATAAAGTTATACTGAAGAGAGAATAACACCACACAATCAAAGAAAACAATAGAGAGCAGCAAAACTGAACCTGGGTTTTGGGGTTTATCATCGTCGGAACTAGGAGGAGGCGAAGTCGGAGTTGCCATACCAAGTCTCCGTTGACTGAACTCCGAAACCAAAAAGTACACACCAAAAATTAAAAGAAAAGAAGAAGACCCAACTAAAACGGAAAGAGAAAGACGAGAGACGATGGAATAAAGCAAAGAAAATACCAAAATGGGAAATAAAGCTGGTGGTGAAAAGACACAGGACGATGAGTAAATGAAGATGATGTAAGAAGGAACAGGTTGTGACTTGGGTGCGTCAGAACTCAGAACTATTTTCGCACTTTGAAGTGGGCAATGTGTTTTTCTTAGAAATAAGGAATTATAATTACAGTAATAATCTCCGGAGCCTTATCCGTACTGAGTTGTTTACATTATGGGCCTTTGAATTTCCATTTCTTTATTGTTTCCCAACAACAGATCATTGTGGGCTATTGTCTTGGTGTTTCGAACAATGGGCTCAAATGTGCAAACCTCACTTAGGTTTGTCTGTTTTATTTAAATAACTATTTTGGGTACAGATAAAAAATAGGAATAATAATGAATAAAAGAAATTAGAATTAGAATAAAAATATTAATTATTTTTATTTTGTTCATAATTATTGCAAATAAGATTAAACAAATTAATAGTTTGATCATTATTTGATGTTAAATGTTAAGAATAGTAATAAAAAATTGTGTATATTTAATTATTATATGATATATTTTATAAATAAATAATTAAAATATTTTAGATTTTATAAATAATTAATCAAAATGTATATAATATGAAGGAATAAAAAGAAAAAGAGTACAATCAGAAGAAAGGCTGGAAGTTAACCACAAATAGTTAGGATGCTGAAGGGAAAAGCATGGGTGAAAGAAGTTGACATAACAGTGAAGATGTAAATGAAAGCTATGGATTGTGCTTGTCAGGCCTTTGGTATTTGTGACGTTTCTGATTGTATCTCTAGAGTCACTTATATCAAATGAGCACTTCTAGCTATAATTGAAAATAATAATTAAATATGATAATAAAATTTCAAAAATTTAAGATTCTTATATATGTCAAAGAAATAGAAGGATATTGAAAGAGAAGAGAAATTTTAAATTACATATCTTATTAATATAAGATGTCAAAATACATATATGACTTGAGAAATTGTGGCAATATATTCTGCTTTAATAGAAGATAGAGCAACAGTTGCTTGCTTCTTAGAATTCCAAGTAATACCCTCAACCTGTGCTAAAAATATTGCCTAAAACACTTCTTCTATCAGCTAAAGATGTTGCCTGATGACTATTTATAAAGCCAACAAAATAAAATTTTGAAACTTTGGAAAATCAAACTCTATAATCAAATGTTCCACCAACAAGGTGCAAGATCCTTTTGCTCCTCCAAATGATGTTTTGATATAACAAATATAAACTTAGAAACTGTATCTATATAGAATGGAATATGTGGATTGGTGTTTGGTCAAATAATCAAGTTCCAACTAGACCTTTGACATGCTTCTCACTTTCCTTCTTTGTATCTTTAACCTACAACTTTTTATTCACATTTATGGTTGTTGCTACTACTTTACAATTAACCATATTAAACCTCTTTTAAGAGGCCTAGTGTATATTTCTTTTGTGAGATAAAATGTTGTATTCACATTACTTTACTTTAAGGAAATATTATCAAGCAAAAACAAGCTTACATAAATCATGTCATCAATATAAACGTAAACAAAAAGAAAATCATTTTCTCCTTGCTTTTCCAAGTAAATTCTAGATTCATTGACACCTTTTGTAAATTCATGTTGTTGAAAATAAAAGTGTATCTTGTTCTACCAAGTTCGAGGGCTTAGTTTAACCCTTATAATGTGTTTGTCAGCTTGGATATGTTTTTTTCTTTTTCTTTTTCTAAACAAAACCTTTTTGGATGGTGAACATAAACTTCCTCCTTTAAATCACCATTCAAAAAGGCATATTTAACATCAAATTGGTAAACAAGTCAATACAATTATGTAGCTAAAGCTAGGATAATTCTCACTCTTTCGAACATTACCATAGTAGAGAATATTTCTTCAAAATCTATATCTTACTACTATGAGCATCCTTTTGTAGCAAGTTATGCTTTTGCACAATGCCATTTGCATGAAACTTTATTTTAAATATCCACTTTAGACCACTTGACTTCTTTTCCAAGGAAGATTATAAGCTCCTATGTATTGTTCTTCTCAATGGCTTTAATTTCTTCTTACATAGCCTTTTGCCACTCACTTTCAATAGCAACATCCTTAAATCTCAAAAGATCACAATATGAAAACAAAGTAAAGTGGGAATCTTATTATCAAATTGATTAAAGCCTTTTATTTCATAATCACTCATCCAAGTTGTGTAAACCTAACTTCTATTTTTAATTCTGCAAAAGTTGATACAACTTTCTACTTTGTAACTTGGTGTTTTCTATCACCTTCTTTTATTTCAAAATCTATATAATTTAGAATTTTATGTTTATTTATTTGTGTAAGACCAATTACTTTCATTAAAAATAACATCAGAACTAATTACAGTTTTGTTGACAATAAGATTAAATAGTTCATAGGCTTTTGGTTGTTTAGTAATACTAAGGAAAGTGCCTTTCTGTCCCTTATCATCTAATTTGGCTTTTATTTTAACATCTAAACATAAACATAAGTTAGGCACCTAGAAATTATAAAATAATCAATTATTAGTTTGTATCCACTCATACCTCTTTTGGTATCATATTTTGAATAGAAAAAATAGGGTTTTTGTTTAAAATATGGATACTTCAATTGACTATTTCTAGCTTAATTCCTTTGAAAATTTTTAGAAATTTCACACTATGTTCATAATTGTATCTTTTACCTCTTACAAATGTCGTTTTTGCTAGGATGAGTAGGTGGCTCTAAGTTTTTTTAGAATTTAAAAATTCATTAATAAATAAGAGGATTACACAAAAAGAAGTTCTCCATGATCTCGACCACTTGGGTCTTTAAGTAAGCCTAGGTAAACAAACGACGACGTTTACATGTAAAACACAAAGCATTACATTTAATAGAGTCGTTTATCCTTTAGGGTATAACGACTTACTCCTTTCTCGAAACTTCTACCTCTTACTCGATTAGGTTAGAAGCTTTCACTCTCTTTACAATCGATTCAAACGAGTGCTCCATGGATCATCAGTCCTTTGGTTCTTCGCACAAAAAACAACTCAGGTAGCTAAATCATGTTATGTATCTATCGCAGAATGCTAGATTAGGGCTTGATTTTGTCCTTCAACTTCTAGATCTTGTGATGTTGAAGGAAGGGGATCTCTCTGGGGCTTGGCTTTTTTGATACCGATGAGGGAGATTTTGGTTCTGGTAAGTGTCATCAGTTTGATTATTGGTTTTTTTCCTTAGTATCTTTCCTCATATCCTTTCTCTAAACTTTTCTGTGCTTCTCTATTTAGAGGGAGATCTTTCTAGCTAATCGATTCATGGTTCTGTCTACTCCCTCTCTGTACTTCATCCAATAATCTCAACTCAGGTAAGGTATCAAACTCAGACCAATCTCTCTTAAAGATTTGGGCATGTCTATTCTGAGGTCAGATTTTATTTTATTTTATAGGATTTTGGGGCTAGCCAGAGGGGGTTTAGAGTAACTTCCATCCCCGAACAAGTAGACTTTCTAATTTCTTTTCTTTATCCTAAAGACCCCCATTGATCCCCACTGATTTAACATAGGAGTAGATAGCATGGATCTTCAACAATGCTCAACCCAGTATAAAGAATACCAGGTAAATCCATATCTAAATAATCTTCGTTATTCCTTAGATATTGTAGGTGAATAATCTACTTTGTGTTCGGCTGTGACTACATAACATTTCTCCTTTGAAAATTAAGTAGTTAGAACTTTGGAATGTTTTGATAGGACTAGTTCTAAATTATCCATACAAGTGTCATTCTCCTACTGCAGTGTAGGTTTAACTGATTAATAATCAGTAGCTCCCTTATGCTGGCAGTAGTGAATTCTATAATATATAGTAGTGATTTTGATTTAGCTTTAAACCTTCTACTATTCCTCTCAAACCTAATTACATGAACACATATAGCCACCGAGATTAGTATGATAGCCCTATCACAATTGGAAATTTGCAAATTTGGTAAAACTCGTAGAATATCTGTGAGTCTTCCATAGTTGAAATCAGGGGCACTATATGTAATATCCCACCTCCGACAAGAAGGGGTAAAATTGTAAATTAGCATAGGATGAGATGTTCGAATGACTTATGATTAATTGGACAATGTTATGCATATTGCAAACAATGAATTTTTGCACATGAAAAATAACTGTACATGCATTCATGA
>JANVCQ010000006.1:35607651-35623309 GCA_025531925.1 Erythroxylum plowmanianum | reverse complement strand
TGGATTGAGGATAAATTTCCAAAAGGAGAAATTGTTTTGATTTGTATGAAAGATGAATAAAGTGAATAAGAAAGAAATAAAAAAATTTAGACCGGTTTCGAATTGATTTTATGTCTAAAGTTTTCAACGCGATATTTTCAAAGTTTAAGTTCTCGGATGTCGGATATTTGTTTTAGTTTGATTGAGCGATTTGTTTGCTCCGATTCGATTTGTATTCGAGTTTGAACTGTTTGTTTGTCTTGATTTCTGAGCCTTCGATTCGTTTTTGATTCTGCTTTCGATTCGCTTTCCGAGTCGATTTGTTTTGATTCGATACGTTTGCCTACGATCCTTTCACCTTCCGATTCGATGTATGTTTTGCTTTTCGTTTCGCTTTATGATTCGAATATCTTCGCTTTGTTTCGATTTGTTTTTACATTCTTCCGGTTGGGGTCTGGTCTCGAGATCGGGTCCCAACAGAGTAATTATAAGATTATGGGAATAAGTGGTAGACATTAAGATGAGGGGAAAAAAACCAATTACATGCCATTATGCTATATTTAAGTCCATAATATACTAACCTCATCTTGTTGATGAGCTAACACCCCCATTTCTAGATTTGTGCTCCTCTTAGACTTGCCATCTGTATCATCAAAGAATAAGATAGATTAGATTCAAGCATACAAATTTAGAAAATTAGATTGAAATCCAATTCTCATTCCTAAAATGAGTATACTTTCTATCAAAATAATGTAGCTACTATATCCTTATGAAGCAAAACAAAAAGCTACAAATTGGAAAGAGTTCCAAATGTAAGGTCTTATAGTCACCAAGGTAGAAAAGAAAGGCACTAAAATCCATGAAAGAAAAAGAACCTGATTAGTGACAATTCGATGAAAAAAGTTTGCACTTTAACGAACAAATCTTTCACTGCAAAACCACAACCAATTGGTCAAAATGAAGCAAAATATGAATATGCAGTTGAATGTAAAAGAAAGAGAACTAAAAAGCAAGTGATTAAGTCAAACAATGAGGTAGTTCGGAGACATGCAACACATTTCTTCTATATAGTGAAACTACAAGGGTTAAAAAGTTTTGAGAACTTTGCTTTCCTTAACATGTTAAATTTGTAAATTTTCTATGTAGATATTTGACGTATCTCTTCCTTCATCAATTATCATGTTTATCTCCCAATATCAATCCAAAGTGAAGAAAGATGTTATCATGTTCCTGTTAATCCCCTAATTCACTTTGTTACACTATTTTATTTTCTAATTTTGTCAAGTCGCGGATAACATATGTACATATGAACTCTAGATCACCAAAAAACCAAAGGGTAATAAAGCAATAAGAAAAAGAGTTTACTTACCATCAATGATTGTATTTAGAATCAGACTGTGCAGAAAAATACAAACAACTTTGACAAGTCTATTTTACATGTTCCTGTTCTGGAAAAACAAAGTTAACAGTTAGGATTGTAATAATAATGCAAAGATCATTCATTTGCATGCGTAATGAACGAGTAGCCCAATGTAGATTGAGTAATTTTCATCAGTTAATAAAAAAGACAAGAATCGAATAATAATAACA
The DNA here is from genome assembly GCA_025531925.1 of Erythroxylum plowmanianum. Taxonomy (NCBI): domain Eukaryota; kingdom Viridiplantae; phylum Streptophyta; class Magnoliopsida; order Malpighiales; family Erythroxylaceae; genus Erythroxylum; species Erythroxylum plowmanianum. The sequence continues at coordinate 35,621,740 of JANVCQ010000006.1, read as the reverse complement.
ATTAAAAGAAAACGAATAAGATCGTTAAATTAAGAATTGTCACCTGAGGAAGGTTCACGAGTTTAGGAGCAAGAAATGGAGTTATAAGCCCTGTTATTGTCGATTCTTGCCGAAGTTTAACTATGTGTTGAATCAGAAAGAAGACAATGAACATAGCAACACCGATCAATATTTTGAGATTGACGTATGCTTACTAATTACGTCGCTACTGTGTTTGCAAGATGTTTATTGAAATGATGGAAGTTTAAGACACGGAGAGAGACAAAGGTTTGGTGGGTGCGTTAAATGTAGAAGTTTCTAGACATGTATGTTAATTAAATGGATGTGATGGATAGCATTTGATGGAAGAGTTATTAATTGGTGGAGCAAAAGCGATGAGAGCATTTGAAATGTAGAAATTTGTAAACATGCATGCTAATTAAATGGACATGATTGATAGCATTTGATGAAAGAGTTCTTAATTGGTGGGAACAAAAGAGAGGAAAGCATTTGATTGAAGATTAGTTGAATTTTAAATTTAAATTTAAATTAATTTAATTTAATTGATTTTAATTAAATACTAATTAGGTACAAACAATGAACGCTGCAACACTGATCAATATTCTGAGATTGACGTACACTTACTAATTGCATCGCTAATATGTTTACGAGATGTTTAATGAAATGGTAGAAGTTTAAGAGAGAGAGAGAGAAAGGGTTTGGTGGGTGAGTTAAATGTAGAAGTTTCTAGACATGTATGTTAATTAAATGGACGTGATGGATAGCATTTGATGGAAGAGTTATTAATTGGTTGAGCAAAAGACAGGAAAGCATTTGAAATGTAGAAATTTCTAGCCTGCATTCTAATTAAATGGATGTGATTGATAGTATTTCATGGAAGAGTTCTTAATTGGTGGGAAAAAAAATAGAGGAGAGCATTTGATTGAAGATTAGTTGAATTTTAAATTTAATTTAATTGATTTTAATTAAATACTAATTAGATACAAATAATATCTAATATCTAGTATTATTCCTCATTTATCAAACTTTACAATCAATGATCAGAATTTTCATAAATCAATTATTAATTATATTTTAATCAAGTGATCATTTTTTATTCCATGAAATTATATGTTAATTTACTAAATAGTTATAATAAAATTAATTAAATATATTTTAAGAATATATAATTAAAAAAAGGAAAACATTCAGACGCATTAATAATAACATATATTGATTGATTAATTAATTAATAAGAATTCAATAAATCAATTATTTAATTATATATTGATTATTATGATAACATGCATGGTTGTGCGTGCATGACAATCACGCTTGTAAATATTAAGTCACAAGTATAACTACTTACCTATATATATACATCAATTAATTAATAATATATTAATCATCATTAATTATAATTGAATAAGATTAATAGTTAATGATTAATAATTAGTTTATAAAAAAATATATTTTAATTAATTAATTAATTTATTATATTCTAATTACCATTATCAATCAATTATCACATTTTCATAAATCAATTAATTAATTATATTTTAATTAACTGATATTATTTTAATTATATGACATTATAAGTTAATTTACTAAATAGTTATAATTAATTAATTAAAGATATTTTAAGAATATGTAATTAAAAAAGGAAAAAAGTATTTAAGGCGCATTAATAATAAAATAAGTAATAATTACGTGTTAATAATAAACAATTAATTAATTAATTAATTAATAAGATTTCAATAAATAAATTATTTAATTATATATTGATTATTATCAATTATATTTAATTAATTTTATTTAATTAAGGAATTAAAAATAGATCTTTTAAGAAACGTGACACTTAAGTCAGGCCTTTGTTTAAGTAATTAACCAATTAATTATTTTGTTATTAATGAATAATATATTACAAGCAGTCAGTGAATAATATATATATTATATTTAATAAAAATAAAAACTAACCACTAATTTGATTTAATTAATTAATAATAATTATGTGTTAATAATCAACAATTAATTAATTAAATAATAAGATTTCAATAAATTACTTAGTTAATTATATATTGATTATTATGAATTATATTTTAATTAATTTTATTTAATTAAGGAATTAAAAATTAAAGATATCTTAAGAATATGTAATTAAAAAGGGAAAAAATTTAGACGCATTAATAATAACATATATTGAATAATTAATTAATTAATAAGAATTCAATAAGTCAATTATTTAATTCTATATTGATTATTATGGTAACATGCACGGTTGTAACTTAACAACCATGTAGGTTAGTCACGCTTGTGAATATTAAATCACAGGCGTGACTACTTACATATTTATATATATACATCAATTAATTAATAATATATTAATCATCATTAATTATAACTGAATAAGATTAACAGATAATGATTAATAATTATTATTTTAAATAAAATATAATTTAATAAATCAATTAATTTATTATATTCTATTTACCATTATTAATCAATTATCACTTTTTCATAAATAAATAAATTAATAATATTTTAGTTACATGAAATTATAATTTAATTTACGAAATAGTTATAATAAATAACAGACATGACATATTAGCTATATCTATATATATACTGAATAATTAAAAATGACAAACAGAATAAGAAACAATGGCGAAAAAATACGTGAATTGTCGGATTATTTCGACAGTAAATAAAAACAATAAACAGAAAGCAGAAAAAAAAAACCCTTAACCATCATATCATTTGGACGGCAGGATGGAATTTCGTATTAGTCCATCCCTTTTGTCCTTAGTATTTACATACTTAATAAGAGTTGAGAAAAGGAAAAAGAACATCAAACGTACAAAAGATAACATAAAGAAGCATCCTGCTAAAATAATAGGAGATAAAACAAATCAACATCCAAGAGAAGTGATCATTCAAGCAAAAGATAGAAAAAGGAGGAAGATCATCTCAGGCTCATAAATAGGCAATGATTGGTGCCTTACTTCTGCAACAGACAAATTGAAGGGAATCAAAAATTGCAAAAAGCTAACATGTACTGAGCCGCTTTAAAAGACCGTTGTATTATTTCTATCAGGATTAATTTGGTTTACTTGTCATCATCACGGCTACATATTAATCTAATCTTGCAAATTCTTTGTTGCCTCAGATTCTCATCAAGTAAAAGTGCACTAAATTCATAGCAGCATTGTTTCAGAATATTTTGAACCATGTTACTTTGGGACCATAGGATCAGCTTAATGTCTTATCCTCGCTGGGAAAAATGATTTTTACTGGAACTTCACTCTACGATTAACACGTAAGTCGATAAATTCTGGTACATGTTATGTGAAAGAGAGCATCTTGGAGACGGATAGACACGATGTATCCAAATATTTGTAACTTTTGTGTCGTTTAAAAGGACAATAATTTGGACGCCATGGAAAGAAGGACCACTTCGTCAGGCTGGACTTCGACGGAAGTTTCTTCTTTTTACGTTGAGGTAGATGAGATTGACTCCTTGTTATCATTGTTAAGATTCCTTCCATTTCCTGTATTGTTCTCCCACTACTTTTTTCGCGTTTTCTATATTCACAGTTCAATGATAGTGCCCACCCTGATTATCTGAAAAGAAAAGAAAATAATTGGAATTCTAATCTTGGGTCACGGAAGCAATACATTTTACCCAGACCCTTTTCTTTATTTGACATCAACATCATGTTGGTTAAGTGGTCTCATGTTCTGTAATAGAAAATTTTAGTTTTCGTGATATTTTGTAGCATAATTTTCATGGGATCTGCCAGCTTTGGGTCCAAATTGGATGAATTCGAGATATTCTAATGTTTCCAGCCATAAGTCTCAACCTCTCTTTCTTCTAATCAAATACGCCATTCAACACGGAAATGCCTTTACATTTAGCTTGGCAGAGTACCTTTTCTGCCTTGAAGTGCACAAAAGCAGTAACCCAAGTTAAGTTCTATGATTATCTACAGTCTATGATCCCAAGTAATATTAACAGTAAATGAAAGTGAACGTCACAAGTAATATTAACAGTAGTATTTATTACGCTGTTTAGAATGTTATTTCCCCAATAGCAACTCTTTGCTGAGTGGGGACAGGATTCTGGAAAGGTCTACGCCTCAATGTTTCACAGAAGCATTTTATCTTTTTGTTTAACGTATTATCGTTACAGCGTAGAGGTAGAGCCAGTTGAATTTAAAAGTAACGTTATTTTTAAGGTAGGCACTTTCCAACCTCGGCTGTGCTGCATCAACGGTCACAGTCCGAAAGGAGCTGTGCAGAAAATCGTACGAGATCTAGGAAAACGTTAAACGTGGGTAAAGTAGAAAACTTGCAAACAGGTGTCTACACAGAAATAGGACAAAGATGATTAACCAGGAGCACAAGAAGCTTTGGGCTGTGGGTGTAAAAGATACTGAAGGGATTGACCTAGCTTTACTGATTGATATTCCCAACTTTAAAATGATAAGATAAAATAGTTGAAAGAAGAAAGCAAAGGAAAAAGGGTGTAGGATTTTGTATAGGCTGATGTTATTTTTTTTTGATTACGTTAGGTATTCCAGCTTAGCCGGATTAATTCTAATCTCTTAAGACCCCACCCCAAGAGCCCTAGAGGGGGTAAACCTGGAAACTCCAAGATCCCTCAGATTCCTACGTCACCTGTATATGTCTGCGCACAAGGAGTCTTCACATACTTGATTGTTCAGCTGATGATTGATCGCTGGCCTCCCCTTTACTCAGCATCAGGTTCCCATCAGCCCCCAGGTTTCCTAGTAGCTCCAACTCCCACACTGCCACTAGAAATGAGACATCCGTAATTGATCTGATCAAGGAGCTGTGCTCAGGGGGCTAGAGGATCATCAATAGAAATAATGCCTATTTCTCCTCCTTTGGCGTGACTCGAACTCAAGACCTCCTGAAAGGAAGAGCTTTAAGTGAGGTGCTTTGACCACTCGGGCCACTCCTACTTGTCGGCTGATGTTTCTTTTCAAAATGTTACAATGACGTTTCTATACCTGTAGGCCCTGTTGGCAGCCTATACAAATTAGAAGTGATTGCTATTTATAGTAGTTTCAAGCTCATAAAATGTAGCAATTCCAATACCAACTGGCAGATGAAACATTTTATAACTAAATGCTTATTAATATATGATGTTTACAAAATAAACTGAACACAAAGTAAAGTCCATGGTTAAACATGTTTAACTGTTTGGAAGGTCAATGTCTTTACTACTGCTCTCAATTATTACTCTCTTTTTAGTTATAGTTTATAATTGTCATAATGTGATACTATATTTAACTTTGAGTCTAAAATCTCTAGGTTCAAAGGACAATTTGAAAGATGTAGTTTCTTCATATCCAAAATTTTGCGAAGTCAATTTCACAGGAATAGCAACCCATGAATCAAATTGTAAAATTTATGTTGATATGGACAAGTTGACCATTTTAGTATTGACAACGAATTTAAGGAATTAAACTTAAATTTATGTTTTGTGAACTAGATATGTATTCCTAAGTAATTGATGTACTACTTTCAATACGAGTTTGTTGAAACTAAAATTTGTCTAATAATTAGTATAGGTCATAAAACCATATTTATTTAATTAATTACTACTAATTCATCCGAGTTTACATGAGAATGTTTCTATATTATTTTGGTGTTGCTAATTCTTCTCCAAAAGTTTGCCTTTCTCTAGAAGTTTTTGAGACCTACAACATAATATACAAATTGTTACTATTGGAAACTAAATGAAAATTGATAGGTTGTTCATTTGGTGTTATTATATTACAGTTTTTGCTATTATGCCCATAAATTCTACATTTCTTACATTTTTGCATTAACCCATTTGTGACATTTTGCTTGCACTAAGCACTTTTGTTGGTTCATTCTTATATCTCCTTCTTACCATTTTTGGTCTTCTTGGCATTATTAGTTGGTGGATGAATATGTTCATAATCATTTTCTAGCCAGAAGCTTATCCTCCTAATAGGTTGCAACACCATATCATCCACCTTTAGAAAGACGTTCTTCTTGTAACATTCATTGACAAATGCCTCTAGGATTTTTTTTTAATGGAGTGATTGATTGCACTAATAACATGTTTACATGGATAACCATATAGGTCCCATGGGCCATGGCCTATAACTACAACAATTGTCTCTTCCTAACTCGACATCATAGGCTCCATCCCCATTCCATACAATCCTTCATTATATTGCCTCCTTATTTTTTTAATCTTATTGACAACTGTTGGTGCAATACTAGACTTCCATTTGTACACATATTTCCTCCTTTTAATATATTTATTCATAATCATTTTCCTAATAGTCTCTAACATACTAATAATTGGTTTATCTCTTGCCAGTAGTATCCATATATTAAAAGTCTCGCTCATGTTATTATTAACAATTGGATATTTTGAATCTAATGATTGATATAACCTAGCCAAAGTCTCTTTTGGATATTCAAGCAATGTAGTAGTACATCCATGTCTAATTTTATCTAGCCTCTTAAGTTGCTCATTGAAATCCTCAAAATATGTTCACCATGCATATGCCTAAAATTGTCTCTTTAAGTCTTTTCCACTCCATTGTGCATGCCAATTATCATAAATATGTTTGGCACACATTTTGTGGCATGCATTAGGTAGTGTGGTCTCAACAGCTCTTACAAGCCCTGTACACACAAATAAATCAAAAGATGTATGGATATTAGCTTAATGAGACACATATAAAACGAAAATACTTTAATCAGATAATAAACCCAAAATGCATGTACCTTTTGCATATAAGATGTTACGGTGACTCCATCTCCATGGTCTAAATCCAAATAAGCTCTTATAAAAGATATAAATTAACTCCAAGAATTAATATTTTCCACTTTAACAATAGCCTATGTTATAGGATACATACCTCCGTCCTCATTCCTTTAAATTGCACAAATTAGTTTCCCTTATAATTCAATCTTCAAGAAGCAACCATCGATCCTTAGTATAGGCCTCAAATGTTTCTAACTAGATTTCATTGCTGCAAAATAAATAAATTTCCTTTTAAATTGTAATAATGAGGTCTTTTGATTCCTTGACAATTGTATTTCTATTGTTGATCCAAGATTGTTAAGTTTCAACTCATTATAGTTTGAAGAATATCTTGGAGTCAATTGAGAAAAGAACATTATAAGCTTCATTATCTTACTCATTATCCAAAGCTTGCATCTGTTACGATTGCCTAAATTTAGAGACATTATCATTAAGGGGCCATTTGAGGAAAGCATTGAATATGGGGCAATGAAGATGGTTGGAATTACTCAAACTTTATGACTATACTATTAAATATCATTTGAGGAAAGCTATTGTAGTAGGAAATATTTGGAGGTTTATTTTAAAATCTTCTTATTATTAATAACACCACATAATTTATATAATTGCTCAATACTTGATTTGATTACAGTCGTCAAGTTCATTTAAAAATCTTCCTACTATTTGACATATATGTAGACAACACAAGTTAGGAGCAAAAACAAACAATTGACAACACTCCGAAAGTTGGGACCACTAATAAGTTGAGACCATAAATTACATGTAAATTTTGTAGACACTAGTTACTAAGGAGATAAGAGAGTAGACAATGAAAACCTTACCATATGCAGCCGCATCAAACAATGTGAGACAAAACAAACAACTTGAACCTAAGACACAACTCACAATGTAATCATATAGAGAAGCAATGTGACATAAAAACAAGCAACACATAGAGAAGCAGTGCACAAAGTAGTTGAGAAGCAACATGTAGAAAGGAGAAGCAACTCGACACAAAAGCAATGCACAGAGAAGCTACGCCTAACAAAACTAAGGATTCTAAATTCCAAATTATGGAACTTGAGAAAATAGGTTTAAGATGCTAGTTAATTTAGGGGTTTACGAAATTATGAACCGCATGTCATGTTAGATAAATTATCTATGAGGCAATGAGTTCTTAAACTAAAAAAAAAAAATTCATATAGGAAATATTTATTAGAGGGGTTAATTTTGTATTAACATAAAGGTCTTTTTAAATGCTTATCAAACATTTAGGTTGTATTTGAGCATTTAAAAATGTTTGAGTTTGACTTAAAATTTAAGCAAAACCTTTGGGTATTTTTTTGATCCTTTTGCCTTATTATTTCAATTTGTCAAAATTATTTTTCTTATTTTTAAATTTTTTTAAAATTCATTATAATATTAAAAATATTAAAATAACAATTTTGTTAAAAATTTAGTCAAATTATTTTGATCTAAATCCTTATTAACAAGAAGTCACAACAATCATATAAAATTCACTATTTATATAACAATTTTTAGTTAAAATATTTTGATATATATTTACTAGAAGATTATTGTTTAAAACAATACACTTTAAAATAATTGAAAATAATAAAAATATTTGTTTAAATGTGTTAATTAATAACTTAATTTTAAATTCTTATGTGATTCAAATTCGTCGATACTATTTTCATTTTCGAAATGAATAAATATATTAGTGTCATAAAAAGTTGAATAATAGTGTTCTCAATGTGTATAAGAGCATCCAATAAGGACAAATATCAAGTGATACAAGAAATCCAAAGTCTAGTTATGAAAAGGACTCTAATAATCTTGTGTAGAACAAGAAAGTGTTAATTGATTATCTAATTGATAAGTTGTTGTTTGCTAAATGAGTGTCTCTCCTTGTATACAAAGATGTGTTTTCTGATTCCACCTTGTGTAGCTTGTAGAAGGTTTTCTTTAGAAATGGCATTATCATTGAAGATCCTTTAGTTTCTTTCATCATATAAAACATAGACTAAGTAACTAAAAGCTAATATGAAGATCCAAAGATCCCATTCAAACTTCATCTTGGTGTACATATTCCATTTAATAATGATATCCCAAAGAATTAGGGGATTACTGACATTGCACAGTTAAAGAATTGCATACTTGAGGTACCTGCTACAATGACATTGAAAGAATAGATGTTCTAAATTTTCAAGAGAAGATTTATGAAGTATATTCCAATTTAGAAATTGAGAGGATTTTTACTCTGTTAAAAGTTAGAAGCATGTTTTTAATAACTTGCCATAGTATGATTGAAGATCTAGGTGAGTGATGATTGATCCACACTAGTTTGTGCCAATGTGAAATACAAGAAGGGTTGGTAAAGACAGACCAACAAGATTTGTTTGTGTAGATACCATAGAGAGTGAGTTCCTAATTAATGAAGTCTTCAACTAACTTGTCTAAAGTGTAGTTGAAGATGAATTAAGAAATGCCTAGAGTAGGATTAAGTCTGTCAAGGTTGTTGGATGACATTCCTCCCACTACCAAGGCATTGGTGGGGATAAAAGCCTTTAGGGAAGTGGCTTAAATTACACAATTTAGGGGTCCAATTGTCATACCAGAATGGGGTGCTCTTATCATTCCTGAAATTTGATCTACATGAGTCTTTGATGCTCCATCTTAGCTTAAACATGTGACTCATGAGGGAAGGGGTAGTTATTAGAATCCTAGCAACCCAAATGTTTTTATTATTGATGTAGTATGTATGTACTCATTTAGCCCACAATGTTTGTTTATCTTTGATGAGTCTTCATAGCTTTTTAACTAAGATAATAGAATTGAGGTTTTTGATAAGTAAAATACTAAGACCTCCATCTTTTCTAGGCAAGCAAGACCAACTTATTCTATTGCTTCTGGTTTTACTAGTACTAGTTAAGCATAAGAAGTTTCTAAAACATCTTTTCTATAGTCTTGATCATAGCCTGAGGGAAGACAATATGAGAGGCCCATTTTGTACTTAGAAAAGAGAGTATAGATCTTATCAATTGACATCTGCTAGCTAGGGAAAGTGATTTGAGGGACCAACTTTTAATCTTGCTTTTGATTTTTTAGATAAGAGGTTTGGAGTCTAATAATATAAGACAAGAAGGTGCTTTAGTTTGAAGTTAGTAGTTAGCGATAGTATAGCTACATATTGGATTGGATTTGTTGAAGTAAACATACTGGACTAATCCTTATTAATAACAAGGTTCAACAAGTTATGGAAGACTTTGCAAATGGATGTTACAGAAGGGATGTCAGCTTTTGAGTACACAAAATTTTAAAGACTAGAGAGAATAAGTATGGGGAGATAGGGTTACCTTGTCTGATACCTCTAACAATATCGATATGTTTGATAGGTTCACCAGTCACTAGAATTTTGAATGAAAGGTTGAGAGCATTGGTGAATCCATATAGTGAAAATATTAGGGAAACCAAAGGTTTTGAGAACATTAGGGATGAAGTGCTTGTCCACTTTGTCATAAGCTTTTTCAAAATCAATTTTGAGTGCACAATTTTTCCTACTATTCTTTCTAGTGCAGTGTTGGAATAGTTCATAAGCTAATGCAATGTTATCTCTAATTTGTCTTTTAGGGATGTAAGTAGATTGAATAAGTCCAGGAAGTATAGGCTACGATCTTAAAACAATCTCTTTAGAAATGGTTTTTTAAATAGAGTTATAGTAGGAGATGGATTTGTAGTCTTTTAAAGACCTGTGTTGTTCATGCTCTTTCCCTTTGGGAACTAAAGCAATGAAAGTGTTATTTGTGGCCTTGAGAAGCTTGTCAATGTTAAAGAATTCCAAGACTGCCTTAAAAACCATATGGCCTACAATGGACCAGTTTTCTATGAAGAATTGTATGTTTGAAGCCATCTGACCCTTGAGCTTTGTGAGGAGCTAGAGACCTCAAGGCATTTTCAATTTTAAATTTAGTAACAAGAAATACTAGAGCTTCCACCTCTTGAGTAGACACCTCTTGTTGGACTATTTCATCAATAAATGCTGCATAGGAGCATGCAGAAGAAGGAGATCTAAATAATGATTGAAAATAATAGGTAGCTTTATGCATAAATTGACTTTGAGTTTGAAGCAAAGATTCATTACATTCAAATGTAACAATTTTGTTTGAGGCTTTCCTTGCAGTAAGAGATCTATGGAAGAAACCTATATTTTTGTCTCCATCTTGTAGCTACTTAATCCTAGATCTTTGTTTCAATAGAGAGTATTCGAAATTAACTGCCTTTGGGTAGTTGTTCAATGTAATATTTTTTGCCTCTTGGAGTCTTGGACAAGAGGGGTTGATGTATAGGTTCTTTTAAGCTTTATTGAGAGCAGTTATGGCAGTGTTTAACAAATGATGAACATGCCCCACATTTTCCTTGTGAAAGGATTTAACTTCATCTCAAATGCTTTTGATTTTGATAAAATATTAAAATTTCTTGGATCCATAGAAATGAGAAGCACAACCTCTTCTAATAGCATCCTAAAAACTAGATATGGAAGATAGGAAGTTATTGAATTGAAAAGGATGCTTGAGAGGAGTATGGTTTGGTTTAAATTTGACAACCACTAGAGAGTGATTAGAAATGCTTGTGTTGGGAAAAAAGACACCAGTGTTGGGAAAATGTTGTAGTCAAAGCAAATTGGATAAGCCTCTTTCAAAATTTTCCCTTAAAAAAATCTCGTTATTGTGCTTCTTGCTCCAAGTGAAAACATTTAGTAAATCAAAAACATGAAGCTCAGCCAAGTAATTTTTAAGATCATGACAAGTAGGTACATTGGAATAGCTTCATCTTTATGAATGATGACATTGAAATCACCAACCAAGAGCTAAAGGGAGTTGATACTAGGTTATAGCTCTTTAAACTTACTCCTTAAGGAAAGTATTAGAAAGCCATGATTGAGAGCATTTATGATAGAAATATCCAAAACCTTGTATAGATGTTTAGAAAATACTTGTAAGTGGATCAATTGGTCAGAATTGGTGGAACCAACTCTGACATATTTTCACTATTACAGATTACTAAAATCCTTCCGTTGGGGTGATGATCCTGATTAGAGATGGACCTCTAACTATTAGGGAAAAAAGACAGGAGGCTATTGATGTTCTTTTTAATTATGGTTTCTTAAATATCCATCAAGCAAGGCTTATTTTCAATAATAAATTCTTTGATCACTTGCTTTTTTGTAAGGGAATTCATATCTTTAATGTTTTATGGATAAATAGACAATAAGAAGTAGTAGAAGGCATATTCTTCTTTCTACCAGATCTTCTTCTTGATATAGCTTTAAAATTAGTTTCAATACTTGGTGCTTGAGTTGTGATTTCCAATTCAGGTGCAAGGACTTCAATGGCTCTTTCCTTTATAGTGAGAGTCCTCACTGATGCCTTCAACAGGGATTTGAACGTGAGCTTCACCTATTAATTCCTCAAAGCTGCTTGTTTTGAACAATTTGCCAATTGGTTGCCAAGTTTTTATTAGATTAGTAGAGGTGGTTTCCATGCATATGTGATCTTCACTGTGTCTTCAATAAGCTCAAGATTGACATCAAACTTCATGATTTAAATCTCCTTAGGTAGCTCAGTATAAGCATTAACAATCACACGTATTCTAACAAAATTGACCCTTTTTGTTTCTATAGTAGCTTGATCAAAACATAAAGGTCTGCCAATTGAGCTAGATAGATAGCTCAATCCTTCAGTGATCTAGTACTCAAGATGTATATGATGTATACAAAGTCATAGAGGTATGCTAGTCTTCCCGATCTCTTATAATTTAACACCACCTCTTTAGACTTGAATAAGGGAAGTTTTACTATAAATGTGCTTAGGACCAGACTTTATGATTGCATCCACTACATTAGGAAAGTTAAATTTAAAGAAGAATATGTCTTGGTTGTTGACCGTGACATCAAGGAGGCCAAATTACTTCTAGTTGCTAGTTACCTAAGTTTTCATTATACAAAAAGGAACTCTTTTAGCAAGAAAGAAACCAACCATAGTGGATTTTTATTTTTGAGCTCCAACATGAAGAATGGAGATAAAGGATGACACTATTAGGTGATCAGAAGTAATACTGGGGGGAAAGCATGAAAGCTTAGCTTCAGGATTCATATTCTTAACAACTTGAACCCACAAAAGCTTGGTATGAAAAGACGCAAGAGAATTATTGGATGGATCAAAATTAGTTAAAGCTGGAAGGTGATTACGAGGAGGTGGAAGAGTAAGGGAAGGCAATGAAGTAGATTTTTGTATAGCAGGTGAAGGTGGAGTTGGAGGAGGTTGAATTTTTTCAGTGGCAGGAAGAATTTAAAAGTTCTTTGTTTGTTGGGTAAAGAAAATACATGTTGTGTAAAAGAACCGAGAATCTTAAGGAAAATGGTGTTGTCCATTTCAATGACAAAATAATAAGGAGTGAGGTGGATAGGTAGAATTTGGAAGGATAACTGTTGAGTAGGAGGAGTAAGGAATGAACAAGAGTGGAAATGGAGGAGAGTAGAAGCTGAATAAAACAGGAGAAGACACACTTGACATAAGAAAGACAAAAAAATCAAAGGAAAAGCAGAGCTTCAACTTTAATTCACCGGCACTATTATAGGTATGAATTTCGAAAATTAGTTACCTAAAAGTGATATTACTTACTATATCAAATTTAGCCCCTGTTTGTTTTAGCTTTTGGAAGCTCCAAAAGCACTTTTTTCTACCGCAAAAGCTATTTTAAGAAAAAAGTTAGTGTTTGGTTGAAAATTTCAAAAGCGCTTTTGAAGTATAAACAGCTTTTTTAAAAGCTCAAATACAGCTTTTTCAAAAGCTAAAATTTGGAGCTTTTCAGAAAAACTCCAAAAACAGCTTATTCGGGTAGATAAATCGCGTAACTTACGTTTATAAAATTTTTTTACATACGTCTCTTTCGGCTTTCTTTTATACTCTCAAATACTCACGACTCTTTCATCCCTAATCACTCCCAACTTTGACGACACATACTCAAAGCTTCACAGGTTAAAACGTTGTTTCTTTTTGTTGTTGGTTTTTCATCGTCTGCGTGAAAAACGCAGACGAAGGTCTGGTCTGCGTTTTTCACGCAGACCTTAACGTCTGCGTTTTACGCAGAACGCATACGTATTAAGCCGATACATCTGCGTTTTACGCAGATGAGTCTGCGTTGCAGACCTTCGTCTGCGTAAAACGCAGACGTGTTTCTGCGTTAGTAATAACGCAGACATCTGCGTTATTACTAACGCAGAGTCGTGGGGGGGGT
>JANVCQ010000006.1:35568722-35595963 GCA_025531925.1 Erythroxylum plowmanianum | reverse complement strand
TGCGTGAGTCACAACTCGAACGCAGGACCTCAAGGTTTTGTTGCACTTTAAGTGCACGCCTCTTACCATTGAGCCAAGACAATACCTGGAGTGATGGCGGTGGGGGCCGGGGCCCCACAAATAGCTTTCCTCCATCTAATGCCTTTATGCACATCTCAAAATGTTATGTAAGGTTAACACCTTTGGCCAGAATAACCAAACATAAAATCAGAGACATCCCCCAATATGCAAGCAGAACAATTCAAAATGCTGACTTGAAAGGCCACTTTGGTAACTACATTCTCATCAGCACTCAAAAAGTTCATAAACACAAAGGATACAACTTTATGTTATCCTCACATTCTTTATAGGCATATATTATGTGACAATGTAATATTAATAAATACAAAAATTCGAATGCACAGTCTCATTGTCACACACTCGTGCTGAAGACATTCTCTAAAAAATTCATTTTAGACTTAGTAAAAGAAAAATCTCAGTAGAGTTACTATCGTGCATCATCGGATACTAAACCGACAACCTGAGATATGAAAACTTCATGTATCTCTCTTATGGCAAGTTCGTTGCATGAAAATTCACTCAAAAATAACTTCAGAATGTCTCAATTCCTTTTCCGATCGATTACATGCCATCTCGAATATTGAACATGAGACCTAAGACACAAGAATCGCATGGATCTCCCTTATATGATGTCCAAAGCATGATAATTTACTTGAAATCGGATCCAGAATACCTTAATTTCTTTTCTTAGAGTTAAACTTTAATTTATTAATAATGTAATAAATCCATAAAAATGCTTACTTAAAAAATTTCTCGGACCTGAAAACTGACCTAAAACACCCTAGGGTACCCTTATGAGAAATATGCAATTTTTGTGTTTTTTTGGGAAAGTATTGTAGCTGAGTCCATATGGTTGAAGTCAGCCAATAACGTGGAGCGTAAATGTCAATGCGCATGTGCACGGATTACATGTGCGCCGCACGTGCCCCAGTGAGTCCGGCACATGTGTGTCACGCACTGCCATGCACAGACATGCGTGCACTATACTGCGTGTACACCGTACACGCCGACACACATCCTCCATCACTGCTACCACGTGGATGGTCCGAATGGATGCATGCGTGGCACGTGCCCACCGTCCCACGCTGGTGGGAACACGGGCCGTGAGTCGCGTGTGCGCTACATACGTGACATGCGTCTGTCTCTCTGTGGAGCGACGTGTCCTGTCTCGATTGGCACTTGCGACGCATGCAACAATGGTACGGGGTTTCCCATGTACTTTAGCAGAGACATTCTTTGCCTCCTTTGACGCCATAGGCGATTTTCGACATCTTAGAACTCCGTTCAGCCCGTTTTTGACCTTTTTTTATAGTTAGGCTTATGTATTCCACTTTTACGTAAATGTATACGCAAAAAAACTAAAAAATGATTCAAAAACGGAGAAAAATCATATGAGATAAAAAATCAAAAAGCCTTAATTTTCGACAATCCGATCACGTAACCGCTCTGATACTAGATGTAATATGTAGTATAGACCTTATTACATACCCCAGATCTATATAAAATGATCAAAAATGAAGTTAATGTGGAATATCTGATTTCGGTTCCATATCTGATTTCGATGATGATTCCGAGCTCCAAACGATCACGAACCTCCCAGGACCTTTAGTGGAAAGTGCTCTCCAGGATACAGGTTAGGCCTTATTACAGTTTCTCAATACCTAAGCTCTCTTAATGAGTTAGAGATTCCTTATGCTTACGATTGATTTAAGTAACTATAGGACACCTTAACCTTTATATAACATCTATATCGGGTTTTCACATCATAAGTCAATATGGACCCGGCCCACACTAATTGGGACTCATTTTTTACCAAACTTTGGCCTGTTATTCTAGATTATTTATTGGGTCACTTTATTATCTTTATCTGGATCAAATTACGTAACTTAACCGATAATTTATTTAAAAACAAAAAATGCAATTAATGTTGTCCAACTCTATGGAAAAAAGACAAAATTGTCCCTAAGGACAAAAAAAATATCTAACACCTACTTCAGTTTAATATATAATTTCAACTTGGTTCATTTGTTTCACGTAGTGGTCAATTGTTATGTTGCTGTGTGATATCAGACAAATAAATACGAATACCTTAATATTAATAAGTTACTATACGGTCGTTTTAACTCACTCTTCCTAAGGTTTTGCCTTGTCACAGTTTCACCTTCGTCAAGTGTCAGTCTGTAAGCAAGGATGTAGGAGTCAAGCATAAACTTTCTTAGTTATGTTGCATAGATGTCAATATATTTCAAGTCAATGAAATGGAATTAGCCTTTAGGCATGGAACTGATTTTTATGGAACAAAAGAGCATTATCATGAACGCATAGGTGAAGATGGCATGGATGTTTGAAAATTTTTGAAAGTCTTGAAAACTCAACCCAACAATAGCATGCATCTTATACAACATCATTTATGTAAAGATACATGCATATAAAACGTATGTGAATATACAACAATGGAAGCTTAAGTAAATAAATACCTCCAGCCATCGCCTCTCCATCGAAGATCTTCTTACGTCTCTGAGAAGTTTGAATCTTCTATCCTCAAGCTCTTAATGTAATCGATGGTGTAAACAGCGTGAATGAAGCATAGGGACCTAAACAACGTTTATATCCGTTTTTCATGCCTCTGCCTATCACAGAGAAGGAAGGTTGGGTATATGGGCGACAAGATGTGCATGTGTTAAGGGTTAAAGTATTAAATGCTTTAAATAAACCATACAATCATACGTGAACAGTAGGAAGGTTAGGTAAAAATCTTACTTTCTCCCACTTGGTCCATTTATCCCAACACCACACATAACAAGAAATCAAATATATGAATTATAGCGACAGGTCCTCTCCTAGTGAGTATTATCTTTTATGTATTACATATATAAAATTTCTCATTACTAGCCATTCAACTTAATGAATAAACCATATGTTTATTCTAGGTCCAAATTAAATGACATTTCTCAAAACCAATCAAAATATGTGTGCACAAAATTTATGAGAGAAAATATTAAACTAAATAAGAGTTCCATTGAATCAACAAATGTACAACAAAATTACATTATAGAACCAAGTCCCATTTGCACTACATGATCTTTAAACTGCTTAGGTGGTATACCTTTAGTTAAAGGATCTGCGATCATCAAATTAATGCTAATGTGCTCTGTGACATCTTTCCTTTCCTTAACACGTTCTCTTATGGCTAAATACTTAATGTCGATATGCTGACTTCGACTTCCACTTTTAGACTTGTTAGTTTGTACTTCTCTTGGCACCCCTTTTAGATTTTTTAGTTTGCTTACCCTTAATGCAATCCACGCAAGTCTCAAAGTCAGCAAAATCTAAAGTACTAAGTACTATTTCATTTATTAATCTCGTAATTCTTTTAATGGAGATGTGTCTTAATCTACGATGCCACATCATAAAGGATTCTTAATTCACAACACATCGTTTCAATCCAATAGTGACATGTATCGAACTATAGGCATCATCATTTTGTAACTGAATGGAATAATGACCATCGGATAATGTACCATAACCAATAATTTTAGATCCATTACATAAACTAAAACCAGAATCTGAAAAATTAAAGAAAAAACCAAAAGGTATAAGTCTTGATATAGAAATCAAATTTCTAGAGAAATTTGGAGCATAAGGTCTTCTCCAAGCACAAAATAAAGCTAGTGCTCAAAACCAAACTGCAAGTGCCGATAGCTTTCACATGTGAACTCGTCTTGCTTCCTGAATAGATGAATTGTTCACTTCCCACCGGTTTCCTTAAGTTTTGCATACCCTGCAAGTTATTCGAAACATGGATTGTAGAACCAGAATCAATCCACCATGTGTTATGGTTAGCATTAACTATATTAGACTCATAACAAACAAATGAAATTTGACTACCTTTCTTTTCGAGCCAGACCTTAAATTTAGCGCAGTCTTTCTTTATATGTCCTCTTTTCTTACAGAAAAAACACTTTGATGGCTTCTTTATATCGGATTGAGGAGCAACTTTGCCTTTTTCCTTATTTTTGGCATCGCCTTGCCTTTTCTTTCCTAAAACGGTCAAATTGACCCTTTCTCCCTCTTCCATCAACAACCTTTCCTCTTCTTGCACACACATGGTCAACAGTTCATTGATCGCCACTTGTCCTTATGTGTGTATAAGAGATCTTGAAAGGACCGTATTGTTGAGGCAGAGTGCACAAAATGTAATGCACCAAGAAAGATTCTAATATAGTAACCTCCAATGCTTTCAGCTGAGTCGCTATATCCCTCATACGCATGATATGATCACATACGCCCTTTATCCTAGTGAGCCTCAAAGATGACAACTGCATAATCAAAATGCTGCAAGGCGCTTATCAGATGCAGCGAATTACTTATCAATGGATTTTAATAGATCTCTAACATTACTATACTGTTCGATAAAACTACAAATGCCAGCAGATATCTTGGTCTTTATGAACATCACGAAGAGACGATTAGATCTCTCCCACTTTTCATAAAGAGCAACAATTTTTGGAGTGTTGGTCTTAATCATACTCGATGGTTTGTTCTTCCTAATAATACAGTCTATATCCATCCAGCCCAAATGAAGCAAAATTCTCTCCTTCCACACCTTATAGTTGTCACCTCTCAATTCGGGAATATCACACTTAATATCAGAAATATTAATTTTCTGAGTAACTGTAAATTGAAAAATAAAAATATATGCTCGTTATATATATTTTAAGATCAATAATAATTCATGGTTTACCAATGTGAATCATGTATTTAATAAATGAATCTAGTGACATAAGACTTGCCTGTGGGCTAAAGTTTTACTCAATTAGATTCATCCGAAACTTTATGACAAATTGAATTATGTTCCTTTTCTTAATTCCTATGGGTAGATTAAGAAATATAATCCAAAATTTTATCCTAATTAATCATACAAATATAACAAAATTCTTGTTGGTAGATTTTATCATATCACGTATGATTAATTACAATTAATGTATTAATGTGATCTTAAAACTAAATATATAAGTATAATTAATTTGAGATGTTGTGGCTACTCCCAATTAATTAAAATCATATGATCACTAACATTATCTTAAGCTTTAAATTAAAGCCTAAACATTTGCATCAATTAATAAATAATACAAATAAATCAAATAATAACGAACAAATTATTTAATCTAATTTTGCATGTATAATGATAATAAGTTTATACACAAAATTTTCAATTAATCACATGTAATTTTTGCAAAAATTAAACAATTATAATATGCATGTCAAAAACTCAAATTCTAACATAAGACATACATAATTAAAAATTAATAGTTTTCATAAAATATTAATGCCAAAAATGATTTTAGAATTAAAATCATAACATAATAGGTAAGTTCTGAATTAACCCAACTAATTATTAATATTAATAAATAATTTTTAAAAAAAGATTGCGAGGTCATCTTCAACCTCCAACCGAGTTGGGTGTGACCCGGTTGGAACTCGTAGGGGCCCCGACACTCCGGACTAGCAGAGAACGCCAGAGTTTGCATGGAGGTCGGCAATGGGACTACGTCGACTATACGATGTGCGTGAGACGTCAGAGAACCACCCATGCAGCGTTGCATGGATGGCGACGTCCAAAGCCATCACCTTTGGTCGTCATCCCTCCTCCTCCTTCATGGTCCAGACGACATTGAGTGCTCCATGGAGCACAAAAACACGACTCGAACATCTCCAGAAGATACAAATACGTCGAAAAAATTCAACAATTTCAACTCTTTTTTTGGGTAGAAAATTCGATCATAACAGAGAAAAACAAACACAAGTTTTTTTATGCTCATAAGCAAGGCATAGGCAACATTCAAGCTCTGGTATCAAATGAAAACTCAACCCAACAATAGCATGCATCTTATACAACAACATTTACGTAAAGATATATACATATAAAACGTATGTGCATATATAGCAACGGAAGCTTAAGGAAATAAATACCTCCAATCATTGCCTCTACACCGAAGATCTTCTTACATCTCTAAGAAGTTTGAATCTTCTATCCTCAAGCTCTTCACGTAATCGATGGTGTAAACAGCTTGAATGAAGGATAGGGACCCAAACAACGTTTATATCCGTTTTTCATACCTCTGCCCGTCACAAAGAAGGAAGGTCGGGTATATGGGTGACAAGAATTAAATGCTTTAAATGAACCATACAATCATACATGAACAGTACAAAGGTTGGGTAAAAATCTTACAAGTCCTCGGGAAACAACCATTAATTGTTTGAATTATAGGATTGCACTATATCGAAAAGGTGCATGTAATGGGATACAAGAGATCAGAACAAACACAGCGGCGTTATGAATTGACTTTGAGAGTGCGAATGGATGGTAATTGCTTAATTGCCTTGTTTCTTTGTCGTTTCGTAGCTATGTTTTGAAATATGATGGTTTATTGAGGCTGTTTGTCCCAAAATTAGTGTTCAAGTAATTAATGAGCATAACTTCTGAATAATCCAGGACTCCTGGAAGCTATTTCAAGCTTTTGGATTGCTTCTCCTGTCAAGTTTTCAAACTTTTCAATTACACATTTACTCGTACTCCGTGAGGTGCGGGCCTATGCACGAACCTAACATATTTATCTCCCAAACCCTGATCAGTTTAATGTTTATAGTTTCTCATACAGAACCCACGTAGTTAGGAGTCTCATTGAGTGAGACCCCGTGAGTGTACTCTAGAACTGACATAACTTTGTCCTCCAAGAGTCTGGTCAAGTCAATCATCGAGGAAAGGACAGGACATGCCGTATGTGAAACAAAAGCATCTAATACCATCTTCGGTAGAGCAGGGAGCCTACACAAATTGCCACTGCTTAGACTTAAATGCTGCTGGACTACCATAAAGTAGTCAAGTTCATGGTATACGTTTGATGTTGTATAGTTGACTTGCCGGTAAGCAACGTGCTTCTTTGTGATAGCTATGAGGAAAATAATTGATTGGATCTTCTTCTGATTACTGGATTTCGGTACTTCATCTACGTCAAACCGCAGTTGATACGCCTTACATATGGACATTGATAACACCAAAAAGAAACAAAGATACTGAAGATTTTACCATCAGAGCTCATTTCATTCTCACACTGCACACATAATATGTTAACGACAGGCAAATGACATTACAATAATGTTTCTAAGGACAGGTAGAGACAACAGTTCTGACCTTCACAGGAAATTGGTGAGGGAGAACGTGAAACAAAAATAAAATAGTATAGAAAATAGATAAGAATACAAGACATTTTTTTACAATGTTCAACGAATTTAGTGTGTTTATGTTCGTAGGAGCAAAAAGTCGTTTGTTTTCTTATTATTTTGTCAATAATCAACTATTTCATGTACAGATTAAGTTTATATAAATATAGTTACACATTATGAACACAACCTAAGACACAACTATGTTTTAAGTCTTGCAATTCACTGTATTTATCTGGGCGTGAACTTGGGCTTTGATTTATCTATACCTCAAATCGTGTTCTTTTTCAAAAATACCTCGTCACACCAATACATTCATACTTTGGTTCGAGTCTTTTTCCCCATGATTCTAGAGATGTACACATGTTCATCCAAAGACTTCAAAAAGACTGCACACTCGGTGTACATGAGCCATACATAATTTTTACCTTGACGAATGTACTACGTTTAACCAATACACTAAAAAAACACTCATTTTCTTTCTGAAACATTCTAAGATTGTACGTTGTGCATGTAAATCATGGACAACAATCTCCATCTTTGTCGATATATCGTGTTCAACCAACACATTCCAAGAAATGCTCGTGTTCTTCTAAAAATTCTCCAAGATTGTATGTAACGTATGAGTTACATAAAAATCTTCATACTTTACATACAATCTTCACTTTTAGTAAATATACTCTGCATAGGTAAGATTGTAGCATCATTTAGCACCTTGAAACATTAATCAAATCCAAACAATGCTTGAAATTTTTTATGATAACCAACTTCGTCAACAGGTTAAGTGTATTTTTTGAAGTGTGAAACCTTTTCCAATAATATATCTAACTACATGCAATTAATTCCTTGATCTTGTAAAACCTCATATCTTTTATTATAACACCTATTCATCTATCCTTCTCCTAACTATATGTAGTTTCCTAAGAAATAGTTGGATTCATATTACTAATGGTAAGAGCATACAAGATTGAGTCTTCTTAACCATATCTATTTAACAACTTAATAGTATGTCTTGTTCCATCTACGGTTATATTATACTAATGTTTTTCTCTTGACATTGTTCTCCTATCTCTTGAATCATAATTTTGACCCTATAGTATCTATTCTAGGTTATTCTAGTTCTACTTGTACCCCATTTGAATTAGTGTTGCTCTTTATTGACCTTAAAATTTCCTCTCTATATGTTTGCTTCAATATATGTTGCTCCTTAAAACTTCATCTTTGAATGTTGCACTAGAATTTTTATCAAATGCCCAATACTTATAGGAGTCTAACTTACAATGCCCTTTAGTAAAATCCTCTTATAACGTTTTGGCATCCCTCATTCACTAAAATGACCTAGCCGTATATGCTATAAAAACAATACTATCGTCAGCTTATTCAACTACAGTAACCTTTCAATCTACAATTGTGTTTCCTATAAATTTATAGATTTTTTCACTAGTCTTAACCCTTTCATCATAGTCAACTCACCCTTAACTACCTTAATATCTTCTCTATTAATTTCATAACCGAAATCTTTCACATGTAAGGTGTCTAAAGAGATCTAGTTTTTCCTTAAGTATGGTATATATTGAACATTACACGACGTCCTAGCAATAACATCAAACATCTTGATCATGACCTGTCATATTTTGATGATTTTGTAAGCTTTATCATCCCTCAACCAAATTGCACCAAAGTTGCCTAACGTATATGACATGAAGTAATTGTTGTTTTGTGTCATGTGATGTGACTATTATGTATCTAAAATCTATTAGTCACGTGATTGACTAGTTGAAATATAGAGCATGTCTTTGGCAATACATTCGAATCTTTGCTCTATACTACATTAACATACCTCAACAAATAATTAGACTTTCTTTTATCATCTTGCCTCTTCTTGTTTAGACAGTCTCTCATTAGTTTGATCTTACTTATGACATTAGGTTACCTCTTTACCAATAGATTTTGATTTAAAACTCCTCTTAGACAAGCTATCATTCTCTTACTTTTTTCTGCAATCCTTGATTTATGCTCATATACAACACTTTACCTTGAGATCTTTTCACTATCTAGTGTTTTTTTTTTTGGTTATGATTCAATAACACCACAATGATGTATCACACCAAATGTCTCCTTACCTATTGTAAGCGTAGTGACCATATACTCATAAGAAAGAGATAAAGAATAAAGCAAGTCATCACTTTATCCTTGTCAACAATAGTCACTTTATGACTTAGTAAGTCATATACTATTTGGTTAAACTCAATAACATGTTGTTCCAGATTTATTCCTTTCTGCATCTTTAATATGTATACTCTCTATTTTAGTTGCAACTTATTTATAGAGATTTTTGACATATATTGACTCTCCATTAGAGATATAATATCCATGACATGGTATATAACCTCATCTACTAGATATAACCATATGGTTCTAGCTACTTATGCATGTAACTCATTCCAATTGAGCTCATTCATAAAGTTTGGCTTATTCTCTCATGACCCTTCCAATATGCCTTATTGTGCTGATAATCCTTCACTATATGCTGCTATAGTCCAAAATTTCAAGTTCTATTGAACTTTTCCACTTTAGAATTTTTAACTAAATTCATTATCACCTTAAAACCGCTCTAATACCATTTATTGAGAAATAATATATAGCAACAATAAAGTATTTTGAAAGAAAACAAATAAGGATATAAGAATATTTTTACAAGGTTCAAATAATTTGATGTGTTTATATCCTCGAGAGGGAAAAGTGATTTGTTTTTTTAAAATTACATCAATAATAATTGTTACAACTCTTTCATATATAAACTAGGTTCACACAAGTATAGTTATATTTAACTATAATCCTACACAACTTGCCTTTTACAAAATCTAACATAATTTAATAATATCTAGAATTCTTTTAAAGCTTGAAATCCATTAAAAATATGTTTTTATATAAGAGAATTGGTTAAAAATAAGACCTAGGATATGACCTTGTAACTCACTATTTTTGTCTGTCATGAAAACTTGCTTTGGCACACCTATATGTTAGGTCTTGTTAACCCACTTTATCTGTCGACACATTGAAACAATCTCTAACAAGTCTATGTCTGCAAGTCATGCCTTTTTTTTTTTAAATTCCTCCATACCAACACTTTCATGTTTTAACAAGTATTTTCTTCAATTTTCAAGAAAAGAAAATGCCTTGTCAAATAGTCATGTGCTAGGCCGTGTTTACCAAAAGACTTCTAAAAAATACTTGTTTTCTTCCTAAATACTATAAGATTGCACACCTTTGTATATAAGTTATATGCAAGAATCTTCACCTTGGTAAATATACTGTGTTTGATTATCAAACTCCAAAAAAATATTATTTTTCTTCTAGAAACAGTTTAAGATTGTGCATTCGTGTATATTATCCATACATAATATTCTCCACCTTAGTGAATATATCATGTTTAGTCAACACACTTCAAGAAACTCAAACATCATATTGTAAAAAGGATTAATAATAAGATTATGTCCTAAAAGATTATAATTAAAGGTGTTGTTTTCAATGTGGTGTATACTTATGCACCCCAGGTAAGAATGGATGAACAATTTAAGCTTCAGTTCTGGCAAGAGCTAGATAAGGTGATTCATCAGATCCCCCAAAGTTTCATATAAGGGAAACTTCAAATGGATATTCATAGACTCATGGGGTTTCAAGTACTACGATAGAAATGATAGTGAGACTGCTTTGTTAGATTTTGTGATAGCATTTGAGTTGGTGATAGGCTACTCATTTTTCAAGAAAAGTAAGACGCACTTGGTGACTTTTAAGAGCATAATCACAAAAACTCAACTTGACTACTTATCCATTAGGCGAAGCAATTGACCTAGTTACAAGGATTGTAAAGTGATACCTAATGCTTCCTTGTCAACTCAGTATAGATTATTGGTTATGGATCTTACAATTAAGGGTTGGAGGAAGAAAATAAGCCTTAGAAGGTTACTAAAGTCAAATAGTGGAACCTTAAAGGGAATATAGTGGGACAACTTAAAGATAGAGTAATATATGGAGAAGAATGAAAATTGAAAAGAGATGCTAACCAGATGTGGAAGAAAGTAGCGACTCTTTTAAGAAAAGCAGCTAAAGAGATCTTGGGTATTTCTAAACGACTAGGAGTAAAACGAAGTTTTGGTGGTGTAATGAAGACGTGCAAGAACAGGTTAAGATCAAAAAAGTTATCTATAAATCTCTATTAGATAGCGCCACAGAGGTAGAGAGGATAGTTAATAGAGAAAATTACAAACTGACAAATAAAGAGGCAAAAAGGATGGTCTCATAAGCTCAAAGTAGAGCTTACAAGAAATTTTACTAACAATTGGAAACTAAAGATCAAAAAAGGATTTTTTTTTTAGTTGGTGAGAACTAGGGAAAGGAAAGCAAGAGACTTATATCAAATTTGTTATGTAAAAGATAAAGGAGGGCAGGTGCTCATGACTAAAAATGACATAAAAAAAGATGTCAAAGAAACTTCTAGTCTTTTTAAAAAAGGCATAGAGGACAACATCTCTTTAAATGATGTTAGCACCTTTAAGAGGTATCATAACTTTACTTGTTATCGGAAGATCACAAGGGAAGAAATTAAAAAAGTTTTGAGGGAGATAAAGAGTGGAAGGATAGTATAGCCTACTGAGATACCATAAAAGTG
The DNA here is from genome assembly GCA_025531925.1 of Erythroxylum plowmanianum. Lineage (NCBI taxonomy): Eukaryota > Viridiplantae > Streptophyta > Magnoliopsida > Malpighiales > Erythroxylaceae > Erythroxylum > Erythroxylum plowmanianum. Next base: position 35,584,007 of record JANVCQ010000006.1, on the reverse strand, counting down.
TGAAAAAGCATAGGCAAAAAGAGTCTTATTTGACTAGCTAAACTTTTCAATATGATTTTTTAAGTCTATCAAAATACTAGATGAATGGAGATTTGTTATGCCAATTACTCTATACAAAAACAAGGCAGGAATATAACTAACTATAGACCAAGGATACGGGTACCGTTCCATACTAACCAAAAAATAGAACAGTATCTGTTCCATCGCATCGGCTTTAAATACCGATCGGTACTAACATTTTTTGTTCGGTATCGGCTGTTACGTGTAATATTGAGACATACCAACTAGAACCCTAATTTTTCAAAAACTTAAGGACCAATTTGCAATTTTTGAAAATTTTACCCTAAGCTGACCCCTGCACTCTCTCAAACACTCTCAAACCTTCTCCTCCTTCTCTAATTTTTCTCTCTCGCTCTCACCATCATCAACTCTCATCGCTGTCGTCTTCTGGTTTTTCTCACGTCATCCCCCATGGTCTTTGTCTTTTCCACTCTCCCAAGTCCTGAACCTTCTTCTACCTTCACTCACCACTTTTTCTATCTCTCTCTCATCGAGTCTCTCTGAGTTCTCTCTCACATTCTCCTCTTCATCTCCAACTAATTGGTCCCTCTCTGTCGATGCTGCTCCTTTTGTTATCCTCCTTGGCTCCTCCCTTGGCATCCCCCAAAGATGCCACCGTCTTAAACCTTCCTTCACGGAGGCGACTGCATCACATCGTCGCCAGTCACCACTGAATGTCTAAAGGAGGAGAGTCGCAGATCGGGCAGATCTACATCAGAAGCCACTAGAGACGCCTCTGACCCATCACCAACCTAAAGACCTAAAGACCTAAAGACCAACCCGAAGACCCAAAGACCTGAAGAGTCAACCCAAAGAGCCAATGTGTTTTTGGGTGTGTTTTTTGTTTTCATATTTTCCTACTTAATTGCATTTGTTAGTGTGTTGGATTGGAGTTGGATGATGGATTTGTGAATTGGTTGGATATTGGAAGTTAGTTTTCTGATATGCAATTTGCATGTATCTGAATTGGTTGGATATTGGAATTGAATTTTTGAATGTTCACATTCACGATTTTGTTTTGTCATTTGTGATTTGGTTGGATATTGGAATTATGAATGTCATGGTGATGAGTGATGACTAATGAATGAGTTGTTTGGTAGTTCTGTTATAATGAATAAAGATTGGTTTATGCATGATTTGTAATCGGGTGATAAGTTTTTGGATGATTGAAAATTATAAAATGTATGGATATTGAATATTGATTATGAAAGTTAGAAACTTGAATTTGAAGTTGAAAACAACTTAAATTTAAAATATACATAAACATAATAATATTAAAGTTATTAAAGTTGTAAAATTGTAATAACTTAAATTATTAATTGACAATTAACGTTGTAAGTTTGTAACTTGTAAGTTGTAAATCAAAATTTGTAATTTATTTTTAATATTTGGGTATTGACTTAAGGTAAATAATTATTTGAGTATAAAATTATACAATTGGAAATTAATAATAATTCGGTTGTAGTTAATGATAGTATTTGCCTATTTAGGTATTAGTTTTAGGTAAATAATTAATTGAGTATAAAATATGTTGAACTTGAATTATTTGTAATATATTTATGTGGCGGGGTATCATAAATATTTATAATAAATAATGTGTGAAAATAGTGATGTAATAAATGTATCCCAAAAAGAATTTTTTTTGTTTTCAAATTAAGAATATGTTGTTATTGTAGGTTCCAATCATTTATACTTAGACTTATTAATTAAAATAAAAATTGTAAAAGTAACTTATATATTTAAAAACGAAATATAGAATGGTGTATATAATATTATGGTTTTGTTAGAAATGAAAAGAAGATTCAAAGCTTTAAATAAGAAAAAAAACATTTCCAAAGAAGTTATATCCTTCAACTTGATCGGTTGATCCTCATATTATGAATATGCCTTCCAACTTGATCATTATGTTATGAATAGATGTGTAAGAATAATTGTATAAGATATGTCATTTATTATTTGGCAATTATGTAAATCATATCATACTCTTCAACTTAATCCTCATGTTTGAAACTTTGAATTGAAATTGATAGAAATTGTTGAAAATAGAAATTATTTTTATGAATTTATTGTGATTGAAAATGGAAATGAAAATTAATGAAAATTCTTAGAAATGAAAATGAACTTATGTATGATATGTGGATGTTGGAAATGAAAATTGTTTTATGAATGTATTGTGATTGTTGGAAATAGAAATGGAAATTGTTGAAAATTATTAGAAATGGAAATAAAATTATGTATGATATGTGGATGTTGGAAATGGAAATTATTTTATGAATGTATTGTGATTGTTGGAAATGAAAATAGAAATTGTTCAAAATGGAAATGAAATTATGTATGATATGTGGATGTTGGAAATGGAAATTGTTTTATGAATGTATTGTGATTGTTGGAAATGGAAATGGAATATGTGGATGTTGGAAATGGAAAGTGTTTTATGAATGTATTGTGATTGTTGGAAATAGAAATTAAAATTGTTGAAAATGGAAATGAAATTATGTATGATATGTGGATGTTGGAAATGGAAATTGTTTTATGAATGTATTGTGATTGTTGGAAATGGAAATGGAAATTATTGAAAATTGTTAGAAATAGAAATGAAATTATGTATGATATTTGGATGTGAGAAATGGAAATTATTTTATAAATGTATTGTGATTGTTGGAAATGGAAATGTAAATTGTTGAAAATTGTTGGAAATGGAAATAAAACTATGTATGATATGTGGATGTTAAAAATGGAAATTATTTTATGAAAGTATTGTGATTGTTGGAAATGGAGATGGAAATTGTTGAAAATTGTTGAAAATGGAAATGAAATTATGTATGACATGTGGATGTTGTAAATGGAAATTGTTTTATAAATGTATTGTGATTGTTGGAAATGAAAAAGGTTGAAAATTGTTGGAAATGAAAATTGTTTATGCATGTTTTGTGATTGTTGGAAATTGAAATTGTTTTATGAATGTTTTGTGATAAATGGAAATGAAAATTGTTGAAACTTGCTAGAAATGGAAATTATTTGTGTTCCATGAAATCGAATTGTGTGTAATGTAATCATACAGAATAAGTTATATATTATATAAGATGGATATGCATATTGTGTACTAAAATTATGTCTCATTTATTTTTATGTGTTATTTATTTTGATATATGCATTCATTTATTTTTACAAATAAATGGAAGAAAGTTCAAGTACTCCTGATCAACCCACTTTAGGAAGATACAATAATCCAGCTTGGGCTCGTGCTGCATTGGTTCTAGGTATGAGAAACCATACTATTTGCTTGTTTATTAACAAGCACTTAAAAGATGGAGGAATCACCTGATTAAAAAAACATGTAGCTGGAGTTAAAGGGGATGTGGAATCTTATAAAAAAAAGTAAATCATGATGTGAAGTGGTAGATAAAAACATTGTTTAATGAATAACAATATGAGAGAGATAGAAGGGAAAGGTTGAATTTTTAAATTGGTAGTGAAAGTTCGTTTTCTAGTGTTTATGATGATTTTGGAAATGTTGAAGGTGGAACTGGTAGTGATACTGGTACTGGTAGTGCTCCATCTCAGGCTCAAGAAAAAGTACCTAAATCTGATGTGAGGAAGAGAAGAACGTAGTTGACTAGTTTCTTTGCACCATAAAAAACTTTTGGAGCCCAACCTTCTATTCGTAATGCAATGCAATCAAGAAATGTGACTCGCAATGTCGATATGGCAGTAGCTAGATGGTGGTATGATACAAGTTCATTATTCAATGCTTCTCAGTCTTATTATTATTAACCTATGATGGATGCAATAGCCTCTTATGGTCCAGGATACAAAGGTCCTTCGATTGATAACTTAAGAAGTAAACTTTTGAGTTGAGTTGTTCTGAAATTAGAAATTATTTGGTTGAAAGAAAAGTAAATTAAGGTACTTGTGGATGTTCAATCATGTGTGATGGTTGGACAAATAGGAGACAAGAGCCTATTATAAATTTTTTTTGTTTATTCTACAAATGGCTTTATGTTTTTGAAATCTATTGATGCACCTGGCCTTATTAGAAATATTGAGAGTTTGTTTGAGATATTTGATGAAATTGTGAATGAAGTAGGGTCGAAAAACATTGTTCAGTTTATTACTGACAATGATTCCACTTATAAAGTAGTAGGAAAAAGGTTTCAGAATATGTATAGCTCATTTTTTAAACTCCTTATGTTGCACTTTGCATTGACCTAATGCTGGAGAATATAGAGATCCTAGGTATTTTCCTATTATTGATGAGACTATGCATAAAGCTAAAATGGTGACAAAGTTCATTTATAATCGTACATGGGTACTGAATTTGATGAGAAAGGAATTTACTCTTGGTAAGAATTTGTTTCGTCCTACTGTGACAAGATTTGCTACAAATTTCTTATCACTTCAGGTTTTTGTTTCGATGAAGAAAGAGTTAAGACAAATGTTTACAAGTAATAAGTGGATTGCATCTCAGCAGGCTAGGTCTAATGCTGAAGTGAAGGTTTGTAATATTATATTAGAAAATAGAGAATTCTTGTCTCAACGTCAATTTGTTATCCGATTTTGTTAGCCTTTTGTGAGGGTGTTTCGCTTGGCTGATAGTGAAGAATAGCCAACAATGGGTTATATTTTTGATGCTATGGAGAGAGCGACGAAAGTAATCAAGGCTAATCTGAAACATAGGCCTTCTTTATAAACATCATATCTTTCAATCATTAATGAGAGAAGGAAAAGACAACTTTTTTCTCCATTGTTTACATTTAGGGCATTTTTTGAATCCTAGTGTCTATTTTAGACTAGATCTTACTAAGCAAGCTGAAGTTAATAAATGAATGCTTTTAACTATTACAATAATTGTTAGCATTGATGCGATGCAAGATCTTTTAAACTCACAAATTGAGCTTTACAAATTGTCTTATGGGGATTTTAGAATGCTGATTGCTATTCGACAAAGAGGAAAACTTTCTCCATATATTAGATATTTCCTTTTTCTTATCTGTTGAAAATTAATTATCACTTTATTTTGTTTATAACACTACTTTTCTTATCTTATAACTTACAATTCTTGATAGGGTCAATTCAGAAATGGTATTCCAGAATTGAAAAGGTTTGATTTAGATTTTAAGTCATGTGTGAGTGCAACAGGCTGTGAATGAAACTGGAGCACATTGAATTTATCCACTAAAAAAAAGGAATAGATTGGAGGATAAGGGGTTAAATGACTTGGTTTTTGTTCGTTACAATATAAAGCTTTAGGAAAGGTATGTTATTTTCATTATTATCATTATTAATTTTGATATAATTTCTTATAAGTTTCTAATAATTAAATTTATTTATTTACTAAGAGTCTTAATAGTACAAGTAGTTCAGCTGATCTAATTTCCATTGATAATATTGATCTTTTGGCAGATTGAGTTTTTAAAGAACCAAATTTGGTATATGTGAATGATTTGGAAGATAATTTTGGATGGGAAAGCATTGACATGTCATTTGGTGCATTAAATTTGAATGATAATGATGATGAAGCTCCTCTCAATGATGAGAATTTTGTACCAAATGATACTAAGGTCAATGCAGTTATAGCAGATATCCTCCCGTTGACGATTGAATTTTGTTCTAGGTTTTTGTTTTTCCTCTTCTTTTAATTTTACTTGTATTTGATGTTTATGTTAAATTCTATATATGTAATATAAGTATAAATATTTTTGTTCCAGGTTTAACTTCCACTTGATTGTTTCTTCGTCATGAACTCTTTTTGTAAATTGTTTAAGAATATTTGTTGTTCTTTTTATTGGATGTTTTGATGTAATTATTATTTATTAAAATGATGAAATTGTATTATCGTAATATTTTAAATACTTTGTACTCCCTCCTATCCAAAATGAAAGTCGTTTTAGAGAAATGCACATTTATTAAGAAAGCTAATGAAATGTTTGATATACAATTATTAATGGTGCTACTCGTGTGAGAGAAATGGCATGTTGAACTGTCTTGAAAATATAATCTGTCTAATCAAGAAGTGGGAGAAATTAAAGGGTAATTTTGGAAGTAAAATTATAAACATGCATGAAAAGTCATGAACGACTCTTATTTTGAATAATTAAAATCTCTCTAAAATGACTTTTATTTTGGATAGGAGGGAGTATTATTTTTAATTTTATATTTGTGTGATGATGATTGTATTTTTTATATTAATTGTGGTTATTATTTATATGTGAAAGATTTAAAAATTATTGTTATTTCATATTAATTGTGATGATTATTTATTATTATGATTTTAAAAACAAGGTTGATGTAAATAGTAAACTAGTAAAGTATGCAGTACAACTGTACAATATACCAATGGACTATTTTGTAAAATTTAAAAATTTTAGGAATTATTTCATAAATTTTAAAAATTATTCGAAACAGTACCAGGTACTGACCTGTACCAATACAGTATCATACCATAACTCAATCTGGTATCAAATCTGGTACGATATTCACAACTTTGCTATAGACTCGTGATTCAGCCCCATATTAGGATGAAAAATCAAAATGTAAAGTATTTCCTAGCATTTTTAATCTTTAATTTTGTAGAAGCAATCTGCGATTGTATGGTATGATTATAATTCAATAAGTTAACTGATAAGTTTAATTTAAGGTAGGACAGAAAGGAATTTAGCTAAAGAGACAATTCCCTTGGAAATTTGTTTTTTTTTTCTTATTGACAATCTTAGCTATATTTGCAGCTAATAAAATACAAGAAATTAGAGATACTTTAGCATTAAGCTACTAGTCTTCTAATCCTAAGAGATCACTACTTGGCTACTTCATAGCCTACAATTAAGGAAAAACAAACAACTCATGACTTGATTTATTCCTAAGCCCCATAATAAGGGAAATTATTCGTCCTTCTTCACGATCACTCCACATTTACTTAAAAACAACAAACTCTACTCTACTTCTTCCACATAGTACTTCCTTATACACACACTTTCAACATCACTCATATATAGACAAGTACCACCAACTAAACACTTCATGTAAGCAGGTTGGTCCACGTGGTCTAGATTTATAACAACTCCCTCCCCCTTGAAAACTTCCTTGTCCGCAAGGAAGAACAACAGATATGTCTCGAGGCTCCCTTCCACTGAACCAAAATCTCCTCTTTTGTTTGATATTTACCCTGCTACCCGGTTCTTTTATCTAACACCATCTCAGGTTAGGGTAACACCACATGGTCATCAGAGGTGGGTGGCAATTCCATCAAAGTCACTAGCACAGACCCATGATACTGCTTCAACTAGTTGATATGGAAAGCATTGTGAACTCTTGAACCGTCAGGTAAATCCAATCTGTAAGCAACTTTCCTAACTCTAAATTGGTAAGGACCATAAAAATGGGGAAATAGTTTCAATGAGCCCAAAAGGCAACCGATGTATGCCTATACAGTTGGAGTTTGAGGAGAACCCAATGCCCAGTACTAAACTCAATATCTCTCTTACGCCTATCTAACAACAACTTCGTTCGATCCTGAGCATAATTTAGTGTGAGTTTAAGCTCCTTAATAATCTCATCACGAGTTCAAAGTAGCTCGTCTACAACTACCACCTTTGATGTTCTAGGAATGTAATGAAGTAAGGTTGGTGGTGGAACCCCATAAATAACCTCAAAAGGTGTAAAACCATTTGGAAATATTGTAACTGTATTCGCCCCATGCTAACTAGTCCTTCCATTTCTTCGATTGTGCACTAATAAAACAACATAGATATTGTTTTAATGTACGGTTCACCACCTCCATTTGTCCATCCGAATGAGGATGATGTTTGGAACTCATATTCAGTTTGGTACCTTGTAAAGTGAAAAGATTAGTCCAAAAGCTGCCCATGAAAATTTTGTCCCTGTCACTCACTATGCTCTTTGGTATGCCATGTAGTCGGATGACGTACTCTACAAACGCATTTACCCCACCCAATCAAATGTTGTAGGTGGTGTGAGTGGAATAAAATGAGCATATTTGGATAACCTGTTAACCACTACCATGATAGTTTGACAACTTCTAGGGTGTGGTAGACCCTCCACGAAATCTATGGAAACATTTTCCTAAACTCGTTTCGGTATTGGTAGTGATTGCAATAAGCTAGCAGGGTGTAAGTGTTCTACCTTGTTTCTTTGGTAGATATCACAACATCGAATATGTTCCTTGACTGTTTGATGCATACCTTCCCAGTAAAAATCAACCTCCAACTGTGCCACTGTCTTGTGGTACCTAAAGTGACCACCAGTTGTAGTATCATGAATCTCCGAAAGGATCAATGGAACTAATGGTGATTTCGAGATGAGGACAACCTTCTCGTTTAGAAACCAAACGTCGTTTCATTGTTGGGCTCTCGGATCAGATACAAAAGGCTCATAGAAAGGATTTGTCTAGCATTCATGTTGAAGCTGAATCCATCAATTCGCTTGGGGTTAGGATACAGTAATAAAATAGAGTTCTATTTTCTAAGAGAGAGAATCAGTAGCCGTGTTCGAAGTACCTTTCTTGTATTCGATTATGTACTCGTATCCTATGAGCTTAGGAAGGCATTGTGCATGCGCCAGAGTTGTGATCCTCTACTCCAATAGATGCTTCAAACTCCTATGATATGTCCTTATAATGAAAGTCTGACCCAACAAATATGGCCTTCATTTTCTGACAGATTTTACTATTGCAAACATCTCTTTTTCATAAGTGGAGAGTTTCAAAGAAGTCCCTTTCAAGGCTTCACTAAAGAATGCTATTGGTCTTTCATCTTGCATCAAAACTGCTCCGATCCCAACTCCACTAGCATCATACTCAACGATAAAAGGTTCAAAAAATTGGGCAACCTTAGGACTGGTACTTGTGTTAATGCCTCTTTTAGATGGGTGAATGCGTTCTCATTATTGACATCCTAACTAAATCCTTATTTACTCAAGATTCAATGTAGAGGGGCTACGATTTGATCGTAGTTGCGAATAAACTTGTGATAGTACCCCCTAAGTCCAAGAAACCTGCGAACTTCCCATACGATTTTAGGTCTGGGCCAGGACCTGAATTTTGGATGGGTCTGGTTCCACACCATTCCCAATAAGCACATGACCCAAATACTCCACACGGCTAACTCCAAAGACACATTTATTCGGGTTTGCAAAGAGTTGATGATGGTTGAGGATTGAGAGCACAATTTGCAAGTGTTGAAGATGTTCTTCCCATGTCATTGGATATATTAGGATGTCATCAAAGAACACAAGAATATACTTGTGCAAGTATGGTCGAAATATCTCATTCATCAAAGCTTGAAAGGTGGATGGCACATTGGTGAGTCCAAATGGCATTACGACAAATTCGTGGTACCCCTCATGAGTTCGAAAAGCAGTTTTGGGTATATCCACTTCTCGGACTCGAATTTGATGATATCCTGCCATTAGATCTACCTTGGAGTAATGTTTAACTTCGTGTAATGAGTTCGTCAATAATAGGAATTGGAAATTTATCTTTGACGGTGATGGCATTAAAGGCTCTATAATCTATACAAAACCTCTACTCATTACTGGCTTTTCATACTAGCAATACAGGAGCGGAAAAAGGGCTTGTGCTTGGCTGGATGAGATCAGTAGATAAAAGCTCCTATACTTGCTTCTCTATTTTTGCCTTTTGATAGTACGAGTATCTATAGGGTCGTATATTTACTGGTAGAGAATTTGGCATCAAGGGAATCCGGTGGTCATGCACACAATTTGGGGGAATGGATTTCGCATATCAAAAACAGAAGAAAACTTGGTCAACAATTGGTTTACATCTGACGAGTTTGATGTGGACTCTGTAGTATTTGATTCAACACCAACTAATTGAATTAAGAATCCCTCTCCTAGAGATTGACTAGAAAATAGGGCACTAGATTCCTTATCAGTTAAGGCTTGCATATCTTTCCTTTTTAAGCCCCTAAAAATATAACAGCTCCTAACCAGGTCAAAACTCATCATCAATTTGGAGTATTCAGTCATGATTGGTCCTAAGGTAGCCAACCATTAAACACTAAGCACTACTGGAGTAGCGACTTCAGGTAAAACAAAGAAATCTGCTTCCATTAAACATCCTTGTATGAGGATTTTCATCCCACTGCAAATTTCCAAACATTTAATCTTGGCATTATTGGCGATGATGACTTGAAATCATCCACTAGCTTCAATTTTTTGTCCAAACCTAGAGATTATCCTTTTCCCAATAAAGTTGTGCGAACTCCTGCCATTAATCAACACCATCACTTCTTTATTTCCTTATCGCCCTATGAGCCGAATGTTTTGTGGGTTCTGAACTTCAAATATGACATGGAGAGAGATCTCCGGAATTAGAGTCGTGCTTTCTTCAATGATGTATTCTTTTTCCTCTTCTGTTTCTTGCACATCCTCAATCATAAAAAATTGAGGTCTTGCACACCTATGCCCTGGTGCGAATTTTTCATCACAATAATAACACAATCCCTTCTCAAGACCTTCTATAACTTCTTGTGGAGAGAGTTTCTTGAAATTAGGCCCCAAACAAGCAGCAGGTGTAGGTCCTAACATTTTAAGATTTTGTGGCGGCTGATTGGAGCGGGCCCCAATCGTTGGGGATGAACGGTTTCCTATGGTCGATCACCTATGTAAAGAATTTCTTTCCTCAATCAGTTTAGCGATACTGATGGCTTCTAGTAGTGTAGTTGGATGTTTAATTTTCACATCCAACCTCACTTTGTCCTTCATCGATGAAGCAGCCAAACCTAAAGGACTTCAGTAATCCTTCCACGCAGTTGGAGAGTCTCTCAAAGTTCTCCTAGCAGGCCTCAATGGGGGTTGTCTAATGTAAGCGTGTAAGGGCTTCTGAGGGATTCTCATACTCAGTTGGTCCAAATCGTCGAAGCAGTGTTTAGGAAAATTTAGTCCATGACAGGGGGCCGTGGTCTTTGGCATACCACCTGTTCCATTGTAAAGTTAAGTCTTCTAAGTGGAAGGAAGATAGAGGGACATGACGTTCATCAGGAACTGTCTGATACTCAAAGTATTGTTATGCTTTATAGAGCCAATCTTGAGGATCTATTCCATCGAAATGTGGGAATAAGAGATTCACTGGTACCTTCCAATTTTCTCTTCCTATGTTAGAGTTCTCTACCACTTTGAACGAATGACTGTCCAGACTTGATTAAGGGGGCAGAGTCTGCACCTGGTTAGTTAACGCTGATGTTGTTTAGAAGGCTTAGAAGTCCGTTACTAATGTTTGCACCAAAGCTGTCAAGTTATCAAAGATGCCATCTTGATTGGCTACCATGTTCGTGATTTCATTTCGAAATTCACCATTAGTCTTCTGGCAGTTTCCATTTCAGGTAAACTTGACTCTGATACCAATTGATAAGTTTAATTTAAGGCAGGAAAGAAAAGAATTTAGCAAAAGAGAGAATTCTGGGTTTTTTGTTCTTATTAACAATCTTAGCTATATTTATAGCTAACAAAATACAAGAAATCATAAATACTTTAGCATTAAGCTACTAGTCTTCTAATCCTAGGATCACTACATAGCTGCTTCATAACCTACTGTTAAAAACAAACAAACAACTCATAACTTGACCTATTCTTAAGCCCCCGACTTAAAAACAGCAAACCCTACTTCTTTAGTAATTCCCCGTGCACATACTTTCAACATCACTTACAAATAGCCAAGTAGCGCCAACTAAGCACTTCATGCAAGCAGTGCATGAAGGTCCACGTGGTGATCCATAACGTTGACGTAAAAGCTCGAAGGACCTGCCAAACTTGTGGAGATAATAAACTCAGAGCACAAGTTTTACAGAAACCTCGGGACAAATAGACATTTATGAAGGAGTAAACCAAAGTGCAAGAGCCGAATGTTCTTCTTGCGTTGCATCCAAGAATGGAGTGTGTAAGATCACTCTTCTCAGGCTCTCTTCATTGTTACAGTCCATCCGAATTTCAACAGCATAACCCAATACCGTCTAAGTCAGCTCCTAACTATTTTTTTTGTGGCAAAAGCCCGTTTTCAATTTCTTGTGACCACCACTTCTTGTCTTCAACTTTCTCTAATAACCCATTGACCAATTCTCGTTGGATCTCGAGCAACAATGGTGTAATTGATGTTTCATTAGCTTATGGCAGGATCAAGGAATTTACTGATGATGGATTGTTTGAAGATGCAATTAGGGTTTATCTAAATTTGCTTGAATGTGGGTTTCCTGTTGAGGGGTTTCAGTTCTTCCCCTGTTTGATTAAGGCTTTCGGTGGGCTGTGTGATGTTAAGAAAGCTAAGGAGATTCATGGGCACCTCTTAAAGTTGGGATTTTCGGAAGATTTGTTCGTTAATAATGCTTTATTGAGTACGTATGCAAAATGCGGGGCTATTGCAGATGCAGTTGGAGTGTTTGAGAGAATGAGTGATAGGGATTTCGTTTCATGGAACGCAATGATATCTGGGTTTTGCCACTTAGGAGATTGCATGAATTCTTTGACATATTTTGGGATGATGCTTAGGGAGAGCGGTGAATTGCATTTGAGCCGGGTAGCTTGTGTCTCTGCACTATCATCCTGTGCTTTGTGTGAGTTTTTGACTCATGGGAGAGAGATTCATGGGTTCCTTGTAAAATACGGATTGGATACCAATGAATTCATTGTCAGTGCACTTCTTGAGATGTATATGAAATGTGGGGACGTAAAGAATGCTCAAAATGTTTTCAATACTGTTCGTGATAAAGAGACGTTGAGAGAAAACAGAGTGATATGGAATGTAATGATTTTGGGATATATTTCTAATGAGTTTTTATCAGTGGCATTGGAATTGTTTGTTGATATGCTGAAACTTGGGATTGATCCAGATTCCTCCACAGTGGTGGCACTTTTGATGTTAGCCTCTCAACTTTTTAACTTAGGATTTGGGAGGCAAATCCATCGAATCATCTTAGAATTTGAGCTGGAAAATGAAGCAAGGGTTGAAACAGCCCTTATGGAAATGTACTTTAAATGTGGTGATCCTGAAACTGGTTTGAAAATATTCAAAAGGTCTCAAAATCGTAATTTAGTTACGTGGGGTTTAGCGATTTCTAATTGTTCTCAGGGTGGCTATCCTTATGAAGCATTGCAATTGTTTCATGATTACTTGCTGGATGACGGCTGTCCTGATTCTGTTACCCTATTGGCTGCTCTAAGGGCATCCTCATCCTTGGCTCTTAAGAGCAGAGGGATCGAAATCCATGGATTAGCAATAAAAATGGGCTTGGATTCAAATGTCTTTGTCGGTGGTGCAATAGTTGATTTGTATGGAAAATGTAGGGACACAAGGTCTGCTCAAGAAGTTTTCGATGGTTTACCAGATAAGGATTTGGTTACGTGGAATGCACTTATATCTGGATTTGCTCTAACCGAGTGTCCAGATGGAGCTTTAAAGGCATTTCGTCTTATGCTGTCCAAACAAATCCGACCAAACTCAGTAACACTGGCTTGTGTTCTCTCTGTTTGTGCTCACTTGTCACTGATGATTCTTTGTAAGGAGGTGCATTGCTATGTACTACGTCATGGATATGATCACAATATTCTCGTTAGCAATTCTCTTGTTAGTACATATGCTAAATGTGGGAACATAAGTAACTCATGGAGTATGTTTGAGAAAATGCTTACACGAGATAAAGTATCCTGGAATTCAATTATGTTGGGATTGGGAATGCATGGTCAATTTGATAAAATGTTTGTTACATTTGAAGAGATGAAAGAAGCAGGCGTGAAGCCTGACCACGCAACTATTACTGCTCTTCTTTCTGCCTGCAGTCACGGGGGAAAGGTTGAAATGGGCTGGAAATACTTTAAGTGCATGGTTGAAGACTATAACCTTGAGCCAAGGATTGAACAGTATACTTGTATGGTTGATCTACTAGGACGAGCCGGCCTTCTAAGTCAGGCTTATAATCTGATCATGCAGATGCCCTATTCACCAGATGATCGCATATGGGGTTCTCTTCTTGGTTCTTGCAAAAATCACGGAGATGCCAAGTTGGCAGAAGTTGTTGCCGGTCACCTTTTTGAATTTGATCGTACAAATACTGGTTACCGTGTCCTCCTTGCTAACATGTATGAAGATTCTGGGAGACGGAATGAAGTTACCAGGATTAGATTAGAAATCAAGCATAAAGGCCTTAAGAAGCAGCCTGGATGCAGTTGGATTGAAGTCAACAATAGTGTTCATACATTTACTGCTGGTGATTGGTCACATAAGCAATCTGAGGAGATCCATGCTGTGGTAGAGAACTTAATGCAAGAGATTAAGGCACGCTATACTCCTCTTTTGCAGTCACAGAAATCTGTGCCTGATGAGCCTGAGGATGGTTATGTGAATGAGAACGAGGGTTTGCTATGGTCTAACATTGTTTAATTTGGAAATAGGGTCACAATGGCTAATAATAGTGAGGGGTTGATTCTTAATCAAGTTGAATTTATGAATGTCATTAGAAAGGCTAGGCCGCAGAGTTGCATGAGTAGCTGCAATTAGAGATGATCACTGCCATGAAAAGTATCTTGTATGTATTATGTAACTTTTTAAGTACATATATACTAAGAACAAACGGGATGGACGACCACGAAATCCATCCCATTCGTCCATTTAATCTGACGGTTGGATTCTTCCCCTCTGGTCATGCCTCTGAATTAAATGGTCACAGCTGTCACTCATGTTCCACTGCGTTCAGTGACTCATCCACATAGGACAACTACTTTTTAGCTTCATATATGCTCACGGGGTGTGACATTTTAGGTGTGTAGGATGTTTTTTTACTGAATATTTTTCATCCTATAATTTAGATATACTTATGCTTAAATAATAGTTAATGAATTAATTTTGATGTAATTAATAGTTACTATAATATAATCGATTAATTATATATAATTATGTTATTATACATATTTAGTATAAAATAATGAATAATAATAAACATTTAATATTTATTTGTACTATTTAAGTATACTTAAATCATGGTTAAATAATTAATTTTGATATAATTAATAATTATTAGAATATAATAAATTAATTCAATTATTATTAATAATTATTAGTATATAATTAATTATTTGATTTATTAAAATATAGTTACTTGATTAAGTTGTTAATATTAATATTTAGTATATACGTTACTGTTTTAATAATTATTGTTATATATATATATATATATATATATATATTCACACTCGTGAAAGTGT
>JANVCQ010000006.1:35501667-35519127 GCA_025531925.1 Erythroxylum plowmanianum | reverse complement strand
TCTACTCGGGGCTCCACTTGGCTTGGAATAAGGGCTTCCGGCGAGTTATCCTTGAAGTGGACTCCCTGGAGGTAATAAATATCTTATCCACATCCAAAGTCCCTTCGACTGACTATTCTTTGTTGGTGGCAGGTATTCGGGAGCTAATGTATCGAGCGTGGGCCTTGAAGTTTCAACATGTTTCTCGGGAAGGCAATCAGAGTGCGGACCGTCTTGCTGCGCTAGCTGCTTACTCCAGCCCCGGAGTCCACTCTCTTCAGGAGGCTCCGTCGCTTATTTTTGCCACTATAGCCCGTGATTCTCACGGTGTCTTGTATCGCCGCTCTCTTCATTCGTAGTTCCTTGTTTTATTTTCCCATGTATTCAAAAAAAAACAGAGAGAGAGTGCAGGCCTAGAATGAGTCTTATATTGGGAGGCAGACACCTCTCGCAATTTGCCATTGTCAACTTCTGTTATGCTTTTCATTAGTGGTAGCACCGCCACACCCTATTTTCTCTTTTTATTTTTTCTTGTCTTCATTGTTAAATGCTTCATAGACCACTATCCCCTTTCCTTCTGGATTTTCATTTTTGAAGTCATTAGCCTAATAAAATTCAAGCTCATATGGAAGATTGCAAGGTTAAGGTTTTTTTTCAAAGGAAAAAAAGAAAAAGGTTAAGATTCTAAATGTGAAGTTCTGTCCTGACCTTTTTAAGTTTCGGGTGCAATAAATGATTTCGGGCGGTGACTCCTTGTGCGCACCGAGTAAAACGACCGCCTTGCTAATAACTTAAGTGAGATTAAACCGTGATTTACCACCCTCACAATTCTGTCGGGCCGGAGTGTGAGGGTACCTAGGGTGGGCGATTCCACCTTTGAGCGCAAAAGGCTAATGTCACTATGGCCTGGGAATTCAACAAACCAAAAGTTTGCCGAAACGATGCAAATGCAACCCTGCAAAATGGGAAAACTGTTAGTTATATGCTTAACCGTGTAGCTACCAGTCCAGCTTAACATTATACTTTGAAGTTGATGATTAGACTCTCCGCTATCAATTCCGTGGAGCACCTTTGAGACATTTAATTCTGAGCAACTGTTAGATAGATATTCATGATAAAACTCGGCCTCAAAAGTAGTTGGGACCACTGCAGATTATAAACTCGAGGTAACTAATACTAGTTCATCAAAGAACTAACCTAGGATAAAGATTCATAGCATTGAAAAACATAAGATCTACTTTTATTAGCATTCTTTACAGATTATAAGCAGGCATTCACACTCAATTCCTTGCTTGTGATCAATGGCTTTCTGAGAATCACTCAGTCAATAGAATACGGTACGGTCATGCCAAAGTAAAAAACTTATGACTTGACAACGAGGCTTGCAGAATCAAACTGGGAGCATCCATGTCAATAAGGACTGGCTGAACCTTTATTTTCTTAGCAGGGTCACCATAGAATAACGACTTTCGCTGCTTCATACAAAGATAAAATAGCACTTTGATAAATACATAACTTATAAATGTAATACTATAGAATTACTGCCAAACCAAAATAAATATCCAACTAAAGCAAACAATCACCTACCTTAAATTATGTTCTATAATACATCTTAGTCATTTTGATGTGTAAATATTATGATACTGTGATCCCATCTTTGTTTATGCTATCAGATTGTGCATCAAGAAGGTTCTCCAGCGACCTGCCTTTTCTGCTCCTCACTCTGCCCGCTTCTTTCAGTAAGTCAACCAACCTTCTCTTTTCATCATCCACATCAGGATTTGCAGTCCCAAGCTTTTCCTCCCTAACCCCAACAACAAACTCCAAGATTTCAATTGAATCATCTAATCTGTGCCAAAGTAGCACAACATTAGTACCTCAACATGAAGCCTGCAATGCATTTAAACATTGAGAGAAGGAAAAGGACTTGCTTGCAACAGAAGACAAGCACTGTTACTTGGCTACAAAAGTTAGCATCAGGGAAAGAGAAGGATTCAAATTCATACATTTGAGTATTTAACATAGGTTACTGAAACGTTAACACAAACAATTTGTAATATGATGTTTTATGAAAAATGACGTCAAACTGTTGTAAGGAGAATGTCATCAAAAAGTTACAAGAATGGAGAGAGTTCATTTAAGGAGAATGTCATGAAAAAGTTACAAGAATGAAGAGAGTTCACACCTTCCCATTGCATCATATGTAGCCGCAAGATTGCTATAAACCCCAAGAGTATCAGGGTGATAAGGTCCACACTGTTGCTCTAAAATGCTTTTTGCTTCTTCAAATAATTGTGCAGCCTCATTTATAGCATAACGCTGGACACAAGTGAGGCCCATTTGGTTAAGTGCAATGCCAAAGAAAGAAGATTTCTTCTCTCCATTTGCACGGAGCTTTGAAATTGCACGATCAAAAGAGTTGTAAGATTCAGAATAGTTCCCCAGCATGTAGTGGATAACCCCCATTTGGGCTTCAATTCCAGCAATTGTACTTTGCTGACCAGGTGCATCACTGTATATGTTTAGTGCCTTCTGTAGCAACTTGATTGCCTGCTCAAGCTCATTCATTGATTCATAGATAGCAGAAACATCAGTGAAACCACTAGCTACTTCCTCTGGAGGAATACCAGAAATTGGCTTTTCATAAATCCGAAGAGCATTTTCACAATACGACTTAGATTCTCTTAATTTTCCAGTTCTGTTATACAAATCTGCCAGACGAATGTATACAGAAGCAATAGCTGGATGATTCTCTCCTTTAGTGGTTTTAAAGGCAGTAAGAGCTTTTTGATAAGCAAAAACAGCCTCATCATACCTAGACAAGGATAAGTATGAGTCTCCAATGCTACAATCAACAGAGCCTACCTCAGCCTCCTGGCCATTTGCCACCATAGCCATGCTTGCCAAAACAAGATGCTCCAGAGCACCTTCATGATCCCCTTTTGTTTCACATATAAGACCCATGAGCCTCCGATCTGCTGCCTCTTCAAGGGAAGCAGGTGATCCATTCTCTTTATGAATGTCTAGAGCCATCTGGCAAAGCCTCTTAGCTTCATCTAACTGCAAAGCTTGAACATGGGCTTCAGCCAAGTACCTACAAGTCTCTCCTACCCTATGGTCCATGTTTCCAAGAGCTTGTTTCTGGATTTCCAATCCTGTAGTGTAACAATTTACTGAACTCTCCAACTGGCCGAGCATAGCATGAGTATCACCAAGTTGCATGTAACCAGCAAATTTGGCAAGGGAGTGTTCTTGACCTTCCTCAATCGCTGGAATCTCAATTGACTGCTGTAGGATTGGAATTGCCTCTGTATATTGGCCTATGCTGCAGTAAATTGCTGCAGTAACATGTAATGACATAGCCAACTCTAAACTTGGTTTCCCATTGGCACATATTTCAAATGATTTGGATGCTCGAATGGCTAGTTCAAGCGCTTTTTGCAGATTATCTCCCGAAGAAATCAAATCTCTTGCTTGTTTTAACAAATATCGCCCAAGATCTGGATTGTTTAACTCAGATTCAGATGAATCTTCTGTTCCATTCATTAACTTCAATGGAGAATTTCTCTGCTTCTTAATTGATGTCACTCCACCATTTGCCTTTTTCACCTTCTTACCATTCTGTTTATCAGTAGGAGGTTTCTTTGGTGGACTGTTGCCCTTTGGAATCAATTTGGATGATGCTTCAGAGTCCATTTGCAAATGACTAGCTTTCTTTGAGGAGATCGAAGAAACAGATTTGGTGCTTGCAGATGGGACCTTGTCCAATTTCCCTGACATCTTTCCCCTGGATGAGCTTTCCTTCTTGGAAGAGGCATAGCTCTGAGTATCATCCTCTGGCTTGTTCACCTCTTCCTCTTCTTCTTCTTCCATTATCTCAACCTCTCTCATCTCTCCTCCCACAAGATGGCGCAGTTCTGAGTCAATTCTAGACTCTTCACCATCAGATCGAAAGCTATGTCTTGAAGGTGATTGATCAGAACTCTGCATATCACAGACGTTCTCATAAAGCTGCTCTATAGAGGGACATATTACTCCATCGTCAGCAAGCTCATTAACAGCCACCCCATCAACGGGAACATTATGGCTACCACTGCAAGGACTTTGCGGACTCAATTTACTCTTAGGAGACCTATTTGAAACCGAACTTTCCTTAACGGGCACAGAATTTCCGTTCGTTTCTTCTATTGCAACTTCCTCATTCATTCCATCAACGACAATTCCAGGCATCTTTATGTACCCAATAATCCAACACTGCAAATTTTTAAAAAAAATTTCTGCAGTCAAAGAAATTTTCTGTCGGCCAATTACCATAGCAGATCCAACCAAGACAAGTTGATTAAAGTACGTAAATCATTCACAAATGCATAAAAAGGAAAGACGTGCTTGGCAAAAGTCAATCAAAGCAGAATAAACAGCTACTTAACATCACAAGTTCAATCCTTTAACCTTAAAGCTTATGATCCAATGAAACTAACTTTCCATGTTTTTGGGAAACAAATGTCACGTAAAAAGTCCAACCTTTCCTAATCATATGCTTTAAAAAATAATCCATAAAACAGCACATCAAGTAACGACCTTAAGAATACCATAAACCAATATAGGCGATAAGGAAACAAACCCAGAATCTAAAATAACAGCCAACAGCAGAAGTCGAATATAAAAAGGGACAAAATTTATTATCTTCCAACTGAGCGTCAAACTGATCCGATAACAGAAAACTTGGGCAACATAAAAAAGAAGAGAGACCAAAAATAAAACTACAGAACGAAAAATGAATTCAGCACCTTACAATCCTTCCATGGAAGAAGATTCTCCGGCGATATGCTATCTGGGTTTTAGACGAAAGATAAAAATTGGAGATATTTCTTTGTCCAAATATAGGCACGGGAAAGACTTCACCTTTGGTTTGTGTGTATATTATAAGCTAGAAGATAGAGAATAAGAAAAAAAAAAACAAGTGGGTTTCTTGGAAAGAATGAAGGGCAACGATGGAAATAGAAAGAGTTAGTACCCATTAAAAATGGGAATTTAATAAGGTGAAAAAATAGCAAGGAAAATAACTTTTTAGCAGAGTTGGAATGTCAGAGATGAAAGACAGTACTTTCACTCGCAGCGCGGGAGTCCTGCAACTACCGATCTGTTATCAGTCTGTTTCTTCCATTAACACTGGGTCTCGCCACGTGGCGAAATGGGTCCTTTTCTCCGAACCCAAAAGACAGCTTTGACCTCGTTGGCTCATTTGATCGACAGATGTGCCCTGTGGTTTATTTTTGACCCTTAGGCCTGAGCCTGTGGTATGCGATTTTGGGTGGAACGTATAGATCATTTGCAGACACAAAGTCACATTCACGATACAAACTTACCCTCTTTTCATGCTTGAGATCTAAGTTGGTAAAGGTGTGTAAGCCACATTATCATGTCCTCGTGTGTGTTTTAAATCCTAAAGTCAGCAACCAGATTGTCATTTCAACTGTTATAAATAAACAAAATGGTGCTTTTCCTTATCTTTTTCCCAATTCATACGATGTTTGAGCGGACAATCTTCTGCTTTAAACACATGGAATAAGCAGCAAAAGAAGAAAGTTAAAGCTGGCAGCAAAGTAAGATCTTGGTATTTATCCAAGTCTGTCGGTGGATGAAACTGAGTGATGTAGACAGTATGTTTAGAGTATATATAATATAATATGTTTGCCTTTCAAGTTTATTAAGGGTCCATGATTTTGATGCTACATTTGTTAATTCATCGTATTCCATAAATGATCAAGTTAAGAGGTAAATGCATGCTTAAAAACTTCCTTTATCATCTTGAGTAGTGACTGCCTGTGTATAAAATGATCCCAAAGAGGTTGGTAGGAGAAGTTTCTACAGACATTACTTATCTCAGCAATCGTCTAATCAGTAACTCGTAGCTTTCTGAATATGATACATACCAGCTTGCAAAACATCCATCTTTTATGATGGTGCATTTATTGAATGCACCAATAGCACATGAAGCTCTAAATAGCTTACCTTGAGAATGATATCCTTTATGGAAGTATTGATTGGTTGACCAAATACCTTGGAAATTTTCCAGGGATAACTTACCGACCAAATAATAGACAAACCTTATTTAATGATTTGTGCAACAATAGTACATTGATAGAGAATAATTGGAGAAGAGGCTTAGTGGTTGATGGGTGATACGGGCAGCTTTTTTTTTTTTTTTTTCACCATAAAACGGGCAGCTTTGATGTGCTACAAGCAAGACGTGTGAGCAACTTAGAGATGACGATGATCAAGCCTGGATTGACGAGGCATCCGCTGACAGTAGAGAAGCACTTAGTGTGGTTTTAGTTTTAGATAGAGATATTACATGTTATGTGTTTGGTACGTCGTATTGTTGTGGACTGCAAGTGGGTCTTAGGTATTAAATTAAACTATTGGGGCCATTAGGCCTTCCTAACCTGTTCAATGTTTAATGATGGTCCAAAATAAAAGAAGGATAAATGAACAATAAGAGGTTCACTTCTTAGTATTCATAAACCAGTAAGTTGGTTAAGATTACATTTGAGCTGACTGCTTATTTAAAAGTTCAAAAACATTAAAAAAATTTGACAGCTGTGGGATTTGAACCCACGCCCTTTCGGACCAGAGCCTAAATCTGGCGCCTTAGACCACTCGGCCAAACTGTCTTCTCATGCTGTCACCGCAGTCAATCTGATATAACAATTAAGGAAACTGCGTTTATTTGTTTCATCTATACAATATATAAAAATTACAAAGCATATTAAAAGGCTACATTTGTATGGAAATTCATTTTTATCTATAAAATTAAAATTATTGGTTTTGTACCAATGGTAATTAATTTTCAATTTAGATACGGGTAATATATTCCTTAACTCCTTATTTTATTTTTCTAAATATCATATATATTCTTATAACATATATTTAAATAATTTTATGTTGAAAAGAAAAAAATGATAAGAATAAAAAAGTATTTAAAGATTCACAGCAACAACTTAAGGATAAAAAATATGTGAAAAGAATAAACAATGATAATCACAAATTATTAACTAGATATGTACTAGGATAGGCATTCGAAATTAAGGAAGATGATTCCTTTGCCTAAGCACATTTACTTGCAACTTCCACCTATTTAAAATATTAGAAACATAAATCAGGAACTCTTACATACTTCCTATATTCTCATTGCAATATAAAAATTGAGGTTAAAAGAAGTGGCATTACACAAGGAGAATGTGGTACATAAGCATCTAGTTACCAATAATAATTAAGAGAAGCATGAATACAAAGGGACACATGCGAGGAACGCATCAAGACGACATGCTATTACTGCCATCAATGCATCTTGCAAAACAGCTATGGGTCGGTGGCGGTGGAACAGATGAGAAGAATTCAGGATTCTGGTTGAGTGACTCTAAATAGCTCTCCAATGTAGCAACTATCTCATCAAAATGAGGTCGTTTCTTGGGATTTCTTGACCAGCATTTCTTTATGAGATTGCTAAATGCCTTGGGGCATGTATGGGGTAATGGAGGCCTAGCATTCTGCACAACCAAATTTTGCAATGTATTGGGTAAACCAAAGTCATCAATTCAATGCAACAGATCAATTCAGTGTGTAAAGGAGAATGCTATTGCTACTCTGAAGCAACCATCGCAACTTCTGTAGCATAAATCCATAGAAGACTAGAGAGCATGTCACATTCTATTGTGAACGTTATACATGGTTCTTCAAAAGCATATAACTACTCGCAGAACAAAAAAGATCTTTTCAATCATTGTTAAGCATCTAGTTAGTGTTATCTTTACAGTAGTTTACAGTATTTTGTAAATAAAATAGGTTTGCTCTTCCTAAACGACGCAACTGTGGTGTGTTCCCAACTAGCGAAAACGTTGTCGATGAGATATAGTTAAACGAGTTGTTCCCCAAAAGCACGGTATTGTCCATCAAGATTTTTGCCCTTGTTCCTAAGTTCACAACTTTCTTTGACAAGTTTCAAATCCAACTAAGATTAGTATCTACAAATCAAGAATTAGGGAAGTCCTCAACAAGTTTTTTGCACAGACAGTACTGAATTTCTATCTTCTTGCTATGGTAATGGTACCTAGAGCATCCCTTTTCATGCTGGAAAACAAACCCCACATTAACATGATTTTGATGTATTATAACCACTTCCGGCCCTATCCCAGATTAGTGACCTTCACCAGTGGACTCATTTCATGATGGAGAAAAACACCTTGAAGAACTTTAAGAACTAACAGAAGACTATAAAGTGATCACAAACTTTGGATGTAAAACTGAAGACATTAAACAACAGAAACTGAACTAAAAAAACTTTACCTTCTGGCAGACAGCAAACGCAGCCTGTTCTGGAGTCATGTCATCAAATGGAATCAAAGCTGTTAAAAGCTCCCAAAGGACAATGCCGAAACTATAAACATCAACTTTCTTTGTATGCTGCTTCTCCTTTATCATTTCGGGGGCCATCCAACGATATGTCCCGGTGAATCCCTTAGCACTACCACACTGAGATTCAAAGCACGAGATACCAAAGTCAGCAACTTTGACACACATGTCTTCTCCTAGCAGTAAGTTTTCTGACTTGAGATCCCTATGAAGTATCCCTTCTGCATGTAGGTATTGCATCCCCCGAGCAATGTCAAGGGCTAGTTTGAGAACAAGGTGAAGTGGAACTGAATGTGGCTCTTGTTGATGAAGATATTTTCTTAATGAGCCCCCAGCCAAATACTCCGTGATAATACAAAACACAGGAGGCTTTTTACAAGCTGCAACAAACTGAATGAAGAAAGCGAAAAGAAAAATAAAGATTGATGTCTGATAAACAAAGTTCACCACATGCCATTTGACTCTGGATTTCACAAATTATGAGCGATGCAATGCCAATAAGGCCAGGAATATAAATGGAATCTATATGTAGATATTAAAAATGTGAAGATACATATAATAGGTCCTTCTAGTTCTACTATTCTTCACGCTCTCCTCTAAGTCTTCAAGCTTAGCTAATAATCACATTATTTGGAGTTTCCCACAGAGTCAATCTGGAAAGACAACATGCTTCGCTAGTACTTGCGACTATTATCTTCTGTAATAACTTTCCACAATTGCAGCAGGTTCTCTATGAAAGTAGTCTGATCAAGACAGAATGCAAAGGATTTTAACTAGCACATATATCCACCCAATCGTGCTCACCCTCTCGCACCCTTGTCTCTTCATTTTCCCCATCCATCATCAAAGCCGGCATTCTTGGTGACACTTGAATTAAATGTCAGGTCCTGTAGTTTCTAATGGAACAAAATTACCGATTCTTCATCTTCTTTTCCACATTCTAAAGCTACAAGGTATGTTTACTGTCACTGAAAGAGTTTTTAAATTTAACCCTCCATACAGAAGAACGATAATAGGGGGACAATAAATACCGCACGTTGATCATGTCATTGTAGGCATCCATTAAATGCCTATCAACCGCAATCGCAATAAATAAATTTGTCTATCAAATTGGTGCTACAAAATATGTCCCTCAAAAGCATTAACTTTTATATATTGTAAAACAACAGGACTAGAGTAACCACATCTTCCATTCTTATCATCGATAGACTGGTACTTGCATAAGGTCGTCATTGCTCCCGAACGAGCTTCCGGTGTGTAAGGTTTATCTATGCCTAACACCGAGCTAAGAATCATCAATGCGATTATAACTGAACTACAAATAAAGGATTCAACCAGACTCCTTAAAAAATCCTAGCAAATATAAGAAGTGAAAAGCACAGTAAATAATTCCCTAAGTCATTAAAAAAAAACATTATATGAAAACATGCCAAGAAAGTAACAGAACTTACAGTGATGATATTAGGATGCCTTAACCGAAACAGCAATGCTACCTCAGAAGTGAAATGCTTCTCCAGCATAGTAGCCAAGTTCTCATCTTCCTCAGGCTGGCTCATAAGCTTAATAGCAACATCTCGGTGCTTATATATTCCTCTATAAATCCTACTATGCCTCCCTGACGCAAATTTGTTACCAATGAACAGTTGGGACATATCAGCGCTCCAGTCTACCTCTCCCTCCCCCTTAATCTCAGCCCCAGTAGACACCAAATATTTTGACCAAGAAACTGCTCTATTATATTCTCCAAGAGAAAGTCTCGTCTCCGTTTTGACATTGTTGGATATTTGCTTAAAGCAGCGAAATTTCTTCATGGATTCCAAGCAAACCATATGAGAATCATCAAATATAGTCCTTTTCACTTAACTTATAACCAAGAGGAGCCGAAACGTATAGTAGTCAGTCGGTTCAACCGTAACCCAAAAGGGAAAATGCTTACGAGCTGTTCATCATTCTACATTTCGAATACACCAGCTATCCATGCACTGAAGCACTGACGAGCACGATTTTGTCGCCAACCAACTGGCTCTACTTGAATCGACTTGAGAAAATCAAACTACGCTCATATCCAACTTCCAGATCACGCTACGACGACCAAAATCAAAACTTTAAACCTTCTTCACCAAAAAGGAACCTCGTCTTACAGATACAGAGAGACCCTTTCTAAACCTGGAACCTTAAAGCTCAAACCGTAAAAAGGAAAGGAAACGAGCCAAAAAAGAAACTCTTCTGCCCAAAAACATCGCTGGTCGAAAGGACATTAGCTTTAGAAGCTACGCCATTGCACGCAGTTGCAGCAACAATTTCAACCCAAATGCTGGAGCTTCACAAAGTTCAGAACTTGCTTGCTGGGTTTCCAGAGAAAAAGAGAGAGAGAGATCAGGTTGAGTTGGGATGACGTTGCTGTTGTTTATGGTGTGAAGGCGCAGATGGAAATTGGTGGCTTTGTTTCACTGTCTCATCTCTCAAGGACCTGAAGAAAAAATCCTTCAACAAGCCTCTGTCGTTTGGTCTCTCCTGCTCACAAACACACGCACACAGACGCTCTGTATCTCTAACAAGAAGTATCATTACACTACATTCATAACGTGCGAAGATCCACATTGGAGGAGACAGGGAGGGTCTTTCGATCATGACGTGTGGCCTTCTCTTTGCTCTATTTGCCCTTTCTTTCATTCCAAATTTCTCCTCTGCCATTGTTTGGTTAGGGCACCACGTGTTCCTGTTATTCCCTTTTTAACCAATTCACCCTCAATTCATCTATTTTCCAATGGGTCACTTATACAAAATATACTGATATGACTATGTAATGTCCAATGTCCTAATATCTTAATGTTGTGGCATAAGTAAACGATTTTATATAAAATGGGTAATGAAATTTATAGCTTTATAATAAATAAACATTAAACTATATTATTGGATTGCAAGAGGCATTAACGTGAATGGAATTGGTACAAGGAAAAAGGCTAAGTTGGTCATTTTAACGAAGCCATAATACTGTAACAGAAAGTGTAAGACAAGGAGAGAAATTAGATTCGAAAGATGGTGATGTACGTGTAAATTTAGTACTGTGTCTGTTGGGTGTGGGGCCCACGTTTTTTATAGAGAATTGAATGGACATTGCCCGTATGCTATGGTCCTCTTCCGTATACGGCTTCATCCTTACTAATTTCGATGCAAATAACTCAAGTACCCCACGCACCCCTAAAGACATTTATATATATAAGAAAGCTGCCGACTAGGACTAGCTCCTCTACAGAGTACCAACCGAGTTGTGGTTGGCAATTCCTAGAGAAGAACCGGCAATACTTGAGACAACAACTGGGTAATGGGTCAACCTTGCCCAACCCCAACCTCTGTTTTTTTTTTTTTTCTCACGAAATATTACAGGAGAGTTCTAATTATAGAAAGATACTTTTAAGTTATCTACATCTAGATAAATCCTTATTTGAGCCAGGTAAGTCTTTTGTAGGAGGTAAAATTTTGACCCCAAATTTTAAACGATTACATACATGAGGACAATTCGAATCTGCGATATCACTTAAACCAAGAGAGCCCCTTATCTTTTATTTTTATGTTTATTATAACACAAGAAATTCTATTCCACCCAAGCGTCAGGTATTATTATGAGTTCAAGTCATATGATTAAAGTATTTTATTTAGCTAATTTGAGATGTTACAATATTGAGTTAATGGTTAGTTAAAGAAAATATTAACCTCTATCTTCACTAAAATTCAACATTTATCCAACTAAAAATTGAATTCACTTTTAATTTTTTGTAATAATTTAGGCAAATTCTTAATATTTTGATAGTTATAAAATAATTATTATCGTTAATATTTATTATTTAAACATAATTTAGTGATTATATTAAAAGGGTTAATATATTGATAATTTTGAGATTTCAAATGGTGTTAACCAATACATACTTCTCTATGATTCCATAACATCTTCCGTGCGTTTGCAGTGACTATGGATGTACGATCTTAATCACCTTACTTAATTAATTAACCTTGAAATCTCTAAAATGAGGACGAGCTTTCTCCCGTAATCTGACGTATCCCAAATAATGTCGAATCGAGAGCTCAAACATCAGTTTTGTTGGTGGAGGGTTGCAGGTGTTGGGTCATTATCAAGTATCTAATTCCGATCAAGAATCAATTAACTTTTGTCTAATGGATATAGACGACAACAATATATTCTAGATTAAGCATTGCAAATTGGTGGCTGAGTCAGAAGTTGGCACGCAGTACTCTGTGCTCATCCTTACTGATTACACAATTTTGGAGGCATTCACATGCTCCCATTTATTATGCTACCATAAATAATACGCCAGTCCTCACAATGAGTCAAATATATACAGTTGCCCGTTACGGTGGTTGAGCTTGTATGGACGATTTCTCACAGTAACTACAATGTTTGTAAGTGTTGCCTTCAATTTTCCTTCTTAAACTATTTGTGGATTATTTTATAACTATTAATGCACTCGTATTATTTTGATATTTTATAAATTTTTTAGGATTATTTTATAACCTTTAGGATTTTATGCTAATAAGAGTGCATTAAAATTTATAATCAATATTTGGATCTATGGTTACTTTAGAAAATTTTCACTATTCCAAATAAGTATTCAAATATCTATTGAAATTAATGTTCTAAAAATAGGATTGAAAGTTAAACTGATAAGATGAAATGTTTAAAGTTTAAAATATTCAATTGTTATTAAATTATCATTAAATTAGTTAAAGATCGATAAATTTTGAATGATAAACATAAAAGGATTAAAGTTTAAATGATTCAAATTCTCATAAAATTAGTTAAAGATTTTAAAAATTAAAATTTTGAAAATATTATTGAAGAGATTGTCTTCATTTTTTGAACAATTTGAAATTTTAATTAAAAAGATGACTATTAATAATAATTAATTAATTAATTTTGATTTATAAAAGTCAATTAGTAACAAAAACTAACCAATTGATTATCAATTTGATATGTTTTTAATAATAAGAGTTATTAAAGTAAATTAAACTGAAAAATTAGCCAATTCAAAATTTTCATAGTTAAATCGAAAGAAATAGTTTGATTTTTAATCATTGACTAAAATTCATCGTTTTGATTGAATATGTAAATTATTAAATACATTATTTAAAATATATAATTAATAAATTATTATGTATTTTCATTAATTTATTTAATATATTTATTAAAAATAAGTTTTCTCATTATACAATATATAATGATACTAACCCAATTGGTTGGTAGTATATATGTTGGTGTATAAGTTGGCACATATATCATGTCTATATAGATGTATGGTACGCAATAGTTACATATTTTATCAAGGAGGAGAACCAAAGATACATCCAAGAAGTCGAACTTTGTTGGTTAGAACTGTTAAGAAGAGAAGATGATAGAGGGTGGAGATAAAGAAAAAGAAAAGATGGTAATGATAGACAACATTTGTCATTTAGTTCAGGTTGGAGACTGCATGAACATGGCTGATGGAGGACATCACGTGAACCCCTTTTTCTCTCTCTTGAATTGTGGATTTTCTAACAACCGAGGTTCGTATTCAGACTGGGAGAGAAACAGTGCATGTTGGTTCTTTCATGTTAACCTAATTAATGGTATTTCAGTAGCCTTGTGTTGGTCTTTCTCCTCTTGGCAAACTAGGGTTGCTTCAATTTTCCTCACATATACAAAAGGGGCCCGTTAGGAAGCTGGCTTGGAATTCGATCTCCACCGTAGCATAATACTTATGAAAATTTTTCATATTTTAATTTTTTTAAAAATCAATATCAATTTAATTCTATAATATAAATAACACATAATCATATAAAGCGTGAATCTAAATTTTTACCTTATTTTAAACCTTGATCATGTTTTTATTGTATCTTTCGAACCATTTCTGAAATTGATCAGTCTCAATCATCGTAGTCACACAAGTGTTTAACTTCTAACAATATCCACATAATAAGTTAAGAGAACTCTATAATTCTTACAGAAGGAGTTAAGCAAGAAGTGCTAGCTCCATTAGAGCGTAAGTCTATTTATAATATGTTTTAAACGTTTTAGTAATTTAATTGAAATTAAATTCTAATTTTAATTAAACTTTAATTATAATTACAAATAATTCTAATTAAAGACAAATTGTGCACAAATTAGATCAATAGATCATATTGATCCTCGGTTATTAAATATCTCATATTTAATCACAAAGTTTCTCAAACTTTACAATCAAGTCTAATTTGATTAAAATAACTTTGCTCTCTTTAATTTATTATATATGTGAGACCTAGTAGATTTGATTAAAATAACTTTGCTCTCTTTAATTTATTATATATGTGAGACCTATTAGATTCTCAAATATGTTAGCAATGATTATAAATTATAATTATAATTTTAATTATGAATTATAATTATAATTTATAATCATTGCCAACATATTGTTTAATTCTCTAATTAAACATTTATAATCATATATCAAGATTAGCGTCTAACAACGTATTATGACCATCTAAATATTTAGGAATGTCAAAATGATTTTAAATAACCTTTGCGTGCATGATTTTATCATATAATTTAATCTTTTCATCAACCAATGTTTCGATTAGACATAAAATATATAATTAATGTCTACTATATTTTAAGTCCAATCATATTAGTTCTTTGTCATTAGTTATTGATTCAATTAATGATATTTGTAAATTATTTACATAACTTTATTTTACCTTGACCAAGAATTTCTCGAATCAATACTAATCGAGAACAACAGAATATTCTGTCTAATTATTTTAAGGAGATGAATACTATCTTGATTACACAACTACCTTATATAGTTCATGCTACATTTAATGACTACCGATTGATCGACCTATAGCTAAATAGGTCATAAGTAATATCAAAACATAGGAATTCCTATACAAGATAATTTTGAAGATCTTAAGTGAAATAATTATTTATACAATCATCACAAGGAGAATTCCATAGACATACAAGTAATGTTCCAAATAGATTTCTCATATCTGATATGTTCAATGAACATGTTCTCTAACAAGCATCCATACGTTTGTTTAAATATCTCCATAATTTAGCTTAAGAGATTGAATACTTCCTTCATAAGGAAAAACAAAAAGTGTCAGTCTTTTTATGTTCTATTAATGTCCAGTCTTAATAGAACAATGACCAGAAACAATTTAGGAATAATACATAATGTAATATGAATCTTATAATTATAATCTCATTATAATTTAATTTGCAACGTACAATTGTCTTATGGACTTTATCTTATACATCCAAACATGTATAAGTAAAATAATGCCTTTGAAATATTTTGTTACTAAACTGTAACTAAAGCGATGGATTGTAGGGTATAAACTAATAGGGCAATGGAGAAGTTATTAATCTGGAGCACCCCATTTTTTAGAAATGTTTTTTCTAAATAATGTTACCGAAAATTTATTTGTTTGGTATATTGTAAAGCATAAAAGATCTTTGAAATTTAAGTTTTGGTGGAGGAGAGGATTTTTTAATTTTGACAACCCATTAAATTGTTTGACTTAATAATAATTAAAAGATTTTATTTGATGACAAAGAACACTACATTTTTAAACTACTCAAATGTGAGCTTGTGACAACAAGAAAATATTTTTTTTAGGCAGCTCTTCTTTAAATTCACAGGCGAGGGACATTTGTCAACCTCAAAGGTGATGCATCCCAAGCAGTTGGTTAGATCCTTTCAAGCATATCATTATCGAGTGTCATTTTTGAAAACCCATTTTATATATGCCTCTAATGGTTCTTTAAGTTTGGATTAGTATTCTTTTGTGACCTTTTGGCACAACAGGAATTGCGTGGCTTGGGACTAGCCCTATAAAACACCCGTGACAGGTAATGCTTCACTATATCTAGGTTTCCTTCTTTAGATTGGATTTAGTTTCAAGGTTGATCCAACTTTCTCATAGGTCCTCTCGCTGTGGATATTTTAACTTACAAAACAGTGTTCAAAGGTGTTTCAGTATAGATCTTTGGTCGAAAATTAGTTTCAAACATGTAAACAATGAGAAGGGGATAATAAAAAGAGAGACCACTCGCTTCTAAGCATATGGTTTATTTATACATGGAGTGTAAGACATCATAGCCATATAAATAACTCACACTTATGCCCTATAAAGAGACAATAGGAATGACAACAGGCCGGATTGAGTTCGAGTATTTTATATTCTGAACTTGACTTGAAAATATTTTTAAAGTTTGAATATAGTCTGAATTCCGGTCAAGTTTGAGAAATGTTGCTTAAACTCAAATTTGATTAAGATTTAGGCAGCCTAAAGCCTAGACAGGTTTGGACAAACTGAACCAATCTCAAGCCTGATTATGGAATAAAGTTCAACTAAGTCAGGTTAGGCCTAAAATTTCAACCCTTTTAAAAAATATTAAATGCGTCATTATTCAATGGGGATAA
Source organism: Erythroxylum plowmanianum (assembly GCA_025531925.1). Classification (NCBI taxonomy): domain Eukaryota; kingdom Viridiplantae; phylum Streptophyta; class Magnoliopsida; order Malpighiales; family Erythroxylaceae; genus Erythroxylum; species Erythroxylum plowmanianum. The sequence goes on along the minus strand of JANVCQ010000006.1, from coordinate 35,502,274 downwards.
GTTTAGTCGAAAAGCCCAACTCGTTAGATGTGTAATTGAGTCAAAGACTCAATTGCTTCATTTATAGAGTCAATGGTTCCCAATTTCCATAACGGAAGTGAAAAGAAAAGTTAGATAATATGACTTTATAAGTAAAGCATTTGAGTTCTTAAAAAGATTGAAATATCGAGCTTAATCCAATCAAACAATTTCTAAAGGATTGAATTATCGAGCTTTACTTTGCTTAATTAAACTTTAGACTCTTTGTTCTAAATATCCTTCATCACTAAAAAATATTTTGTTAAAATAAAATAACATTATTTTTAATTTAGTTAGTATTTGAGCTTCTAGTTGGGCTGAATTATAAGACCCAAGTTCGAGTCGAGTTTGAAGCCTAAAAATTTTTATAAGCAAAAACCCAAACTTGACTTGAAGCCTGGTCAACTTGAGTCTAACTTGTTGTCATCAACATGCAGATGTCCTAATAAGAATCTATATTGCAGGTTGTGTTCTTGGAAAACTTGGGTTTAAATTTAGTTTAAAGTAAGGACTTACAGTAAAACCTCTATAAATGAATATTGTTGGGACCAGAAAAATTATTATCTTATACGGAGTTATTAATTTATCG
>JANVCQ010000006.1:35470468-35501567 GCA_025531925.1 Erythroxylum plowmanianum | reverse complement strand
AGAACAAGACACAATGCAGACGCGAACTGATCCCGACTTCTAGCTTTCCCTTGTATGCAGTAATTATACTCCCGTTTGCCTAACGAGGTAAGTGAATGGGCCAGGGTTGTCGGAATATTATGCAGTAACCAGGGCCTCGCTAAGTGAATGGGCCAGGGTTGTCGGAATATTATGAGAAAAAATACAGCGAGACTTGTCTTGACTAACACGTTGACCAGACGTGGTGCAAAATGTATTTAACGTGTCTCGTATTTCTTGAATCTAGCCAATGGAGGCTTCCTAAAAAAGAATGAGGTCATCGGCAAAGAATAAGTGAGATAAGGGAGGGTCGCCTTTGCTTAATCGAATTAGTTTCCATCGTCCTTTGTCGATAGACTCGTTGATTAAGTGACTGAGTCTATCCATGCAAAGCACGAAAAGGTAAGGGGATAGAGGGTCCCCTTGTCGAACACCCCTGGTAGGAGAGAAGGAATCACCTAAGGTCCCATTCCAGTGGACTTGCATAGAAACCAGGGATAGGCATTTCATGATCAAATTAATCAGCGAGTCCAGAATACCAATTTGGAAAAGGGTATATATGATGAAGTCCCAGGAGAGTCTATCGTAGGCTTCCTCTAAATCCACCTTTTATCGCAATGAAACCTTTCTTCCCAGTTTTTCTGGTCGTAGAGTGGAGGACTTCTCCAACGATAATGATATTTTCCATGATTTGACGCCCCGGAACGAAGCTGCATTGAGTCGGAGCTATCAGATCGGTAAGAAGAGGTTTTAGGCAGTTCACGATTAGTTTGGTGATGGCTTTGTAAAGCACGGAATAAAGAGCTATAGGCCTAAATTGGGATATCAAAGTGGGCTTGGGGCACTTAGGGATGAGGACCATAATTGTTCGATTGAGCGCAACGTCCTAGACTTTATGTTGAAAGATTTGTTGTATAAATAAGGTCAGAGTCGGCCCGACGGTGGCCCACTGAGATTGATAAAAGAGCGTAGTAAATCCGTCGACTCTGAGGGCTTTGTTCAAAGCCATATCAAAGAAAGCAGTCTTGATTTCTTCGAGGCTAGGAGGCTGTTGCAAATTTGCAATAGTTTAGGGAGGGAGTTGGGGGAATTTGACAGGAAGTTGAGAAGGCTGAGAGGTTGGACGGTCTTGAGAGTAGACCTGTTCAAGAAAGGTTCGAGCTATCTGTAAAATATTATCCATGTCAGAACGCATGATTCCCTGCTCATCTTTGAGTGACAAGGTCTTAGATCGTCGCTGACGGGTCGTAGTGATGGTGTGATAATACTGCGTGTTATGATCGCCCTAACTTATCTATTGACATCTAGAGTGTTGGTGCCAGTGAAGTTCTTCCTGGTATAGAAATTGCTCTAACTCCGTTCTAAGATGTTCTTCAAGGTCATGAAGGGGATGCGAGTCTTGGTTCTCCAGAGCTGTTTGGATGCCCTGGAGGCAAGCCAGAAGCCTCTTCTTTATGAAAGATGTTCCCGAATGTGTTAGAGTTCCAGTCCTGTAAGGAATGTGAGAGGTTGGCTAAGGTGCCACTGATATCAGTGGTGCCCGGCTGCCATGATTGTTCGATAAAGTGATCAAACCCATCATGTGTTAACCAGGCAGTTTGAAAACAAAAAGGTTTTGAAATGCCCTGTCTCGGTAAATTGTTGTGAATGTTCACCAGCAGCGGTCTATGATCCGATTCGAGGAAAGGGAGGTGCTGAACCAGGGTGTGGTGGAAGGTGGAATGCCAGGATGTGAAGCAGAGAATGCGGTCTAGTCGGGCGAGAATTTGCCCCTTTTTTAGGTGTATTTGGGCCCAGTATAACCTAGATCATGAAGATGACAATGATTAACACGGTCCCGAAAGTGCTTGTTGACTATCAGAAGAAGTCTGGAGCCCCCTCTCTTGTCGATACTGTCTAGTTTAGCATTGAAGTCGCCCCTCAAAATCCAAGGTTTCGAGGTTATACGTGCGATCTTTCGGAGAAAATCCCACAAAAAGTGCTGCATGGAATGATTAGGCTAGCGTAAATAGTGGTAAAGTCAAAGTTATATGGTCCCCACTCGATATTAGTATGGACGAATTGCCTATGTGCTAAAAAAATCCGGACCATAATATTACCGTTCTACATTAACCAAATACCTCCGGAGAACCCTAAAGCCTCTACTCGGAAAGAATGCTCAAATCCCAAGCTTCGAATAACTCGTCTTGCACGATCGCCACTGATTCGAGGTTCCACAAGTACAGTTAGAATTGGAGTATGGATCTTAAGATAATTTTTCAGTATGGGCTTGAAGGCTTTGCCTCCAGCCCCTTAGTAGTTCTAGATAAAGATGGACATAGATGAAAGTTAAATTTGGAGTAAACAATATGCTTCGTAAGTGTTACTAGGGAAATATCAATTGCCCTCACGGGGTCCGACGAATCTTGCAGCTGAGTGTCTGTAGATTGCGAGTTTGGGATGTTAATGGGCTCGTGCTCTGTAGTCATGATCAATGTTTTAAAAATTGGACCGGACATCGAACCGATCAAAGAAAATGTTTAAGATTTAGAGGTTCAACCAGTAGTGAACCACTATAAAACCGGTATATAATAAATAAGAAGTCAAACTTATAAAAATAAGTAAAAATAAAATATTTTATTGAAATAAAAATACACCAATGTCTATTATTATATAATTAATTAATAATAAACAAATATGAGTCTAATATAAATATTAAAATAACAATAAAAATCAAAATTGTATTTCTGAAATAGGTTGTGTCTTATCATCGTCAAAAGCTCCAAATTCTTTAACGCTATTTAAAGATTCGTAAATTACACTTTCATCTAAAGTATTTGCATCAACTTCTTCTATTGCATTAAAATAAATTACAAATTAGTAATATATGAAATTATTCTCAATTGTAAACTTGTAATACACTATAATTTTAACTTAAATATGATCAAAATAAGATATGAACTGACTATCAATAGATGTTCTTAATTCATTCGTTGTGACAAATGTATTTTCTTCATAAATCGTCTTGACAAGGCTTTATTTTATTTAAATTTTTGCGGTAAAATTTGAACAGTTTGCAAATGTTAGAATTCATTTAAATGTCTCAAAATATTATAAATTAACTTGTAATTTTATGAAATATTAGTTAAATTTGCATCTTTTGCCTATATAAGAAATATTGACCAAGATCTAGAGTTTGACATTAATATAGGTATATTTCTTTCATATTTATTTATGAGCAACAAATATTTTGTGAAACTATAATTCAGATAATAATTCAGAGTTTAATATGTTTATGTTTGTATGTTTCATCAATGTACTTCAAAATGAGTATTGGTAAAGGTGACGCGTGTAACCAGAAGTAAGAGAGATAATGATTTTCAACTCAAATAAAGTAGGGGATGTTCAAAAGAAGTATGTGACTGGAGCATTTCGTAGATGGCAATACGATTTATATAATGTTTCTAGCAAAATTATGATATTAATGTAAGAAAATTATATTATGCTTATAGGCACTTATATTGTAATAAGTGATGGCGTCATTTAGTTTTCAGTGTGATCATAATATAGTTCCCTTCTTCTTCCCTTATTTAGGAAGACAAAGCATCCAAAAAGAAATAAATATTATAAACCAATAATTTTGATGAATTTAACTTATTAATTAAGTGAACATGTTCTTCGCAACAATTCTATAAATGCGAAAGTTTTGATGAAAGAAAGGAAGGGGATTTTGCAAAGTTTAAAAAATTAGACCAGATCGGACCAGATCATTCGTCCGAACGAAAAAAAGTTGAACCGGCCAATTTTTATGTAGAGAGGTTATTAGGTAAAACCGAATTGGATCATTAACCGGTTCAAACCTTTTCCGATCGGATTGAACGGTCCGATCCAGTTTTTAAAACCTTGGTCATGGCAATGTCAACGTCGGGGGGAGGGGGGGGGGACCACTAGGCGTTAAGATTGTAGATGAGGTCGAATCCAAAGAGTTATGCCGATCTACGTCATGGCATGGTGTTACAGTTGCATGGCAACCTACTTTCGCTTACATGACGTCGAATAAAGTGGGGTCGTGAATACTAACATCGACATGCGCGGGTAGAGAAATTGCTGTGTGGTTAATGGATGAAGACTGAACAGGAGGTAGCATCGTCGTCGTCGAGGTGGGAGCTGGGGGTGGGTTGGAAACATCCTTATGCGACGACGTCACAGGAGGGGTCAAAGCCTGTCTGGTCCTGGACGACAACGTCGCGGGAGCTAGGTCTACTTGGTGGGCTAGCGCTTGGGCTCGGGTGGAACGTGGAGCAGGCGTGGCCTGCAGAGGCTTCTGGGCTCATGTGGAATTGGGAGTGGCCATGGGCTGCATGGGCATTTTGGCTTTGAACTGGGTCGACCCGGGTCCACATGCAACCCTGCCTGGAGCTCCCTTATATGTGGACCACTGTTGTTGTTTCTGCATTTGACGTCGAGGGTCGGGCTGGTGAAGGGATGTTGCCGTGCTTGGGACGTTAATCCCCGCGGCCTGCAGGTGTCCGTTGGGCGTGTCCTGCGGTGTTACTCTTATCAGAACGTTAAACCTTGAGCCCCGCGATGCCTCAGGAGGAGTTAGGGTCCGGTTGTCACTTCCTTGTATTGTTGTATGGTGAGCTTGGCGACAGGGACGGCGCTGCACCTGAATCCGTGGGTCGTAGGCCTCTGTCTGTTGTCCAACCGTCGCTGCTTCGGGGAGTGAGGAAGTTGCCACCTACTCATGGGTGGGAGGGTCCCTTACGGTACTCGGGTCAGGGGTGGTGTTGGGATAGGTAGTGGATCCATGGCCTACCCGACTGCAGGTGAGGCAGATGAGGGGTAAGCCTTTATACGTAACTTTTATTGCTTCGTCGTCCAGCTCTACGAGGGGCCGAAGGAGGGAGCTAATGTCGATTTCGACGGCGACTCTTGCGAACTTCCCTCGCTGGGAGTTTTGGGTGTTTTCGTCGATTTTTATTGTTCTGTCGATGATATTTCCTAATGCTGTGAGTATTGCAGGGTGGTACCAAGCTACGGAGAGTTCCGGGAACCGAACATCGCCTAGCTACGAAGAGTTCCGGGAATCGAACCCAGGCGATGACATGGGAAATTCGGTTGGTTGAAGGACAAAAAGTGGGGATTCAGGGCTGAATCGACAATACATGGCCTGCGATTATCTAGGGGCCTTGTGTTAGTGAAGTAAGGTAATTGTCGACCTCAACGAAGTTGACAAGGTAGAACTCATTTTCTAAGTCCACGATTTTCATAGGACCGTGGGGATTCCACAATGTTCTGATGCGGTTGTGTAAAAGATTGAAGCCGATTTTTCTGCCTAATAGTTTAACCACGACTGCCTCCTCCCATTTCCTGTCCAGGTGCCCTCGGAAGTTGCTTGATAATTCTATTCCCATCCCAAATTTTCCTTGAACATTTTTTATGTCTCCTTCTTCAATCGCTATTATTTCTTCTGCAGGCCATTCGAAATCGATGTTCGGTATGGTAGACCCGGTGACTGCCGTGCTATAGCTCGCATGGAGAGTTGGGGGGTTAGACGACAAGGGGGCGGGCCCTCCTCCCGTTCCCGAATTCTCACTTTCTGGCGGCATGACCAATAGAAGTAGTAGAGGTAAGATGATCATTTGGATGTGCGGGAGTAATTGGTTGTGTAGCTTTGAAAACCATAACTGGTTCTGTGTTGTCTGTCAGAGTGTTGTTCATGGTAGGTGCCGGATAGATCAAGAGAGCGATCAACGCTCCTGACAGTGAATTGTCTTCCAAGTGTTTGATGAAATTGCTGAGAGAGTTCAGAGAATTTTTCGTATTTTGATGTATCATACTTTTAACACTGAATTCGCAGTAACTTAAACTTTCCCAATATATAGACTGAGCTGTAGGATTGAAATTTTGCTATGCAGTGTCAATAGGACCATTAGCCTAGGACCTGATCTTCTCAAGAAGTATACAATAAGCTTTTCCAAGTCCAAACAGGTTTCTCCGGGTTGATCAAACTCATTAAAGGGGGGAATCTGTGGGTAGTAATGACTCAACTTTGTTTTAGAACAATAAAAATTACAGTAGTCTGAAAGCAACTTTGTAGACACGAAGCATTGTCGAAGTAAGCTTTGTGTGAAGTGCCCTCGTCAACCTATCGGCCTATCTACGATATTTGGTTACATTCGAACTTCAACCTTTCTGCGTGAGTATGTCTATTTCGTTTAACTAACTTTGTCTAACCAATTCACGTCCATGGCTGGCCCTAATATAAAGATGCATTTTCAATAGACTATGCGTTTGCACTCACTGAAAGATAGCCCAAAGTCGAGAACTCATTAAATATTTTTTCGTTTTGGATTGGTAAGAGCCTTTTCTATTCGTCGAGAGCAGAGTAACAGACTAATCGGAAAAATACGAACTTTTAGGTGTAATTTTAGCTATAGAACGGGAAGATCAGATCCGCTCTCACTTAATGGATCAGATCTGATGGCAGCCTTAAATGGAGCATTTCCGTACAAGAGTACAAATGACCATGAGAATTGCTTTAAGAAAATATTCTATAAACCAAAAGATGCAAGGTACAAGTTCTAAGATTGACAACACACCGACAGGGTCTAGGCTACGCCCACTAAGGTCCATTGGAATTGAATATTTGAATATAAACCCAATGCTATTCAAACATACTTGAACTCATCGACTTTTGAATTAGATAAGTTCAATTTTAAATTATTGATCAAGTCTAAAGGAGTTTATCGTATCCAATCAAGTTTGGAATCTAAAAAATTCAAATTTTAATTTCTAATATGATAAAATTGACTCTAGTTTGTTGACTTTATATCATGCCCAAAATTCTTTTCATCTTTAAATTGTTGATACGTGGATATACAAAGGGAAGGACAACGGATAGAGATAATACAAATGCTCCAAGGAATCAGTTAGTTTCATAAGAGCTCAACTTCTTTCATATATATTAGATAATCCCAGTCCAAAGTTTACACTTTTCTTTATAGAATAAAAGGATGAAAATAAAATTCAACCGGGAAACTAGCTACTAAATCTCTCTATACAATATGAAAAATGATTTGCATTCGATGTCTTCCTTGCAACTTTATTGAACACAAAGTGGCTTATTCGGTTCAAGGGGAATCATGGTTGCATAAATTGTAACCAGATAAAAGGGAGCTAACCGAAAAAGCTATAAAAGCTAAGAAGGCCATTGCAACAGAGGCAGTTGCCATTTCTGTGAACTGGTCTTTTCCCCAATTGGACTGCCAGTCGTCAACCCGTGTGGCTGCTGATGATGAGGCTGATATCAGTAGGTACGCCAATATCTGCAGGGGAACCAAAATGAGGAGTTGTAATTCAGATAAAGTTGTGAATGCAAGTTGACTTGTTTGTTTTCCTAAGGTAAAATGAATTTGACTATGCAGAATACGGCAATAATAATTCAGGGCTTGAGCTGCACTAATTCCTCTGTGCAGAAGTAAACTTTGTCGTGTGCTAACTCCTAATAACAGAGGCTTTATACTCCAATCGAGGACTAGTGGCTAGCCTACAATGGACTTGCTCTTTTAAATCACGACGAGGTTTGGGTTTTAGTTAGCAACCTGCGACTTGGGTATTTGGAACACCAACCATAAGGGACATCAGTTGCCATCACAAACAAAAGATGTTCAGACGAATCCACAATATGTAATGACTGCTAGTCGTACATATTACCATAGTCAATGCCCCAAGTTTCAATAATATTTACCAACCTAACACACCTGTCATTAAGGACAATCACCCACATCCTAATTCCAACAAAATCAATGAGCTAAAGGGACGGACATTTATCACTTGTTTACAGTATAACAAAGCTGGAAACCATTGAAGAACAAGCTTTCCCATGTTAAAGATTAGTAATAAAGCTCTAAAACAGGAAAACTTGCCTGATCCACAAAGAAATTGAAGCGACGACGTAGATGATGACGAATCACATGCTTCCCAGTCACAAGATGATAGCTTAAATCATAGGATTGAAACGCCGAATAAACAAACCCAATCACATTTACAGATAAGCAATACCTGTCAAAACACAATTACTTAGTAATAAAAAGATGATTTTTCATGGAAGGAGCAGAGAGTGAGTACCTGTACTCTTTATAACGGTCAAAAGAGTCACCACTCCAACCCTGCGTCTTATCAGCCGCCATGATAGAGAATGATATTAAACACAAAACGACTTCGCTTAATCGGAACCCCAATTCCCCAATCCTCATCATCTCTTCTCTTCTTGAACTCCTCACTATCGACCCCACTGTCACCGGTCGCCCCTCCGCGCCAACCTTCCTCACAGTCTGCGGAATTTCGTCTCTCACCGCCCTACCCACAGTCACCGCCGGCGCCACCGTCGACGGAACTGGAGAAGTGAAAGGGGAGCACTGAGTGAACTTGTCTACGGCGACGATGGCCTTGGAGTTGTCGACTTTAGGAGGCAGCGGCGGCTTCTCCGGCGAGTTGATGGGAGACGAGTAAGGAGGGCTCTCCGGTGGGTCGCCTTGGTCGGACCGGAGAGGGGAGTGGAAACGGAGAGGTGAGTGAGGTGAGTCAAGGTGAGTCTGTGGCTCGGAGTTGGAGGAGGACGAGCGCCTCATGCTGTGAGGAGTTTGAATTTTGGGTTTGAATTTGGGTTCCATGATTGTCGGTATCGAATTAACGGGCTGGTGCTACGTAGCGGGTGGTCCGTGGGTATATAATACAAGCAATTGTTGGGAGTATGCTGTCTCTGCAACTGGGAAGTGAGAAAAAATGAGAGCAAATGCTGGAAAAGCAAAAGCACGGAGGAGGAGAGTGGGGGGACCATTTCCACCGAGAACTCGACACGCCGTTTTATTTTGGATTTGGCGGTGAATAATTGAGTTGATAAGTGCAGGAACAGGGGATACTTGCTCTCAGTTAAAGAGACTGGGATTCCACGTAACATCGCACTCACTACAAGGCACTGAGCGCTTCTTTTGCCTATAAATTATTGCGAAAATATAATTTGTCTTTTTTACTTTACAATGTTCAATGTCAAGCTCAAGCTCATTGCTTTATATAATTTAATTACTCATATTTTCAAGTATTTGAGTCTAATTTTTTAATTATTATATTAATGACAAAAGATGTATAAATTTGAAAAATAAATTCTCTATTTCAAATTCAAATCTTGAAATTTAACTATTTCAGTTAAAAAATTAAAATAAGTATAAGTACAAATATGAAAAGATATTTTTTAATAAAAAATAAAAAAGAAAATCCAATTTATAACGCAGCAGGAGGATATTAAGGAAAAGGGAAGGAGAACTTTAGGTGGTACCAAAAAGCATGGGTCTTTAACTTTATGGCTTAAAAGCAGAAGTTCTTCATCCAACTTTTGTCTTTCCTTAGCAGTGGAAAAGATTAGAGTTTGCTTAGTGTCAACAAACAAGAAACATGACGCCTCTCTCAAACAAGAAAAGCATGAAGACGTCGTCTGCTTTTCTTGTTCACTCTTTTTCCATTTGTATGCTGCTTTAGTGCTTTTATTACAAAAAGAAACCACCGGTACCGTTGTTTCTGGCTTAAACCATCTCCTTACATTGCCTATAACATTAGTTCTTGTCACTGCAATCAAATGAATCCGAAAGAAATTAGGCCACATTAAATATCCTTCGCCCTTTACCAAATAAATAGAAAGATCAGGACATTATTTGTTAGGATTTTTGGCATTTAGAACCAATATTAAAATAGAAGATAGCACATAAAAGAACAACGACTATAATCATTGTAAAATAAGCACATAAGCTTCACGTAATATTTTTTAAATTGTTCACATAAAGCAACCTAGATATATGGAAGTGTTTTACTTGTGCTGCTCCTAAACATTTTGATTAAAAAAAAACATTTGATCTTTAATCAAGTTTACTTTTGTTTGATTAGGTTAATTAGGTAAAGATGTCACCTTTTCTTGGGAGTAAAGCACGATTGTAGAATCTGGTGTTCCTCTGCCATTGTTTCTACATTCTAGCTAGGGATTTTACTATTCCAATTGTATCATGTATATGATAACTTTTAGGTTAATATACCAATTTTAGTGGGAGTGCTTAATGTGAATGCTATAGATGCGTATAATGTGAATATATCTAACTTCTTTCTGCATCATTACGCAAATATATAGAAAAAAGAAAGAAGTAAAAGAGAGGGAAGAACAAGCTTACTTTGATGGGGCTATATAGGATACCGGTTAATAGCAATGTAAATATACTTTTCTTACTCCTGAAACTAATTGGTTAACAGGTATACAATAAGTTGATTAGGCAAAAAAACAAGAATTGTAAAGAATAGGAGTACTTGGCAATTGTTTTGACTATAAGTTTGATGACTAAATTTTAAAGACTGCAAATCATAAAAATTAAACAAAACTACAATAAATTTAGGAGATTTGAAGATAAAAAACGTAGATTTAGGAGATGTTTGACCTAACCAAAACTATAATAGATAATTTATCTATCTTTTTGTTGTCTTCACAAAAGTAAAGTCTGAGATACAATTACTCATTTTATCAAGGTAGTTACTTAATTATTTCATAGTCATTATCTCCCCAATGCATATATAGAGAATTACTTATGTTTTCTCCCTTTCTTTGCATTTTCTTTTATCAAACTAGCAAGTCTTGACTTATGTGATGTTTTATGTTAAATTTAAGTGTGCTTTTTATGTTATACTGAGTTACAAGAACCAATTCGTGTTGTTTATCAAACTTCTTTGTTATTGATATACTTGAATCAATATGAAATACTATTCTTTACTATTTCAAATTAATCAATTTGCATATGAGGTTATATATTTTACATGAGTAATGATGTTTTAATGTAGTTAAGTATCTTGAAGAATAACTTAATAATGTTTTGATGCTCGTATATGTTGACTATTTTAGATGGAAAAGCATATTCCTTCATTGGAGAGTTCCAATTTAATACCAAATATTATATCAACGTAAAGTTCTAATCTAATACCAAGTGAGGAAATAATTCAAGTTGAAGGAGTAGGTTCATCGAAGAAGTGATGTTTCGAATCACTTTAACAAGACCAAATTAAGAGATAAAGTAGACAAGGCTGAGTGTAAGCATTGCCACAAGATGTTGGTCAGGGGTTCTAAAAGTGGAATCTCTCATTTAAAGAGACACATGGAGTTGTGTGATAAAAACAAGATTGTGTTAGGAGCTCAAACATTTTTGACCCCGAACCTAATAAGACATAAGAATGAAATGACAACCATAAATTATGACACCAATAAATCAAAGTTTTTTTCAGTTAAGATAATCATTAGTGATAAACAATCACTCTTCATTATCAATAGAAAAAACTTTAGGATGTTGCTTGCCTCACTCCAATCGACCTTTAACATTCTAACTAAAAATACCATGAAGAAAGATATTTTCAATATTTGCAACAATCAAAAGAAAGAAATATTAAAAACATTGTCAAGTATTCATAGACAAGTGCCATCATATCAAACATGTGAATTGTTGATAAAAAAAGTTATAACCATGACAACACACGACTTTATGTAGTCAATTATTGAGATAAATTATATTCTTTAATATTATTATCATTTTTTATTAATTATGCTATAATTGATATTTGTTCATACTTTTAAATGTTAGGTTTATTTATGTATTGACATCGTATATAAGTGAAAGGTTGACAACCGTATTGATGGATTGTTTAATAACTTAGAACATCGATATTACGTTGTCTACTATAACTCTCGATAAATGTAGCACAAGTGATGTGATAATCAAAAAGTTCAAGAAACCAAGTTACGGGTTGGGAGCTTGTTGGTTGATTGAGTGTTATTCCATATGAAATGTTTTACATATATCATGAATTTGATTACGAAGGATATGTTAGAGGTGATAAAGGAAACAACTAAGACGATTCAGAATAGCATTATTTATTAGAGTATAACACCTAAAAGAGTTGAAACATTGAAGAAATTGCACAACAACTACACATTTCATTCATTAAGAAGTCAATTTTTGATTATTCAACCATATAAAATTTAACATTCAAGTATTGGAGTCGACAACCAAATAGTTGATGTGTTCAGTAGACTGAAACAAAGAGATTCTTAATATACTTGCTTGTTGCAGAAGAGTAATGGGAGTTTTCTAAAGTACTTTGTGTAAAGATGGAAAAATTTTTCAATGCTATTAAGTTATTCTTATGAACAAAATATACAACTTCAGTGCGACATCAAAAGAGCTTTATCTAATTGAATATTGGAATCCGATGAAGTGATATGGATCGTAGTAGAGTAGATGATGGAGAAGTTCAATTCTTATCGACATATGGTTGAATAAATTATTTCAGTTATTTTTGTGTTAGCCCTAATATATAAGGTGGAGGAAGTTTGTTTTTATTATCAAATGTTGTATTGTGGTTGTATTGAAGAGCGTGTTGATATCATTAAAAAACTTTAGTTTGATTTATTTAATGATTATAACTAAGATTGGACAAAAATTAGGACAGCAGTAGTTCAACTTCAGCTTCAGTTCATAAGACTGGTGTGAATTTCACATTCACAAAATTAATCAAAGAAAAAAAGGACCAGGACTTTTTTACAATAGGATGGAGTTGGACTATTATTTGGAGGCAAATGTTGACAAAATTAAAAATATGGAGTTCGATATTTGTTATAGTGGAAAATATATACAAGTGTTTTTTTGATCATGTAAGTAATTAAGTGAGACCTTTTAACAATTCTACATATGGATAAACTTGTGTGTACTATTGATGATTCTGATTATAACGATTAGCTAGCTCCTTTCCTCCACTACCATTTTGTTTCCTTTAATCTTAAGTCTTCAATTTGTTATTTTTGTTTGATTCCTTTAGTTTTTTTTTACAATTGCAGATATAAATTTTTACTTATGTGTATTTATACATGTTAACAAAGAAAACTATGTATTGTGGTCTCTACCTATTAGCTTAACCACTTTTTAGCTATAGTTGATAATTCTTTTTTACTTTTGGTATCTTTTTTCATTTGGATAATAATAACACTATGATACTCTTTTGATAATAAAATGATTTTCATAATAACGTGATATTTGTTACATCGGCTGGCTCTTAAAGTGATATTATTCTTTTATATTTTGAATGGACCAAGTATCGTTATAGTGTTAGACATAGACAAGATAATAGTGATTGCTAAAAAAAGATAATAGTTTAAAGTGATATTAATTTAAAAAATTAAACAAATAAAATTTAATTATTTTTTCAAAGACAAGACATTGGACTTAACGATAATAATTTAATAAAATAAAATAAATATGGATTCTTTATTAGAGATGAGATAGTTTAACAAAAATTAAAATTAAAATATTCAAGTCTACTTTTAAAAATTGAACTTATGGCATATAATATTAGACTTCGATAGAAAAATCAATTAGGTAAATAACATTGCTTTTATATAAAATGACACATACTAAATAGTTGGCCCATCTAATTTGAGGAATGTAATTAGTGTTGAGTGTGAAGAGTAGTTTTAATTATATCTCGAGGCAATTTAATGATAAGGGCTCCAATTTTACTTCTTTTATATATATATATATATATATATATATATATATGAAAATGAGTTTTAGAATAACAAAGTATGTTATAAAATATTTAAACAATCTTTTTACTTTTAATTAAATATTATTTAATTATTAAATTAAAAAAAGGTTCAATTAAGCTTTAGACTGGAAAAGTCTAATTGGGTCAGGCTTCATGCCCCTATCTCGATTAGGTCTCAAGTCGGGTTTAGGCTTAATCTTTAAATTTTGAGTTGAGCTCATGGTAGGTAGTGCCCGAGTCCAAACCAGCCTGGCTCACTACCATTTTTGTAAAAGAAATCATTACAATAATTACTCTCTTATTATATTTATTAAATTAAATAGTATTAGTATAATATTTTAGATTGTACTCAGTCTTTTTTTTTGTATTTTACAAAGAGGTTGTTACTTATGCCTTCCTGATTTCAAACGAGTAATCTTATTAGTTGCTTTAAAGCTTGCCCTCGTAAAAACTTGCCTATATTGAATACAAATCTCTAGACTAGCCAAACAATAGTTTCCCCTTTTTTGGCTTTAACTTTATAGTATCAAAGATACGAGCTCTTAGCTAATGAGCGAAATTACTGCCTTTTTTTTAAGAATATTATTATATGATTATGGTTAAAGATCCAAAGAAAAATATAATTGCCAATTTAGAAGATCGCTGACATATTAACAATTTTAGACAGTCCTATCATAAGCTTGGTTGAGACATTCTTGAATAGTTAAACGATAGAGCCGAGCTTAAAGCAATGACAATCACTCTTAGAGTAAAGAACAAAGTTGGATTCAGGAATGGCACGATTGCAAAACCAGTTGTGGATTTAGAGGATTTTGAGAAGTGTTAGTAATGTGACTTAATAGTGACGTCCTAGATTCTAAGCTCAATTTCTAAAGAGCTGATTGATTCCTTTTGTACGTGAAGTCTGCTAAACAGCTTTAGGAAGATCTAACCGGGAGGTTTGAAGAAAGTAATGGTTCATTGGTTTTCCAAATCTAAAAAAGAATTGGTTCCACAACATAAGGAAACAACTCCGTACAGTTTTATTTCACTAAGTTGAAAAACCTACAGGAAGAATTAGTAGAGATAGATCTAATTACTACTTATTATAAATATTTTAAAAACTAGATCAAAAATTAACATGTGATATAAGAGATTTAAGATTTAAAAAGTTCAACTGGTATTAGACTATTATAAATTTAGCTAAAGATTGAATAAAATTAAAATTTTAAAATATGATTAAAAGAGATAATTCTTACTTATCGAAGAATTTGAAGTTTAATTAAAAAATTATTAAATATAAATCAACTGATTTATTTAAGTTTATAAGAACTTATTAATTTACAAAAATTAAATAATAAATTAATAAATTAATCAGTTTTTAATAACAAGATTTATTAAAGTAAATCTAACAAAAAAGTTGACAATTAGTTGGTTTAAGGTTTTTACGATTGAGTTAAACGAGTTGATTGAATTTTTTAATTATTGTTTATGATGATGGAGTCACCACTAAACATAAGCAAGCTTACTTTATTATCTTGAAAATACAAACTTATAAAATTGGATATGGTGAGACACTAAATGTCACGGAAACAACATTTCTGGCTAATAATTACTTATTAAAAAATTTATATCTAATCATAAAGTTTTTCAAATTTTACAATAAAGTCCAACTTGATTAAAATATTTTTGCATTTTTCAATTTATTCTTTATGTAAAACTCATTATGTTTCTAAATATGACGGCAATGATTATAAATTATAATTGTAATTCATAATTAGAATTAGATAAATCAAAAATCCTTTTGATTTATCTTTAATTCTCTAATTAAACAATTTATATTTTTATTTATCTTTAATTCCCCAATTAAACAATTTATAGTCATAAGTTAAAATCGACATCTAGCAACACATCATGACTTTCTAAATATTTATAAATGTTAAAATAGTTTTGACTAAAATTTTCGTTCATTTTTTGTATAATTCAATCAATTGATCATACCATATTTTGATTAGACATATAGTATAAAATTAATATCTACTCTATTTTGACTCCAATCAAATTAATTCTCTCTCATTAGCTATTAATTCAGTTAATGACATTTGTAAACTATTTATAAAACATCATTCCACCCTGCCCAAGGATTTCTCAAATTAATATTAATCATGAACAACAAAACATTCTTCCTAATTAATTTAAGGTAATGAATATTATTTTAATCATTCAACTATCTCTATATAATTCATGCTATATCCAATGACTACTGATTGAATGACCTATGATTAGAATAGGTCATAAGTAGTATAAAAAATATAGCAATCGATATACAAGATAACTTTGAAGACTTTAAGTCAAATGATCACTTAAACAATCATCACAATGAAAATTTTCATAAGTATACAAGTAACATTCCAAATTTATTTCTCATATCGGATCATTACATTCTTGACCTTATCTCCTTTTAGTAAGGTTGTATATCTAACGAAACATCATCATCTCAGCTTATGATTATGTACTTGTTTGATAGGCTAACACTTCACCTTGTAGAGTATAACCGATCTAATCGCAAAGCAATAAAATTTTATATATGTAATATAATTGTAAATATTTTTATTTCATGTTTCATTTTTAGTTGATTCTTCGGCACAAACTATTGTTGTAAATTGTAAGTTAGAGAATCATGAATGTTTATTATTCTTTTTATTTAATATTTTGATGTAATTATTATTTATTATATGATAAAATTGAACATTTAAGTGCTTTGTATTGTCACTAATTTTGTATTCGTGTGATGATTAAATAATTTTTACATTAATTGTGATTATTATTTATATGTGAAAAGTAATATTAATAAAATAAATAAATTGTTATTTTAAATTTATATTATTATGATTTTTTAGAGAAATGGTTGATGTAAAATTATATATTATAATATATTAAAGAATTATTTTACAATTAAAAAATTCAATAACTACTTTATATTCAAAAAATTAACCGAATCAATACCAAATATTGATCAGTACCACTACATACCCACGCTGTTTTTGTAACATCGGTTTCAAGATGCATATAAATAATTCTCACCTTGAACTTTGCTGGTGTTTTATCCAAATTTCAGTCGAGTCGTCTCGTCGGTGTCGTGAGCCACTACCTGCTATCGTCCGGCACCCCTTTTGTCATCTTCATCCAACTTCTATATCCTCTGCTTCGTTTACTGATGAAACTGAATCTGCCACTCTTTCAATTCTTGAATGCTTACTTACATTGTTATATATTTATTTTCAAGGCGTCTCAAGTCTAGTGAACATGCCCCCTCGGGCCTTGGCCTAACTGTAATTCCAAATTGTTAAGACTTCTATCCGATAAGCCTAACCTTCTTTCGGTTTACAACGTGTAATCGTTAAGCAAGCAGAAATGGAATTATTACACCCGTCAACGTCTTATTTTATTTACTATATCAAAAGGTCTCGTCCAACACATCAGTCCCTCAAAACTAAAACTACGCTTGAATGCAACATTTTAATGCTTACCAAATTTTAAAGTGAAACTACGGATGAAGGTGTTCCTTATAATTATTGTTCATATGTTTAACTAGCCAGTAAAAAGATGATTTACATGCCTATATAGAAAGAACTTGAAAGGGCATACAAGGAAAAATGCCCCTCGTAACAAAAGTACGCAGACCTTGTTCTCTGTTGTTGCCCGATGAGTGGAAGGATGAAGCTCCTTTCGTTTCTCAAACAACACTGCCTCAGTGTCAGTGTCAGTGTCAGTATCAGATGCCCACAAAAGTGGTTTACTCCGGAAGCTTCAACCGGTTGAACAGCAGAAGGAAACTTTGATCTGGGACAACATAAAGGAAACCAAGATCCGCACCTGCTCCTTTCACAAATGATCCCATACCCTATAGACGGAATAATGACAACTCCAATTGAGGTTAGCAGCAAGAATAAATAAAGCCTACCACTACAAAATTCCACACCTAGATTTTTACCTTCCCATTTAGTTGCAGAAGTTCACCTTCAACCCACTGTGGGTTGCGAAACCCAAGTTCTGCAATTCTTCCTTCACCTTTGTATCTTGCAACCTAGACATACAGGATTTTTACAAACCTCTGCATTTACCAAATCAATACGCCCTAGACACTTTTGTAATTTACATAAATGACTTGAATCCACATGCAACACTATTTTTATTTTAATTTAATATTCTAACAGGTATATCCTAGCAGAAAAAGCACAGGGTGGTAGAGTTAGAGATCAATATGTAAGTAAAATTACCATTCCTAATTCGTCTGGGTACGTTCCAACATTCGGAATTCGACTTCCTTTCCCAATTTTGGCACGAAACGTCACCTGAATGTCCAACTGCCCATCAATTTTTGAGTGCAACTGCACGGTATAAAGAGGTTTGGAAGGATGCAAACCTGGCCAGCAGGGACATTAAGATCCCCAGTTAGTTTTACTGCCTCAACATACTCGAAGAACTCCACATCTGAAGACTTGTCTCCAAGACCATTCCAATGACCATATTTTCGCCTCAATTGCACTACTTCAATTCCATAAGGGCCAAACGCACCAACATAGAGGCCTGCACCACATTATGCCATCAAACACATAAATGGCATACACATAGAGAGACAAAAAAGGACGAGAAGGAATGAGGAATATAGGGAGATTTACCCTCAAATGGATCTAAACTGTTGTTACTTGTAGTAATTCTATTGAACGTAGTATATTCCGACAAGCTGCTTCGTCTCTGAGCCTGACTAACAGCAAGTTTAACAATTTCCCGCACATTTCTGGAAACCTAGAAAAAGAATTACAACAGGAATCAATTTCTTAGCCAGTAGAAATTTCAAGCAATTATCACATCAATCAACTTCTCGTGAAAACACTTAAATAGCAGAATGTAAGATGCTACATTAAAGTCATGGAAAGTAGGAAGACATTACTATAAACTAAGAACATTCTGGATCCACAGAGTTCCTATACCTTAACCCTTCAAACATATAATATTTCGCTTAGATTGCTAATAACTACCAATTTGAATATGACCTCTAAAGAGTTGCAATTACATGAAGAAATAGCTGTTCAAATCTTAATAATCACAAAAACATGTGGGCATGATCTTATCGTTAAAGGCTAAAGAGTAGAAAAACTTCCAGAATTGTGACTGAAAATTGAAAAACCTGCACTGGTTTTGTTTGACAAGAAATTTGGGGAATTAATTATCATAGTGCTAAAAGCATTCTAACCAATACAAATTCAAAGGTCGACACTGAAGCATAACGCATTCTGTCTAAAATCAACTTTCTCAATTAGTGCATCTTACCTTTGATGAAACTTTGTCTGAGCCCCAAAATGCCTTAACAACCTCAGGAGGCATAAGTTCGGAAACCCCTTTAGCAGCTATTCCTGCCATTTTCAGCTTAGCAGCTCTACTTTCTTGATTGTCATCGCCTTGGCTTCTTCCTGGAACATGTAATACAAAAGAATCTTTCTCCACATCTTTAATTTCAGCTGGAAGACGCACATAGTCTTCTTTAATAGTATTATCTTCTTTATTATGTACAACACCACCAATAAAAAGCTTCATATCTAAATCTTTTCCACTTTCAGAGGAATCACCATCGCCAGCCAGTGAAACGCCATCATTTTGAACCTCTTCCACCTTATCTTCATCTTCAGCATTCTCACTAGAAACAGACTTCTCATCATCTTCATGCATCAACTGCTTCACAGATTCACTATCCTCCATCACCTCCCCTGTGGCATTAACATTCATGACTTTTACTTTCAAACCAGGAATTTTTTCTTTAAGGAAATTGATCACACTTTTTATTCCTTCTTCAGTTGCCCCCTCAAGATGTATGCCCTTCTCCTCATTTCCATCATCTTTAACTTCATTTTCCTGAACATCTACCACAGAAGACTTTTCAACTTCAGATGGGGATTTGCCTTTAGCAGATTCAGTAGGGGAACTCATGTGGTTTGTTGAACTTCCTTTAGGTCTCTGCAGGCATACCACCTGTGCAGAAATGCAATATCATTACACATCACAACGCAGAAAGAACTGCTAGATGACCAATTTATACTAAAAAGGATGTAACTTTAACATCATAAGATTGACAAATAGAGAAAAGCTAAACCATATTATGCTCTACCAAACCTTCAATTCATTCTTTTCCATTGTACACCACACAACAGTATGAACTACAATGAAGGAGGAGACCTTTTTCTATGCCTTCTTTATCAAACTTTTACTTTGAAATTTCACGGGATTTGAATTGTAACTGAAAGTTCAAGTTCCAACTGCACACAAAACAGGTACAGAATTTCGTATCCATTTGAAACTAACATGTTTCCACAGTCATAAATTTGGTTTCTATCAAAAATGATGAACCAAAAGAATGAAGCTAGAAATCCTCGATGGCTACAACCTAAAAGGAACAATCCTGCTTACCTGCATAACATATCTTCCATCTGCATCTTTGACAACAAAAATTTCAAATAATGGAGTGCCAGGAGATGTAGTGACCAACTGCCTGCCACAAAGCATTTATCATGATACCTTTCGGCAGCAAAGATCAATTAAATTTAAAACAATTCAATTACCTTGGACTGTAACTCCTTCCGACAAATCTGCCAACACCTGGTGTTATATGTACCAGTTTGCCAAAGGGATCATCAGAATCACTTGAGTAACCCACCCACCAGCCTACCTGTAATTACAAACAAAGCATTTTGGTCAACTTTACAGCAGTTTAGGTGATATTACCATACAGCAGTTTAAACTTAAAACTAGTTTACACTGAATTCATTACTATGAGAATGTTACAAAATAAGTTTGAGACTCATAATCAAATAAGGACCTTGTTTACACTGCCAATGTGAACACCCATACACAACTTGTGAAGTATAAAAGTACTTAAGAAATTGGCACTCCCACCAATACTACTTAAAAGTTAATAAGTTGGTGAATTCTAGGAGCAGCATGAATAAGTTAAGCATAACACTCAATTATTAGAAACTTATCTTTTAAGATTCAGTCCTCATCTTGTGTTATTTTGAACATCCATTAATAAAATCTTGACCAAGGATGCCAACTAATATAGTAACAAAACCTGACTAGTAGCATGATATAAAATAGCTGGAAAAAACTGTAATATAGTTACCAAACCACTTCCAGTATATTTACACAATCTTGAAGCATCATGATATCTCTCTTCCTCTACTGCATTCTGCGGATGAAACAAAGATAATATTAGAACCAGATTTATGCATGACAGTTCATATTCAAAGAACTCCTATCGTCTCCTTTGACAATCTGTACCATATCGTATTCTAACCTTCAGCTCAGACATTATAACAGCGACTGTATCCTTTGAGGTAGCTTCTGCAATAGCGACTTTTAGCTTTGCTGCTTCTAGGAAGTCTTCCTTCTCAATTGCATCTTCAAGTTGAAACTGCCAATAATGACATTCAGTTAGCATAGATAAATAAATAATTTAAAAGTTCTCATTTAGAATATTTGAGAAAAAATCACTCTTGTATTTGGGTGAACAGATTGCTTTTCTACATCAAATGCTATGCAACTAGGGCAAGAGATTCTTGAATCTTAGGTTACGTTCAACGAGAATGTACCCTTCTTAACTTTGAAGAAAGGCTTTACTCAATTTTCAAAAATTAAATGGTAAAATCACAGAGAGAGAGAGAGAGAGAGAGAGAGAGCTCCAAACACGAGGGAAATAATTCCAATTCCAATCCTTTGTTGAGATCAAAAGGCTCAACTACATAAATTTTGAAAAATTTTTAAACCATCTATTCCAATTATGAAATAACAGGCAGCCAATGCCAAATATATGATATGAAGTCATTGCTAATGGCAGACAAACAACACCCTTTACCAAGGGCAGCCATACCTTGGTTTTCAAACAAAGATTTCAAAGTGCATCCTAGCCAATCCGAATAAAATCAGGGACTTAGTTGAATCAACAAATTGAAAGGAAACATTTTGGGAGGCACACAATAACTATAGTAAAATCAACAATTATCTCATAGTCGTATTCAGAAGACAATTGCCATTGGTTGGCGTCACTTTTAGACTGTTCTGCAATATTGGTAAGGGAAATTCAACCCCCAAGAGGGGAACAGAACTGCTAAAACACCCTAAAACCAAACTAAAGAAGTCAAAGGGCATAGAACGGGATAACTATTACATATAGTCTTCTACAATATGACTTAGCAATTTAGTCAATAAGACAGCAGTTAAGGTAAATTAAGCTCTTTCAAAAGAAGAACACAGTGAATACAAATATAATATAAGATATGTATTAAGCACCAAAAAAAAAAGGAAAATAGTTATTAGGCAAGCAGTCAACCTCTACAAGAAAATCCTAACGAACCCACAACCCAACCCAGAAAACAACAGACACCCACAAGGGCAATTTAAAAGAAAAACAAAAAAAGGGGGTACCCTTAGAACAGAGGCAAAGCTCTCAACTTGCGCAATCTCAGAAAAATGGCGACTCCATCTATTCCAATCCCACTCCAAAGAAGAACAAGCAGTGCCACTATTATCGCTATTATCGTTACTGCAACGACAGAAACACAACTCTGAGCTCTTTCGGGTTCTATTACAATTGGAAGACAACGAAATCTTCGAACTTGTTCTTTTGTGAAGAACACCGCAACCCCAGTTGAAAATAAAGCTGAAATTGGTAGATTTCTTGGCTGAGAAATCTATACAACAGAAGGGTCTCAATTGGGGAACTGTTGTTGTTGATGCTTGCCCCAATCCCCATACATTTCCCACCACCATCTCTTCCTCTGCTGAGTTCTTATCTCTCTCACAAAGTCTGTGTCACCTTTTTGTTATTCAGAAACAAAGTCTGTTATTCTTAGTGCGGGTTTTGTGTGTTTTTTTTGGTCTTCGAGAATGGAGTTGTGAGTTGCGACGACAGGCCCAGAGGAGCTCAACAAGATAAGCTTGCAATTATATATTTGAACTAACATATAGAGATAATATTTAAAAAAAAAGGTAGGGGCCCACAGCCACTTATTAACATTTTTGTAACGGCCAACGTCAACCAAGGGAAGAAACATTTGGACATGTGTTCTGGAAATTGACCGCAGGTCATCAGTACACTTTCAAGATAAGTAACTTGACATTCAACGCAACCTTAAAGCGACAGTCTCAAAAGTAACACAAAAAGAAAATTAGTGGGTGCAAAGGAGAAGAAGGTGCACAATTGGAAATAGATGGGATAAGCTTGGACTTGTTCTTTCACTGTTCTGTTCTGGTTTCCAAATTTCAATACTCGTTACCCTTTATACCTCAAATTCCAGACTTCAAAACATAATAAAAAGAACATTCTGTTAATAAAAAGATAAGCAGCTGTACTAAATCACAGAAATAGACTCAAGCAGACTCTGCCCTACTGTAAAAGAGTCCACACGTAACCGCACAATTTCCTGTTTTCGAGCTTTCATTTTAACCCGTGTTATTCAGCTTTCATTGATGTACAAACTGCTAAATCAGAGAGCCCATGCCAGCCCCCCAAAGTAATGACAACTACAACTACTGACCAATAAACAACGATTCTCAGATCCAAAGAGGGATTCCTCCAGTAAATGCAAATCATTTAACTGCGAATCAAAATGTTCCAAGAAGTGAGAAAGAGATTCAGTTCTCCCTAGTGCAAATTCCTCCAACGAATACATTCATTTTTGACTCATTTCTCTAGCATCACTAATTGATGTTTCGAAATTCCAAGTTTCCTTTTTCTTATGACAGTGTGAATTGGCACAAGTTCACCATTGGTATAGATCCTTACACCTTTTATCAAGGGAGAAGGGATCATTTGTTAATTTCCATGTCCACCATGCACCATCTGCTAAATACTCGGACAAGGATTCGCCTTAGGTTGACAACTTCTGCAGCCATCAAGGCGCAGCCTAAGCAAATGTCACCACTCATATTTTGGCTGAAGGTGAGAAACAAGTCCTAGATAATGCGAGTATCCAAGAGACTAGTGTTGTGGCAAGGTCAAATGGCTGATAAGTATGCAATGAGCTGAAGGAACCGGATCTAAACCAGTCAATTCTCTATTTGACACAACTGCAACTCCATTTTCAGCACTTTCTAAATCCATGTTTGCATCAATTGGAGACCCAGCATTCCCTGTATGGACTAGGCGAAGCAGCCCATGTAATCTCAACAAATATCTCTGACTGGGAGGTTCAGTCCTTACATAGCGAGTAGTCGTAACAACTGTTGCAGAAGATCGTTCAGAATCAGCACGAATATTGGATAAAGCACTAAGATCAAGGTCAGGAAAAACTGAGCATCGGCAGCGTGGACATTTCACGTTCAGTCTAAGCCATTCATCAATGCACTCAACATGGAAGTTATGTGCACAAGGGAGGCCTCGAACCTGCATGATTACCGATAACAAACTTAAATGACATCACAAAACAAAATTAAAATTCTTGCACTTTTAGATGAAGGTAAGTGCACCCTCTGACACTTTTCTCTATTTAATTTAATCCAAGACAGGCAACTGCATCACCAAGAGAGCTCTAAAACTCTACTCAACTGTCCAAATCGCATGAAGGATTTTTAACAATTTTCTCAATTCATATTGCATCCAGCTTTAGGTGGGGCCAAACAACACAAAAAGTGATAACTAATACGCATGACAAAAAGTTCTAATTTAGAGAATTACAGAATCTAGAAGGAAAAAAGATGAATGAGAAAAGGAAATTCACCTCATTCCCCACATGAAACTCTTCCAGGCAGATAGGGCATTCACTGCAATCGGTTGGAACAGCCTTTAACCTAAACTTGGGAAGTTCCTGAATGAGTGCCTCGACAGCTTCTCTCTGAGAATACACAAGGGAGGCCATCTGAAAATTTGGCACTAAAACTAGAAAATGAAGGGAAGTACTTCCAATATAGAACATTACAAGGACTCTCTCTTCCCCCCCTCTTCTTCACTCATGCTTTAGTGTTTTACCTGTGC
The DNA here is from genome assembly GCA_025531925.1 of Erythroxylum plowmanianum. Classification (NCBI taxonomy): domain Eukaryota; kingdom Viridiplantae; phylum Streptophyta; class Magnoliopsida; order Malpighiales; family Erythroxylaceae; genus Erythroxylum; species Erythroxylum plowmanianum. Next base: position 35,476,936 of record JANVCQ010000006.1, on the reverse strand, counting down.
AGGAGTCAAATAAAGTCCAGGATGGTATGCAGTTAGATCCTGGCCCATGCCTCTCATTTCTTGGCGTGCAGCTTCAAATGCCCAATCTGGTACCTGGACCATATCGACCAGGACCTGATTTATATTCAACAGAAAAATATCAATTCAGACCTTCAAAGAGAAATGATAAATTTCAATACTTAAGATGCTTGAAGAGCTACCCCATATTCTGAAACAGGAATTCCCTGTTGAGCACGTAATAGGTGAGCCTGTCTTCGAGTAAGCCACTGAAAGATTTGATATTAAAGGCATCAACAAGTAGAATAAATGAAATGTAAGTAACATCAGCAATGGCATTAAATATTTGGGCTCAATAAATAAATGCAACATAAAAATGAAAATGATAGCTTCACTGCTCGAATATATTTGAGCTAAAGAAAGTAATCACACAAGGACAAGAAATTCACTAACCTTTCCAACAGACATGCAAGCAATACAGAGCAGTCCACAGTAGCTAAAAAGTAACCAAATTAGAAAACCCCATTTCTGACCTTCTTCTGGCAACTGCAAGAGGGAAAATAAATCACTTTCATAATTGGAGTTGCCTGAATACTAGGAACAAGAGGGAAAGTCAAAACATTAGGGACTTACACAGTTTCTTGCACTTGTAAACCAGAGTGAACCAATAATGGTCCATGCCCAGAGAAACGGATAGAGTAACATGGACAGTATAGAAAGAACTACTACTCTTCCGCAAAAACGGGCATATCTTTGCTGCCAGCCAAAATCCCTGAAGTGTGTAAAAGAGGTAAACAAATGCAACAAGGACTTGTTTATCAATTATGATCTGCGAATACTCTATCAAACAGAATGTATATCAGTATGCAGACATAACATCAAATAGGATGTAAATTGATTTAAAGATCCAAAGAAACTAAAGATCCAACTACACAGATGAAAGACTTACAAACCCATTCCAGCGGCGAGTCCATTATCTATGAACATCAACAGGCGAAATACAAACACTGTAGTGTAATCAACCTACATCAACGCAAAGTTTCCAGATCATTAAATCCAAATTGCATATACTCACTAATCTATAACAGTTACAAAAAGCTCAAATACAATACACAGAAGGAGACCAACTAACCACGATCCATATGTGCAATGGGTATGTACAAAGATGGTAACGCTTCCAACTGATAGCAACAATGATTCTGCAACCAAAATTGTTAAAGAAATGACCAAAGAAGCTGTAACTCTATCGATTAACAAGATGCTACTCAACTAAAATGAGGAACACTAAGGACTAGTCCAAACTCTATAAAAGAGGAACTAAATGAACCGAACCCAGAAAAAAAAGTGAACTTTAGGCAAAATTTCCCAAAGAGAAAGGATACACGCTTGTTGCCAGCATGGACAAAAAGAAACCATCGTACCTGCAGAGAATCCAATTCTCAAAATCATAAAGAAAACATAAAATCCCACACAAGAACCACCAATAAACTCTCATAGAGAACACTTCATGTAGATAGATTCGCATATATGTATAGAAAGCGGGAAAAGATTACAACTTACCACTTGAAATCGACGCCTCTAATCGCCATAAATCCAAAACCCCAAGAACAGTCACTAAAACTTCATTTCGCTACTAGAAACGCTCCAAATCTGAAGGCCCCAAAATATACAATCATTCATAAAGAGCTTCTCTACTTCAGAGATGGAAGTTGTGATGCGAAGCAGAGAAAATGCTCCAAGGAGACGGAAGATTGACGGGAGTTTGTGACGTTAATGACGGCGTTAAGTGGGGTTGGGAAAAAGAAACAGTTACGTGTGGGTGTTGCTTGCAGTGTAAAGGTCCCTACATTCGATGATGGATGAAATCATAACTTTAAGTACGGAATCAAGTGGATGCCACGTGGTTTTCTTTGCTGACGTGTTCAAATTAGGCACACTAGCGGGTCTGCCACTTTAATTTTATCTTATCCCATGATCCTTTTCTTATTACTAATGCTTTTCTTATGCTTTTTGTTACAAATTTGAGTTAATGCTCTGGGACATGTACGGCAGGCTTACCTGAATTTAACAGATTGATTGGGCCATTGACTAGGCTACGAGTAGAATTTTTTAGCCTGATCAGGTCACCAGTCAAGCTTGGCCAGAATTATTTAGGCTCAAGTAGCCTGTGATCTAATTTAGAGCGACAAAATGATGTTATTTTGTTAAAAATAACTTTAGTTTGACCTAAAGTGACAAAACGAGATTGTTTTATTAAAATTGATGTCATTTTTTAAATTTAAAAAAAAATTAGGTTTGATCAGCCCAATTTATTTTCAATCCAATTGAGTTACGAGTCGGGTTTAGCCAGACTCATTGTAATCCCCATTCATAACAAATAAAATTCCGAATATCATGATATTAATTTTAGTTATCATATACTATAGTATTAATACTAAATATCATTTTAGATAAATTTTTAAAATTATAAAGTACTCTTGATTTTATATAACTAAAATTTGTTTTTATTATTAATGTTATCATTCAATAATTATTATTTAATTACTAAAGATTATTTTCAGTCCTATTTTTCTTTCCAAAGTATATTATCATTTCTTATTTTTATTACAATATAGTCTTTTGTTAACTTGATAAAGAATATAAACTTCAAGAATCAAAACGGCAACTCACATGTAATGTCCATCAATAATAGTAATTGAAGATTTTCTTGTTTACATGCCTTACTATTATTATAAAAAAGATAAAGCAATATTTCTATGATGATATAACTAAACAGGTTTGTCCATAATAATCACTAGACAATATAGTACAATGAATTATATAAACTGAGTCCATCAACAATTTAAAAGCAATTTGATAATAATCTATTGGTTGGCAATAAATCATAGTAATTAACATAAAACAATTTGTTAAGTTAACACGTAAAACGAATCTCATTAACAAGACTAAAATTAATCAAAATATAAGATCTGAACTAAATATCCAATTTTTTAAAGTAACTCATTAAAAAATATAGGTTTACTCAACTAATGAATCAAATTTATACTTTCAAACAAATAATATGGGATATCCTAAGCATCATATAATAAAAGAACTATGATAGTAAGAGTTCGTGCCATAAATCCAATAAAGTACAAGAGAAACTTAGAAAACAATATTTACAATTATTAATTTCAAATTTATATTACATATTTAAAATTTATCATATACATAAACCAAAAATTAAGAGGAAAAAAACCTAAAATTTCTTTCCACTTAAACTTTCAATTAATACAAAGTTCTTATCATTAAAGAGAGACTCATTATCATCATCATTCAAGTTCAATACACCAAATAATATGTTAATAGGAACACCACCTTTAACCTTATCAATATTATCCTATCCACTGCAAAGAACTTCCATTATCAATTTTATAGTACAATCTTTCCCTTTTTTTTCATTCTCATTTTGATAATCTTTAAGTAAACTTTTTGTTTTCCATTTCACGTCATGTCTAACTTTCTTACAAGTATCAATATTAACTTTGATCGCAATTAAATATTTCTTTAACCCAGTAATTCCTCAACCTTTCAAATATTTGTTACAATAAAAACAAATATTATAGTTCTTCACGCTAGGAACTAAACTCACTGAGCCCAAATTGGATCATCAAATCTTCTTGTAGAGATTGAATTATCAGAAGCACTTAAATTTTCTTCTATTTATTTATAAAAATTAATAAATTCATAAATCAAAATTAAATTAATAACTTCATATCAAAATAAAGTGTTCTTTAACATGGTTTCGTTATCAACTACAATATTCCTGATGCCAGTAAACTTACTGCTTGCAAATATGAAATAATTATTAAGCTAGAACTAAATATGTTTTTACTCTAATATACGAACTCTAAATTTTTTGTTTTTACTAAGCATTTTTCTTTGAGCAATGTTCTTATCAATATATGCTTAACTTTGAGAAAAATAAGATTATATAATAACTTAAATAACTAACTTTAATCCTACTGGATCATTTATACAAATAAATAACAGTTGATTAGATTTTGTAATTGATTGTTTACAGAAACAAATAACAATAGAAATAATAAATGATTGTTCATATTTCATAAGTAGTGTTATTAATTAGATTTTGGCCCAATCTAATCCTATAAGATCATTTACACAAATAAATAATTTGACCAAATAGGTTATGTCCTATTCTTCTTTTAAGGTCTTTTAATGCCCTTGTGAAGTTATAAATGAGACCAAAATGAAGCATTCATTGCATCAAATAAGTCATAAAAGTTAAACCATAATAACTTGGAAAACATTAAATCCAAAAACTTAGAGAAACAACTACAAAAAGTCAACAAAAATGAAGCAAGAAATAACCAACAACCTAGAGGTGAAGAGAGGAGCTATGAGTGGCAGTGAGATGATGCCTAAGATGGCAGTGAAGAGTGGCAGTAGGGACTAATGATCATCTTCATCAACAACAACACCTAGTTGAAATCCTACTAAGGTGTAGGATCTGAAGAGATCTGATAGTGTACAACCTTACCTCTACCTAGTAGAGTGGTTGTTTCTGATAGACCCACATATAATACACCATGACGATACTATAAAATTATAAATAGACATATTCAAAAAGTTACTAAAAATTTAAATGCAAAGCATACAAAAATACAAATAGCTCATAAATAGCAACAAAAAGGCCATGCAATACAAAATAGTGTATGTACAAAATAAGTCAATGAATAATAATAAATGGTACTAGAAAAGACTTAGACAAGAGTAACTCCAATCAGGCCTGTCACAACCTTAATTACGCTAAGTGGGAAACTAGCTAGGCTGAACTAACTAGGAGATAAGGACTACGCAATAAATGCAAAGGATAGGGTTTAATATAACTTACAAGAATGTGAATGTCCTCTTTATAAGAGATCTTTTACCCGTATCTTAATATGCCATATTATTCTTAATCACTTTCCCCTATTTCTTTTTAGGCCTTCCTTTTTTTCTCTTACAATCTCTAAGTATTATTTCTTGCATCTTTTTATTAGAGTGTCAGGGTGTCTCCTTTTAACGTGTTCAAGTTACCTAAGCCTTATCTATCTTAATTTGTCATTAATACCAACCATCTTTAATTTGTCTCTAACCATGAGATTCCCGACTCTATCTCTTCTAGTGTGGTTACACATCCACTGAAGCATCCTCATCTTCGTCACTAAGCTTATTATTGTGTATTTATTTGATGGGCCAATAATTCGATCTATATAACATGATTGGCCTAATTGCTAAGCGATAGAATTTTCCTCTGACCTTGGTTGGTATCTTTTTTGTCACATAAAACTCCTGACGCACTTCTCTATTTGAGCCACCTTGATCTGATATGATGGGCTATATTTTCATCGATCTCTCTATTGCTTTGGATGATAGACCCTAAGTATTTAAAACACTCCTTTTGTGGTATTATTATTGATCTAATCTTTACCTCCACATTGGTAACCACTTGATGACCTGAAAAATTACATTCTAAATACTCAGTCTTAGTTATGTGGTAAGGAATAATGATACAACCTAAAATTTGGTGGTTAAGAGACGACTTAAAGCTAGCGAGGGTAGCTGAGTTGCATAGTGGCTAATGGCAGTAGCAACAAGCTAGAATGAGAAAAGAATGATGATAGAATAGAGGGCGACAAAGGAGGAGACTTGGCTAGATAACTGGAGAGCAATTGAAATGGGGAGAGGAGATGCAACACTAGGGTTAAAAGTTTTTTCCTTTTAGTTTAGTCCTTATAGTTTCTAAAATTGCAAATCCTACTAGATAAATACCAATAGTGCCGTTATCAAAAGTGTATAAAAGTGCTTTTACCAAAAGTGGAAAATAAAAGAATTCAAAGCGTGAACATACCTTATAAAAAATGTCTAAAAGTGTTTAAATAAGAAAAGAAATAGAAGGCTTCCTTTCGTAAGGTGTACCAATGCCTTACAGAAATGTCAAGACATGTACCTATATAAAGAAAAAGAAATGTTAGACTTCTTCTATAAGGCATTCAGAAGTGATTATTCTAGAAAAAAGATAAAACCATTAACCTCCTGTGTGGTTTATGTATTCTACCAAAACCTCTTTTAATTTTAAACTATTGTAGGAGCCTTTTTGTATCTGAAAGTCTAGAGTAAAGCCTTTTATTATCTCTCTATTAAGTTTCGTTCGTATGATAGTTACTAGCAGGTAAGCACCGCGCAAATGCGCCGTGAAAGTGCCCACTGAATTTCAACGTAGGGAAAATTTTAACGTCATAGTTAAATAAAAAATAATATGAAAATGTAATTAAAAAATGACTTTCTTTGAGATACGATTAAAACAGCAGTATAAAGAAAGGGTTTTGTTGACATTATAAATTGAAAATTGGGGAAAAAAAGTCATGGACAAAAGAATCGTTAACTGACCTGAACGGTTGTTCTTTGTTTGTTGAAATAGAAGAGGTA
>JANVCQ010000006.1:35424803-35437267 GCA_025531925.1 Erythroxylum plowmanianum | reverse complement strand
AATAAATTTATTTAATTAAAAATAATTTATCTTTAAGTTTTATCTAATATGTAATTATTATTAGTGATAAAAATATAACTAAATTAACATTAACAATCAAACAGGTTTTTGTTTTTATTTGAAAGAAAAACTGAAACAAAAAATTGAAATGAAAATGAAAATAAAGACTAAAAACTACAACAGAAAAGCAGACGTAGAACCAAACGACCCCTAAGAAAATTAGTTAGGAATGCGAGGATAAATAGTAATAAATCAAATAATCATCTACATGATCTTGTTTCTATTATCAAAAGTCTAGTCATTACATTATACTAATCAATGCACTCAATTATAATGTCACATGGTTCTTAATAGACTCAAGATAAATGCAAATAAACACAAATTATTGAAAGCTATAAATTTATATATATTAAAATCATATATAAGACAAATATCTATCCAATTTGGATACCCCACTTAAAAATTAGAGTTTATACAGATGTATTAAATGAAGTGGTGATAAAAGCATATAATCAATAAAATTATCGTAAGTAAAAACATCATTATGACACCCATAATTGTGAGTTTGAAAGTATTAACCATCTACATAATAAGTGTGTGGATGAACGTTTGAATCCTAAAAAGGATTTCGTCCTTCAAATTTTTAGTAAAAGATGTTGTTTTTAATATGGTGTATGGCTATATACTACAACTAGGGTTGGAAGAACAACTTAAGCATCAATTCTAGGAAGAGCTAGATGAGGTGATTCGGTAGATTCTCCCTAACAAGAAACTTATTATATGAGGAGACTATAGTAGCCATATGGAGGCGATCTCATATAAGTATTCTTGTGACAATGGGGGGTTTCAAATAGAGAGATAGGAATAAAAGTGGGACTACTTTGTTGAACTTTTCAGTAGCATTTGATTTGGTGGTAACCAATTTGTTCTTTAATAAAAAAAGGAGCACCTGTGACTTTTAGTAGTAGAACCAAAAAATTTAGATAGTGTTCATATTAATCCAAAGTGATTGACCCAATTGCAAAGATTGTAAGGTGACACTTAATATATGCTTGTCAACTCATTATAGATTGTTGGTCATAGATTTTATAATTAAAGGGTTAGGGAAAGCAAAGAAGTTCTCGGAAGTAAAATAGAGTTAGATGGTAAAATCTAAGATGGGACAATGTAGATGACTTAGGGTTAAAGTAATGTCTAAAAAAGCATAGAGACTAGAAGGAGATGCTATCCATATATGGAAAGGAGTAAAACCTCTTTTAAGGAATACAACAAAGGAGATTGTGAGAGTTTCTAAAGGGCCTAGGGTAGTAAGAAGAAGTCTTAATGGTGGAATGAGACATCTAAGACAAGGTGAAGATTAAGAAGACTACCTATAAAGCTTTGTTAGATATCAACATAGATAAAAGGAATGTAACTGATAAATCAAATTATAAGCTAGAAAAGAAATAGGCAAAGAAAATATATGTAGAGGCTAAAAGTAAAGCCTACGATAACTTATACAATGATTAGAAATGATGAATAGATAAAAGGATATTTTTAAATTGGAAAAAGTGAGGAAATACAAAGAGAGAGGCTTGTATAAAGGATGATGTAGGACAGGTGTCTTGTGGATGAAAATAACATTAAGAGAAGATGGTAAAGCTACTTGTATAGGCTTTTTAGTTAATACATAGATAACAACATTTCCTTGGGTGATCTTAGCACTTCTGAGCAATATTATAGCTTCGCTTATTGCTGATGTATCACGAGAGAAGAAATTAGAGGAGCTTTAAAGAAGATGAAGAGTGGAACAATAATAAGACCTACTGAGTTACTTGTAGAGGTATGGGAGAGCCTAGGAGAAGAGGGTCTTACTTAGTTATCCAAACCTTTTAATGTGATCTGCCAGTTTGTCAAAATGTTAAATGAGTAAAGAATTAGTGTATTAATCCTTCTCTACAAGAATAAATGAGACATCTAAACTTGTAACAAATATAGAGGTATCAAACTACTCAGTCACATTATGAAGTTATTAGAGAGGGTGATTGATAAGAGAGAGAAAAAAAGGTGCACTTATATTAAAGAATCAATTTGGTTTCATGATAGGGAGGTCTATTATAGAAGTCATACATCTCTTTAGATAATTAATGGAATATTATAGGGATAAATAGAGGGACCTACACATAGTTGTTATTGATTTAGAGATGGCCTATAATAGGGTACCTATAGAAGTCATAAGGAGGTGTTTAGAAGCTAAGGAAGTTCCTATTACCTATATACAAGTTATAAGGGATATGTATGAAGTTGTTAAGACTATATTAAAGATGACAGGAGGAGAGACAGAATTTTTTTTTATCAATATCAAGCTACACCAAGGATTCTTGTCAAACCCCTTCCTGTTTGCGGTAATTATATATGAGATTACTAAGATTATCTAAGGGGATAAGCCAGGGTGCATGCTGTTTGATTATAGCATTGTTTTAGTAGATGAAATAAAAAAAGATGTTAGTGTTAAGTTAGAACATTGGAGAGATATAACAGAGTTAAAGAGATCTAAATGAAGCAAAACTAAGACTGAATACTTATAGTGTAACTTTTTAGGTCATAAGGTTGCATATGATGTGGAAATCAAGATTGGAACATAAACTATACCACCCTTGCGTCCATCATCCAAAGCAATGATGGCACAGTTTATCATATCAAATCAGGATGGCTTAATAGAGGGTTGCCTCATAAGTTTAATGTGACAAAAAGCTACCACTCAAACTAAAAGGTAAATTCCAAAGTTCAACAATTAGGCCAATCATACCCTATGGAATGGAGTTTTGCCCCACCAAATAGGTGCACAGATATAAGTTAATGATGGAAAACATGAATATACTATATTAGATGTGCAACCTTATAAGAAGAGATAAGGTAAAGAATTCAGTGGTAGGATATAAGTTGGGGTGGCTAACATTGATAGTAAATTAAGGGAGACAAGACTTAGGTAGTTCAGATATGTTAAGACATCCTAACACACTAGTGAGAAGATGTGAGAAGATTATACTTAATGATTGTGAGAAAAGAAGAGGAAGATCTAAGAAGAATTGGGGAAAGATGATTGGGAATGATATAACACTACCAGAGTTTACCAAAGACTTATCTTTTAATTGAAAACTTTGGAAAACTAGGTTACAGACAAAAGACCGTACATAAAGAAGTCCTTCTTTTTTCATAAACCTTTTAAACTTGTTCCTTCAATTCTTGTGTCTTTTATTTAGTCAAAATACTTTTATATGTTTCACCCTGCATCTTAGCATTATTGTTGTTGTTGTTATTATTGTTGTTTTTGTTGTTATTATTGTTGTTATTCTATTGTTTGTGTTGTTGTTGTTGTTATTGTTGATGATGAAGATGTTTGTGCAATTGTTGTTGTTGTTCTTGTACATTGCAAAAGAAATTATAATAAGATTATAATTATGAGATTCATATTGCATTTACGTATTATCCCTAAATTATTCCTAGTCATTGTTTTATTAAGATTGGACATTAACAGAACTTAAAAAGACTAGCACATATTTTGTTTTTCCTTATAACTGAAGCAGTTGATCTGATAGACTAAAGTATGGAGATACTTAAACAAACATGTGAGTGCTCATTATAGAACAAGTTCACTAAACTAATCTACATTAGAAATTTATTTGAAATATTACTTATATGTCTATGAAAATTCTCATTGTGATGATTGTATAAGTGATCCTTTGATTTGAGGTCTCCAAACTTATCTTGTACAGGGATTGCTATATTTTGATACTACTTATGACCTATTTAATCATGGGTCGTTCAGACTATAGTCATTAGATGTAGCATAAACTATATAGAGGTATTTGAGAGATCAAGATAGGATTCATCATTCTAAAGTAATTAGAAAAAATATTTTATTGTTCTCTATCAGTATTGATTTAGGAAATCATTGGCCAAGGTGGAATGACGTTTGTAAATATTTTAAAAATGTCATTAATTGAGTTAATAATTAATGGTAGAGGACTAATATGATTGGACATAAAATATATTAGGCATTAATTTCGTGCTATATGTCTAATTGGAATATTGTATGATAAAAGAATTTAATTTTATGGCAAAATTATGCACATAAAGGTTAGTCAAAAGTAGTTTACATTCCTAAATATTTGAATGGTCATATGTTGCTAGACGCCAATCTTGATCTATGATTATAAATTGTTTAATTGAAGAATTAAAGATAAATTAAAAGAAGTTTTAATTTATCTAATTCTAATTATAAATTATATTTATAATTTATAATCATTGTCAACATATTTGGGAACCTAATGGGTCTAATATAAAGAATAAGTTGAAGAGGGCAAAGATATTTTAATCAAGTTGGACTTGATTGTAAAGTTTGAGAAACTTTATGATTAAATATAAGATATTTAATAAATAAGGATCAATTTTAGATATTGGATCTTATTTGGGCATAATTGGTATTTAATTAGAATTGTTTATAATTTTAATTAAAGTTTAATTGAAATTAGAATTTAATTTCAATTAAATTACTAAAGCATCTAAAATCTATTATAAATAAGCTTAAGCTATAATGGAGTTAGTACTTCTTGCATAACCCTCCCCGTAAGAATTACAAATTTCTCTCAACCTGGTTTGTGGATACAGTTAAAGGTCAGACATTTGTGCGGCTACGGTAGTTGAGATAGATCAGTTTTGAAAAACAATTCAAGGGATATGATAAAAATATGATCAAGCTTTGGAATAAGGTATGAAATAAGATTCTACTTTATTATGTTTTTATGCTAATAATTTCATAAAATTAAAGTGATCTTGATTTTTGAAAAATGAAAATACAAAAAAAATTCGTAATTATTTTGCTGAGGTTAGGATCAAATCTTGTCCCGATTTTCTAACAAGTGTATCATATTAACAAAGATCTAAATGTGACCTTGTTTATAATTAAATGGCTTCCAAAAATAAGTATAATTGTTCATTCTCCGCCAACATACTTTAATGGGGTGTTTGGTTGACTAGAACCATCATTCCATTCCTGATCTATTATTAGTAATAGGTTATTTCCTTATTTGATTGAAGAAAATATATAGAATATATAATCTAAAAGTTTACTTATTCCTTGATTTGGGGATTAAGTAAACTCATTCTCTTCCTATCTTTATTTATTCCAAGTGGGTTGAGAATAAAAATGAGGACTTATTAGACAAAAATATCCTCATAGAATTTACATAATTACTTAGCTATAATAATAATAATAATAATAATAATAATAAGAATAAGAATAAGAATAAGAATAAGAATAAGAATAAGAATAAGAATAAGAATAAGAATAAGAATAAGAAAATTATTAATAATAATAAATTAATATTAATAATAATTTATTAATAACAACAACAACAATAACAATAATAATAATAGTAATAGTAGTAGTAGTAATGGCGGTAGTGGTAGTAGTAGTGGTGGTAGTTGTGGTAGTAGTAGTAATAATAATACACATTATATTATATTCCTTATATATTCTATTCCTAAAGAATCATCATTTTATTCCTTATTTATTCTTACAGGTGAACTTATTCTTACAGGTGAACCAAAATAGAAAAGATGAAAATATTATTAGTTTACTTCTTGATCTAACGAGATGAACCATTTTCACATCAACATTATTGCCTTACCACATTAGAGTGTAGTGTGTCTGCCATTTGCATATGGCCTAACAACTTAAAAAGACATCATACACATCATATGCTCGCGTATAACACATGCTGCCTAAAGTAGGTTTCTTTTATACGACCTGTCAACCAATCTATTCCCTCATTCCATAAGGCATGATTGACTAATGTTAGTGACAAATTATGAGTTTATTTCCTAATTTCATGGGAAGTTCTAATCACATCATCCAAAAAATTGGTTAAAGTATCTTTAATTTCTTGTCAAAATTGTTACTCGTTTATAGAAAATTTTCACCAGGTGCCATTTACACCACTGTTGAATTATAAATGGACTTCAAAAATTGCTGCTTTGATGGTCCAACAATGTCATCCAGATGACAATTTTATATTGAATTAACGCGGCATAGGAAGATGGAAATAATTTAATCTTTTGTATATGAATATATCAAGTGTGTAACTAATGTTGTTGTTATATGTATTTTTTTCCAAGAAATTAATTAATTTTTTTGTACTCATATGTATGTTGATGATTACAATTTACAATAAGATCATATGTTTTTTTTCTTCTTCCATATTTAATAATTGATAAACTTTTATCAAATTTTCAAGAGAGCTGTAAGTTTTTTTGTAAAAAGATATATGAGGCAAATAAAATTTCGATTACCTTTACTAGTATTAGAGAAAAAAAGAATAAAAATGGAGAAGAAAGGTAAGGAGTTTCATATTTTAACTCATGTAATGTTCCATTGCGAAATAAAAGCAAGGTTATACTTACTTAAATAAGCTTACAAACAAAATAAACTCGGCAAAAAAACAAGCAATCATCTAAGAAAGTAGGTAAACATCCTACTAATTTAACCACTTACTCCACTAACATCCTAATGCTTGAAAATAGGAACTAAGAAAATAAATTAATTTAATTATTTTTAAGCACTTGTTAACGCTACCCCTTGCTTCAAAATTTCATGGATGAAACACTTCTCTCCTAATGTAATGCACTTCTCATCACTGTCTTCAAATTTGTTGATGCACATTAACATTAATTTACAAAAATTGGAGCACATCTCTCCATGCTACACTTTTCACCAATAACTCTAAAAAAGAGTTTTTTCTTGTGCCACTTGCGTCATGTTTGTTTCTTCTTTATTTTGAAATCTGCAACCTTTTGTAAATGCTCAAACCTCTTGCACCTGAAGCACTGCAGTTTTCCTTTGTGCCAACAATTCTTCTCTTCATGGCCAGGCTTTTTGCAATTTGTATATTGGAGAATTTTACTTTTACCCTCTGAAGAGTAACTTTTGATCATGTATGCTCCTTCGACCTTATCAACATTTTCTCTATCCCTTATTATTCTTCTTTGGTCCATAACTTGAAGAGCGTTTAGTAACTTTTTGAAAATTATATTTAATAGATCTTTAGTAACTTCAAGTGATGGAATTTTTTACTCATACCTTTCTGGAAGCGTCATAAGAAGTATGTTTACATCCCTTTGCGTAGAAAATTCTTTACTAAGTAACTTGATTTGATTGAAAAAGGACATAAGTTTGCTCCCATAATCCTTGACACCTTCAAAATTTTTCATTTTTAACATCTCAAATTTTCTTTTAAGATTCAAAATTAGCATCATTTTAGTTTGAGTGCTGCCCTCAAATTCTTCTGTTAGTTTCTCTTATGCTTCTTTATGAGATTCGCATGTCATTATGCTCAAAATTCCTTTGTCACAGCCAAATGGAGGCAAAATAGCAATGTTATGAATACCGTACCGAATTTAATACTGGATTAGGTTCTAGTACGGTATTGTACCAGTACCGATTAATACCAGATACCGTTTCGGGTAATTTTTTAAATTTATAAAATAGTTCCTAAATTTTTTAAAAATTACAAAATAGTTCATTGTCATATTGTACAGTTGTAGTTTATTTAATTTAGCTTTTTATATCTTATCCATTTTAGTTTATATATATATATCTTTTTTATATTCTAATTATTTCTATATATAATAAATATCTATATATAATAATTATCTAAATATTATTGTAAAATAATGAAAATAATTCAAATTTTTGTATTTTATCAAAATTTTGAATTTTTTTTAGAATTGTTATTTTTCGCATTCTATTTCATTTTATATTTAATTAGACATAATCACAATATTTAATACATAAAATTAATTTAATAATTATTAATAAATATAATTAAATTTCAAATATATAAATTTCAAATAAAATATTAATACTTTATATATATATTATTAATAAAATATTTTATTAATACTTTATTAATAAATATTATATAAAATATTAAAATAAATTTAAATAAAATAACTTATTAGTAATAATTTATTAGTAATAAAAATAAAAATATTTTTAATTTTTATTTAATTTATAATTATTATTAGTAATAAAATATTTATTATTATTTTAAGGGGGGGGTGCGTGCAGAGGTAGGAGGGAGGGAGAGAGGTTTTGAAAATTTTGCCCAAAAGCCCCCCCAAAATTTTAAAAATTTCAATATCGACCGATATTCAAATAATGTACTAAAATTCAAAATACCGTACCAGTTTTGGGTCGGCACGGTACGGATTTCATAACAGTGCAAAATAAAGCTTTTGGTTTCTTTGCCCTTTCTTCATCATTCTTCTTGGTTTGGTTTAGGGTTGGATTTTGCAGAAGAGGTGTAGGCTCAAACTCACTTTCAATATAACAGCTTGCAAATAGGACTTTATTTTGATAGTCCAAGAGTGATAATTTTCTCCTTTGAAAATAAGAATTGGAATAGAGAAATTGTCTTATGTCATTTCTAGGGTTGAACACTTATAATTTTGTCAAAGCTTTTGCTACTCAATCCTCAGAAGCTCAAGAATAATTGGAGTTGTGATACCATGTTAGAGAAAAAAAAGAACAAAAATCGAGAAGGAAGGCAAGGAGTTTCATAGTTTAACTCATGTAATGTTCCATTGCAAAATGAAAGCAAGGCTATGCCTACTTAAATAGGCTTACAAACAAACTAAACTTAGGAAAAAAAAGCAACCATCTAAGAAAGTGGGTAAACATCAACCTATGTAATCACTAACAGCTAGAGAATACCATCAAAATTTCACCTGCAAATTTGACCACTTACTCCACTAACATCCTAATGCTAGAAAATAGAAACTAAGAAAATAAATTAATTTAATTGTTTTGAAACACTTGCTAACAACTAGAACAATAAATAAGAGACTAAGAAAAAAATGAAATTAAGAAGCTACATATAATCATGTTATTATTTATAATTTATCTTTATCTACACTAGGATTCCTTGAATGTTGTTTGTTATAATACATCTTGTCACTACTATATGATTTTAAGTCTTTAATATTGATTTAAGAATGAATAATAAGAAAATCATACGTTTTTTGAGAAGAAGAAAAAGGTGTGTCCTAATGCAAGAGAATTAAAATGAGAAAAAGGCAAAAATGTGAAGTGATTGTCACTAAGTGACTATAATGAGAGTAAGACAACAACTAATAGGAATGATGAACAAAAGCCTAGGAAGATGAGAATTTTCGACTTCACAACTTAGTGATCAACCAATTGCCTTTATTTACAATTTGGAATGACATAATATTGTAATTAATTTTTGAGCGTGAAATTAATACTGCTGTCGTCTGCAACCAAATTCAAAAATAAACCAACTTTCGTTAATACAAACTATGTAGTAGTGGTTAGTGGATATCGTTTCCACGAAGAATCTTAACAGTAAAGGAGTTACGAATTCAAAACGAAAACAAAGTAACGAAATGAGGGGGGCATTTAATTCACGGCAATTTAAGGAAAAAGATAAGAAAAATCACAAATCAAAAGAAATAATTAGATCTGAAAGTTTAATGGAAAGGTTTTCGGGTCACTGATGTTATCATGTTAAAATGGATCCTCAATATAAAATTTCAATCATTAATAAACATTCATTGGGGGATGTTTTCTCTTAAGTGTAAATGACTAGAAACATGTATCTTATCATTCCTATTAAATAGCAACCTAGATACAATTATAGGTTCAATTGGATAATAGCTTTAAGAATCAAGAAAACAATGAGCAAGATAATACATGTACGACATGCAATTAGTCAAGATGAATATCTCCTTCGAATTTCCAACTCTAACGTAAAGAAGGTAATCCTAATTGCTATTTGCGATTAACGAAACTGAACGTCATATTTCATTAATCTAGCTATTGAACAAATCAATCCCTATTTGCGCACCAAGAAATCAATCAATTTAATTAGAAAAAGTAATGCAGAAGATATTCAATATTCATCAATGAACAAACTTTATTGAAACATTTCACATATAATAGGTGATAACAAGTTTCCCCTCAACTAAGAAAATAAGTATAGCTATTCATAATGAAAATAGAAATCAAAGAAATAACACCACAACGAGTCTCCATCCCTGTTCTTTCTTGAAGAATACGAAAATACTAAAAGAAAAAGTGCAGAAACGTAAGAAAAATGAAAGAGAAAAACCACAGAAATTGTTTTACTATTCTAAAAACAAAGGCTAACGTAAACAGACACATTTTTGGTCTTTTAATGCTTCCCGATCCCTTCCTTTTCCATCCTCTTTTGCAGATCACATCTCCCACATGTTTAGCTTGTGAATATCCATCAATCTGATCTTCAAAGATTGTGAAAATCTTAAAAGAATCAGATTTAAATTTGAAAGCAGATCTGTAGATTTATTTCATCCTTGTATGTGCCCACATTTAGTCAATGAATTGCTGCCAAACTTGGAATTTTGAATTTTCTTTGTTTCTTTTTCATCTTTTTGATTAAATTTCTTCTCTAAGGTGTTGAAAATCATATGAGAACAATTATAAGACAATTCCATTAATTTTAAATAATAGTTTCAACACATTAAATAGAATTAAATACAAAATAAGCTCAAATTGATAACGTAACAAATTCCCCCACACCAAACCTTTGCTCGCCCTCGAACAAATATGTCAAACCACTACACTCCATCAATTCATCCTTCATAAGATTAAGTACACACAATCCATTAACTTGGGCCAGTAAGACTTAAGTTGCAACATATATCGTAATCACTTTTCACCAATGCAAATAAACAAAGTCAAAATAAGACATCTTTGCTCAAAAGCAAATGTGAAATCAAAATGAATTCTTCGCACAGATTTTGCTCTTACACTCAAGTGTTTAAGGGCAAAGTGTTTCTCTCAAATCTATCTCTAACATATTTTGCAATACCATAGGCTTGCAATTTCACCAGTTATCATTCATTCAGATCATATTAGCTAATAGATCATAAGGTCTTTATTCAGGATTGTAATGAGGATAGGTTTACAAGTGAGGTAAAAATGTCATAAGGTTAATCACAAGCATTCACAAAGTATCAAGCAAAAGGGACACTCCAATTAAAATTTTGAGATAACCATATGAATACAAAGGACTACAACTACTCATTACTAACTAATGCTACTATGATTTATTCTTTTTCCTTTTTCTTTTTCTTGTTTATTTTTTTGAATTTTTCTTTTTGTCTTTTTTCTGTTTTTTCTTTTTCCCTTTTCTTTTCTTTTTTAACTTGGCTAAGAACAAGGGAGAGCAACATAATTTAATAAACACATGAGTAGAAACACCTATAAAGGTATCTCAGAATAAAATACAGAATAAAAATCTCAAATTACTCAATGCTTCGTTCAACTTGTGATAAGGTAAGGCTAATGGGTTTTTGGGTTTCAATGTAAGGTGATTGATTAAAAAACAATGTTAAAGGCTCAAAATTGTGTGCAAAGGAAAAGTAATTAGGTGGTTTATTTTTAAGTTGAAGGGTTTAAAAGCAAGGAAAGCCTTAATCATGTCTATATCTTATGTCATCAAATAAATTCAAACCGGTTTCGTGCAAGTTTTGAAGGCAACATGAATAGAGGAGCATCACACAATTCAAAAAAATAGAATGACATAAAGATGATGTCATGTAGGATCAAATTTTGCTCCCAGGTTTAACTTAAGAATTCACTTCAATTCCAGACATTACTTCATCACCCAAATGTCAAAATTTTGACTAAGTCTATAAGATCAATTATTACAATCAATCAATATGATTCACCTTAAAACTCATTTAGCCCAATTTAATTTCATGCATATACTCAATCTCATCCAAACTAATATGACAAAACTTCATAGTTTAACACACAACAATCATGCAAAAATCAACAAAAATTACACAACAACCAAAAAATAGTCATACACCAAACTCCAATTCTTTCCCCTACACTTAGACCAACATTGTCTTCAATGTTAAGAAGTATAAATATAAAGGAAAAGGTTAAAGAAAGCTTCTCTATTATGGAAGTGTTGAAATCATGGTGTTGGCGGATGTGGCGGCTGGAATCCTTCATATTCCCAATAGGCCATCCAATTGTGCTCCAAACGATGCATTTTTTGTTCGATCTTATTGAGATGATCCTCCAAATTGATGTCGTGTTGTTGGTGGCTACTGGTTCCGTCTAATGGAACCCGACTTCGTGCTATTGATGATCTCATAGTGGGAAGAGTGGTTGGGCCTGGAATGGTGAAAGTGATGTGGCCACGGCTAAAATCCACAATTCCCATCCTATTCAATTAATCTGAATCCAACGGTTCTATACTACAAGCCATATTCATATCAGTATTGTTAAGATCTAGTACTTCCAAATTAATGGCCAATTGTGTAATATATTGTTAGCCCCAAAATTTTTTTTTATGATTAATCATGATTGACTTGATTAGGTAAGATTATGTTAGCATTAATTAAGT
>JANVCQ010000006.1:35413190-35424703 GCA_025531925.1 Erythroxylum plowmanianum | reverse complement strand
AATCCTGTTTCTTTTTCCCATAGCTTATATCACAATTTCAATTATCATTCACCTAAATTATACATAATGCATTAAATATAAAAACATGAATTCTAATAATAAGAGTAAACTATCTTCGATCAATATTCCAATTTCCAAAGTCCAAACACAAGCATGTATGATGTATTATGTATATTTTAAAAATAAACTAATAATTAAATTTAATTTTATCAAAGAAAAAAAAATACATATTATTTTTCGTTAGTGGAAATGGTCAAATCACAAATACTATCATCTTCATTTTTATGCTCAAAAAATGGATCAAATTTGTCATATAAAATGGCAGCCCAAGTTACCTTCCTCAGAGCTAACGTCGCGCAGGTGACCTTGCCTTTTGTTCTTCGTTTTTTCTGCGTCCTTCTGCTCTCCAAATTCTCCTCACGCCGACACTCGTTATGCGTTTAAAATATGTTCTCCACTCGTTGCTGGCTGCGTTGCTACTTGCTGTCACAGCAGCTGAAAAGACATAAAATCTGTTTTAAAACCCTCTCCCCTATGCTATGTTCTGCGTGCGTGGCAGCGTGTAACGCTGCCTAAACGCAGCGTTGCACGCTGCGTAACAACGCAGTGTTGCGCTGCGCAACGCTGCGTTGTTTATTATTATTTTAAATTTTTTTTCATTTAATCCTATAATTAACATGAACCCAATTTTATTAAAATAAAAATATAACAGGCCTCTCTTTTATATTATAGATGAAAAAAATAATTTTTATGGATTTCTTATATTGTAAATATTATGAATGGATAATTTATATATATATTATGAAAAAAAAAATTTTTGTAAGGGCTATAGCCCCTGCTAGCCCCCCCCCTGGATCCATCCCTGGTTGAAGGAGTCTTCATGGGACTGAAGTATTGAACATATGAGCATTCTCAATAAGCATGGTGGGATTCGTGGGTGAATGTCATGGAAAAACTATGTTGAAATATTAATCAACATCAACTTGTTATGGACATGAGGGGATTGTTGGATAATTTTGTCATTTCCTATAAAGTTAGACAACTGTTAATTGCATTTTTTGATTTTTTAATTATCGGTTAGGTTACATAATTTAATCTAGATAAAGATAATAAAGTGACCCAATAAATGATCTAGATTAATGGATCAAATTTCGAGTAAAAATGGATCCTAATTAGTATAAACTAGACCCATATCGATCTTGTGATAAGGAAACCTGATATGAAAGCTATATATAAATGTTAAGGTCTCCTACAGTTGCTCATATTAATCGTAAGCATAATGATTCTTTGACACGTTAAGCGATCTTACATTTTGAAAAACTGTAGAAAGACTTAAACCTTGTGTCGAGAAACAATTTCCATAAAGTCCTGAGAGATTCGTGATCGTTTGGAGCTCGGAAATGATATCGAAATCAGAGATGGAATTGAAATCATGTATTCCGCATTACCTTCGTTTTAGTCCTTTCATGTATGATCCTGAGTATGTAATAAGGTCTGTATTACGTATTACACATGATATCAGAGCGATTACGTGATATCAGAGCGATTACGTGATCCTTAAGTTTTGATTCATTTTTTTAGTTTTTTTACATATATAATTACGTAAAAGTGGCATATATAAGACTAGCTATGAAAAATGTGTCGAAAACAGGCCAAAAAGGCAAAAAAGATGCCAAAAATCATCTTCGGAGTCGATGGGAGAGGAAACGTTGGGTGCACGTGCCCAACGTTGCTATAGTAGCCGCGGGTAATGGCGTACAATTGGTGCATGCAGTGCACGCGCCAATCGCATGCCAACACGTCGCTTTAGTCATATGTGCACCGCATGTGGGACTCCATGAGTGTGGGACGGTGGGCGCATGTCACGCACACGTCACATGCATCCATACACATGGCACGTCGGATGGATGACATGTGGCGGCGTGTGAATTGCACACGTCGTATAGTAGGCGCATGTCTGCGTGTGGTACTGCTGTCGTCTGCAACCAAATTAATACCAACTCTGGCAATGAAAATGTTGTTAGTGAAGAGTTGAGATTGTTCCCACTAGGAATTTTAATGATAAAGATTATACAAGTTCAAAACTAAAACAAATTGGGGGGATTTTAATTCACAAAAATTGAGAATTTAAAAATGAAAAAAATTAAAAATTAACAAAAATACTCAAATTTGAAAATTCAATAAACAAACCTTGGTTTTGGGTTACTGACGTTATCACACTAAAATGGATTCTCGATATAAAATTCAGTCCACTAACAAACATTCATTGGGTGATATTTTCTCTTAAGATTAAATGAATATAAACATGTATTCTAAATATTCTTATTAGTCAACAACTTAGATACGATCTTAAGTTTGATTGATTTATGACTTTAAGAACTAAGAAACCAATGAACAAGACAACATATGTATGACATGCATTTAATCAAGTTAAGTACCTTATTAGAATTTACAATTCTAACTTAAAGATGGTGATCCTAACTGCCACCTTTGATTAGCAAAACTGAACGTCATATCCTGCTAATCTGGCTATTAAACGAATCAATTCCTAGTTGCACATCCTAGAAATCAACCAATTCAATTATAAAAAATAATTTAGAAGAGACTCAATATTCATCAATGAGGCAAACTTTATTTAGAAATCTCACACATAATAGATGATAACGCGATTTCTTTCAACCAAGAAAAAGGATTTAGCTACTTATAACGAAAGTGAAAATCAACAAAGAAATAGCAAAATACAAAGTCTCTATCCCTAGTCTTTTCCTAGAAAATCTGAAAAACTCCTAAAGAAACGACTGCAAAATTGTAAAACTCCTAACTATGGCTGATGTGAACAGTAACGAAAATCTTCCTTTATGCTCTTCGACCTCCTCCTCTTCTCGTGATCTTCAGCAGATAATCTTTTTCCCATATTCAGGCTACAGATCCCTATCAGTAAAGTTGCTATCTGATTCTCAAGATAATGAAAATTTTAGGTGAATCAAATCTGAATTTAAAAACAAATTCTGCAGGTATTCTTTGTCATTGCGCGGGCTCATGCTTAGTTAATGATTTTTCTGCCAGTCTGAAATTTCAGATTATGTTTACTTTCCTTGCATCTTTTTGATTCAATTTCATCTCTCAAGTGTTGAAAATCATCTAAGAACAATTAATAAATAAATCCATCAATTTTGAATAATAATTTCAACACATTACAGAGATTTATATATAAAATGAGCACAAAATGACAACTTAACAAATTCTCCCATACCAAACCTTTGCTCGCGCTCGAGCAAACATACCAAATCATTACACTCTATTAGTTCGTCCTTCATAAGATTAAGTGCACACAATCCATTAACTTGGGCCAGCAAGACTTAGGTTACAACATACATCATAATTACTTTTCGTCGATACAAGTAAACAAAGTCAAAGTAAGACATCTTTGTTCAAAAGGCAAGTATGAAACTAAAGTGAATTTTTCTCACATATTTCTTTCTTACACTCAAATGTTTAAGGTTAAAGTGTTTATCTCAAATCTTCCTCTAATAGATTGCACTACCATAGGCTTACGAATTTACTAGTTATCATTTATTCGAATTGCATGAGCTCATAGATCAAAAGGACTTTATTATAGATTGTAATGAGGCTAGGTTCAAAGCTAAGGTAAAAATGACAAAGGGTTAATCACAAGCATTCACAAAGTACCATGTAAAAGAGACACTCAAATTAAAATTTTGAGATAAACATATGAATAAAATTATGAGATAAACGTATGAATACAAAGAACTACAACTACTCATTACTAACTAATGCTACTATGCTTTATTCTTTTTCTTTCTTGTTTCTTGTTTCTTTTTCCTTTTCCCTTTTCTTTTCTTTTTTTACTTGACTAATGCTAAAAACAGGGGAGAACAATAAAAACAAGAGAAAATAATAGCATTATAATTTAACAAACATATGAATAGAAGTACCTATAAAAATATCTCATAATACAATACCGAGCAAAAGTCCCAAAATCAAATGCTTACTCAGTACTTCATTCAACTTGTGATAGGGTAAGGCTATGGGTTCAATGTAAGGTGATTAATTGAAAAACAAACTAGGTTAAAGGCTCAAAAGGGCTTACAAAGGGAAAATAACTAGGTGGGTCATTTTTAAGCTAAAGGGTGTAAAAAAAGAAGAAGGCCTTAATCATTTCCATAACCCATGTAATCATACAATTTCAATCTGGTTCATTGCAAGTTTTGAAGGAAAGGCTGATTAGAGGAGTGTCACACAGTACAAAGAAATAGAATGATATAAAGATGATGTCATTAAAGCTCAAATCCATTCATAGGTTTAATTTAAGAATTTGCCTTAATTCTACAAATTACCTCATCACTCAAATGTCAAAATTTTGACTAAGTTTATAAGATTGGTTATTGCAGTTAATCCGCATGATTCACTTTAGACTCATATAGCCCAATTTAATTTCATGCTTAATCTCATCCAAACTAATATGATAAAACTTGATGACTTAACACACATAATAAAAATGCAAAAATCGAAAAGAGTCACAAACATATACTCCATTTCCTTCCCCCACACCTAGGCCAACATTGTCCTCAATGTTAGAACATAAGATGAAAGAAGCAAAAATATAAAAGAAAAGAGGAAAGAATGCTTCTCTATTTATGACTGCCGAAATCATGGTGTTGGTGGGTGCAGAGGTTTGAATCCTTGATACTCCTAATAAGCCATCAAATTATGCACCATGCAATGCATTCGGTATTCGAGGCGATTAAGGCGGTCGTCCAAATTGGCTTGAGAAAGTTGGTGACTACTTGGTTTAGCTGTTGAAACTCGACTTCTTACAGTTGGATGTGTAGTGAAAAGAGTAGTTAGGCCCGGATTTGTGAAAGTTATTTGTCCATGGTTGAGATCTATAATTTCTATCCTGTATAAGCAATCTATATCCAAAGGTTCTACACCACATGCCACATTCATGTTAGAATTATTAAGATCTAACAAATCCAAATTAATGGCCAATTGTGTGATATAGGAGCTGAGAATCAAAGGTTTAGATTTCTTATTTAACACCAATTGAAATTGTGTTAGAAACTAAAAACCTAAATTAAAGGGAATGTGCCTATCCATACACCACATAAAATAAAATTCCACATTAGATATTGTCCCCGCAGAATCCCGACACCCTGAAAAATTGTATGCTAAAGTTGATGAATAATTTTAAAAATAGGATTTCTTAAAAACCAACTCTTAGAAATACTAGCATTGTAAGGATTAGGATCAACAAACCACTGGATCCACAATTCTGATGCATTAAATTTACCATGATAATCACATCTAGAATTGATAAACAACTCATTTTTAATATCATCAACTGAAACAAATCCCCTAGCCACATTAAAATTAGCAATCGATAAAGCAAACTCTTTTCCCATCAGCCTAAATTCCATAATTCCTTCTGAAAACACATCAAACTTTTTATGAGAATTAAATTGAAATGTGCTGTAAAATTGCCTTGTTAATTCAACATATGTAGGATATCAATTCTAGCAAAAACTCTAACAAATTGGACCCATCATTTGTGCAAAAGAATCATGGACTTGTAATGCTTTAAGAGTATCGGTAAGAACACACTTACGAGGATAGATTTCCTTTGACTGAATTGTTAAAAACGCTTCGTATTTTTCAGGAGCCGAATAGAGGTGAAGCTACCACTTCGTGTACTCTATTGGTAGCGGTTTTCTACTTCCTTCCCTTTCCTTGTTCTGTTTCGGGTGGATGGTCCTAGTGTGATAGTTGAAACTGGTGGTGCGGCTTGACTAGGTACCGCAGTAGTGGGTGTGTGGTGGGTTGCAGTGGAGATGGAATGTCAACAAAAGATCTGATTGGTGAAGCCAACCTTCAGGATTCACCCTTCCTCCTTGGCATGACTCTAAATTTCATGAAAATGGAATCCTGAAATTGTAAAAGAGAGAACACGAAACTATAAAATTGTGATAGGGGATGGGTGGGTTACGGTGAAGGAAAGATTAAAAAAGTGGGTGTTATATGGAATTGAGGTGGGATTCACGGTTTTACATAATAGTGTAAGGATTTTAGTGAGTAAAAGAAGAAGGAAAAAGATTGGCGGTAAAGTGTGGGAGCGGTGGGAAGAGAATTTTTTTTCTTCATATTTTTGATTTTTAAAAAATAATAAAATAACAAAAAAAGAAAAACTGAAAATGCTAAATCACTTAAAATTAAATTCATAACTAAAATAAAATAAACCTAACAAAATAAGAATAAAAATGAAGACCACTGAAAACTAAAAAGAATAAACAAACCTGAAAATTTTTTGGGTTGCCCCAAATGCGCTTCTTTAAAGTCTTTAGCTGGACATGTTTCACTACTTACCTAATTAGGGATAGGTTGGGGATACCAACTCTATTTCTTTCACGTGCTCGACTGAAGAATTCTCATATTATGGTTTCAAGAGGTGTTCGTTAATTTTAAATACCTTAGAAGTATCTAAACTTTGAATTTGTACTGCACCTTGAGAAAAAACATTAGTAAAAATAAATGGTCCAAGCCAGCGAGATCTTAATTTTCCTAGAAAGTTTAAGCTTTGAATGATAAAGAAGAACTTTTTGCCCTATTGAAAATTGTTTCCGAGAAATCATTTTAACATGAAAAGCTTTAGTTTTTCCCTTATAAATTTTTGCATTTTCATATGCTTCATTACGAATCTCTTCTAACTCTTACAATTGCAACTTCCTATTATTACTAACCCCTACTTGATCCATGTTCAACTACTTCACAACCCAATAAGCTCTATGTTTTATTTCCTGAGGTAAATGACAAGGCTTACTGAAAACTAACTTGTATGGAGACATTTCTATTGAAGTTTTGTAAGCAATCCAGTACGCCTACAAGGCATTGTCCAATCGTAAGCTCCAATCTTTTCTGTTCAGATTCACCACTTTTTCTGGTATGGATTTGATCTCCCTGTTGGACACTTTAGCTTGTCCACTTTTCTTTGGATGATAGGCTGTAGAAACATGGTATATGACACCACATCTCTTCATCAAAGCCTAAAAAATCTTATTGCAAAAATAGGTTACATGATCGCTAATGATATCTTGAGGCATTCCGAAAGTAAGAAAAATGTTAGATTTAACAAATTCTATAACAGTTTTAGCATCATCAGACAAAGTAGCCTTAGCTTCAACCCATTTCGAGCGATTCTTTTGTGGCCATAGTATCCCTTACACACAGATGAATGACAAAAATATGATGACATTCATCCCAAATGTGATTAGCACAAAATTTCCAAAGATGACATTCATCCCAAATGTAATATTTAACTTCTCCTTTAATTTTATCTTTTTCAGTTCTAGATAAATTACTAGGTAGAGACTTAATCACCAAAAATTTTTCTATGTCAGTATACCATGGAATTACTTGTTGAATTGCGAAGAGATTTTCATCCGAGAATTTGTCCTGAAGAACATTAGATGTAATAGTCGGAGTGATCCTGCTTAGATAATCGGCTATCAAATTTTTAGCTTCTTTCTTGTTGCGAATTTTCAAATCGAATTCTTGAAGAAGTAAAATCCATTGAATCAACCTCGACTTAGCTTTTTTCTTCATAACCAAATATTTCAAAGCTGCATGGTTTGAATAAATGATCACTTCGTGCCCAACAGGTACGACCAAAACTTCTTTACCCCAAAGACTATGGCTAAAAACTCTTTCTCCATCGTGGAATAATTATTTTGAGCATTGTTAAGTGTCATGGACGCGTAATAAATGACATGAGGTACCTTGTCCAATTTTTGGCACAGAACTACTCCAACTGCGTAATCCGAAGCATCACACATTAGCTCAAATGGCATGTCCCATTTCAGTGGCTAAATAATTAGAGCTATAGTAAGTCGTTCCTTGAGTTCATCAAATGTAATCTTGCATGGCTCGTCAAAATCAAACTTAATGTCTTTTTAGAGCAGTCTACATATGGGTTGCGCAATCTTGGAAAAATTCTTGATAAATCGCCGATAAAATCCTGTGTGACCAAGAAATGAATGAACTTCCTGCACAGTCGCAGGGTAAGATAAAGATCGAATAACATCTATCTTAGCCCTATTGATTTCGATTCCCTTAGAAGAGACATTATGACCCAAAATTATGCCTTGATCAAGCATGAAATGACACTTTTCATAATTTAAACCAAAATAGTTTCAATGCAACGTTTAAGCATTTTTTCAAGGTTGATAATACATGTTTCAAAAGACTCTCCATAAACTGTGAAATCATCCTTAAAAACTTCCATGCAATTCTCTATAAGATTAGAGAAAATACTTACCATACACTTTTGAAATGTTGCTAGTGCGTTACACAACCTAAATGGCATTTTTCGATAAACAAAGGTGCCGAATGGACATGTGAAGGTTGTTTTCTCTTAATCTTTAGGTGCAACCAAAATTTGATGATACCCTGAATAGCCATCTAAACAACAATAGTGAGATTTACCTATAAGTCTTTCAAGCATTTGATCAATAAATGGAAGTGGGAAACGATCTTTTCTAGTAACCAAATTTAGCTTCCTATACTCTATGCAGACTCTCTAACCATTTTGAACTCGAGTGGGTATTAACTCACCATTGCAATTTTCTACCACAGTTACCCCAGTTTTCTTCGGAATTACCTAGACCGGACTTACCCAATTGCTATCCGAAATTTGATAAATGATGCTAGTGTCAAGAAGCTATAAAATTTCTTTCTTTACTACTTCCATCATGGGTGGATTTAGATGACATTGGGATTGCCTTACCTCCTTCACTTCATCTTCCATCAACCTTTAGTGCATACAAATGGTGGGACTAATACCCTTTAAGTCTGCCACTGTCTAACCGAAAGCTTCCTTGTGCTCCTTAGCATGTGAATCAGTTGATTTTCTTGCATAACAGTAAGTTTATTAGAAATTATAATAGGTAACATGTCACGCTTGCCTAAAAAGATGTATTTCAAATGACTAGGCAAACTCTTCAATTCCAAAGTTAGTGGCTGGACCAATGACAACAATAGCTTGGTGCTGCTTTTGGACATCTCCACATACGACAACTGCTTCATCACTGGTTCGGTGTCCTCTAGTTGGCAGAACAGTGTTTCCAATTCCTTGTTAGGCAATATCGACTCCTTGACATCTTGCCACCGTGATGTGTCTCCCATCTCCAAGACTATTTCAAGTTCATCTCTTCCCCTCAAAAATGAAGTAGCCTTAGCTTCAACCCATTTCGAGCGATTCTTTTGTGGCCATAGTATCCCTTACACACAGATGAATGACAAAAATATGATGACATTCATCCCAAATGTGATTAGCACAAAATTTCCAAAGATGACATTCATCCCAAATGTAATATTTAACTTCTCCTTTAATTTTATCTTTTTCAGTTCTAGATAAATTACTAGGTAGAGACTTAATCACCAAAAATTTTTCTATGTCAGTATACCATGGAATTACTTGTTGAATTGCGAAGAGATTTTCATCCGAGAATTTGTCCTGAAGAACATTAGATGTAATAGTCGGAGTGATCCTGCTTAGATAATCGGCTATCAAATTTTTAGCTTCTTTCTTGTTGCGAATTTTCAAATCGAATTCTTGAAGAAGTAAAATCCATTGAATCAACCTCGACTTAGCTTTTTTCTTCATAACCAAATATTTCAAAGCTGCATGGTTTGAATAAATGATCACTTCGTGCCCAACAGGTACGACCAAAACTTCTTTACCCCAAAGACTATGGCTAAAAACTCTTTCTCCATCGTGGAATAATTATTTTGAGCATTGTTAAGTGTCATGGACGCGTAATAAATGACATGAGGTACCTTGTCCAATTTTTGGCACAGAACTACTCCAACTGCGTAATCCGAAGCATCACACATTAGCTCAAATGGCATGTCCCATTTCAGTGGCTAAATAATTAGAGCTATAGTAAGTCGTTCCTTGAGTTCATCAAATGTAATCTTGCATGGCTCGTCAAAATCAAACTTAATGTCTTTTTAGAGCAGTCTACATATGGGTTGCGCAATCTTGGAAAAATTCTTGATAAATCGCCGATAAAATCCTGTGTGACCAAGAAATGAATGAACTTCCTGCACAGTCGCAGGGTAAGATAAAGATCGAATAACATCTATCTTAGCCCTATTGATTTCGATTCCCTTAGAAGAGACATTATGACCCAAAATTATGCCTTGATCAAGCATGAAATGACACTTTTCATAATTTAAACCAAAATAGTTTCAATGCAACGTTTAAGCATTTTTTCAAGGTTGATAATACATGTTTCAAAAGACTCTCCATAAACTGTGAAATCATCCTTAAAAACTTCCATGCAATTCTCTATAAGATTAGAGAAAATACTTACCATACACTTTTGAAATGTTGCTAGTGCGTTACACAACCTAAATGGCATTTTTCGATAAACAAAGGTGCCGAATGGACATGTGAAGGTTGTTTTCTCTTAATCTTTAGGTGCAACCAAAATTTGATGATACCCTGAATAGCCATCTAAACAACAATAGTGAGATTTACCTATAAGTCTTTCAAGCATTTGATCAATAAATGGAAGTGGGAAACGATCTTTTCTAGTAACCAAATTTAGCTTCCTATACTCTATGCAGACTCTCTAACCATTTTGAACTCGAGTGGGTATTAACTCACCATTGCAATTTTCTACCACAGTTACCCCAGTTTTCTTCGGAATTACCTAGACCGGACTTACCCAATTGCTATCCGAAATTTGATAAATGATGCTAGTGTCAAGAAGCTATAAAATTTCTTTCTTTACTACTTCCATCATGGGTGGATTTAGATGACATTGGGATTGCCTTACCTCCTTCACTTCATCTTCCATCAACCTTTAGTGCATACAAATGGTGGGACTAATACCCTTTAAGTCTGCCACTGTCTAACCGAAAGCTTCCTTGTGCTCCTTAGCATGTGAATCAGTTGATTTTCTTGCATAACAGTAAGTTTATTAGAAATTATAATAGGTAACATGTCACGCTTGCCTAAAAAGATGTATTTCAAATGACTAGGCAAACTCTTCAATTCCAAAGTTAGTGGCTGGACCAATGACAACAATAGCTTGGTGCTGCTTTTGGACATCTCCACATACGACAACTGCTTCATCACTGGTTCGGTGTCCTCTAGTTGGCAGAACAGTGTTTCCAATTCCTTGTTAGGCAATATCGACTCCTTGACATCTTGCCACCGTGATGTGTCTCCCATCTCCAAGACTGTTTCAAGTTCATCTCTTCCCCTCAAAAATGAATTTTCCTACACTTATGTGTCAATAAAATTCACAGAAACAATAGGTTGTTCATCATTTGAAATTTTCGTGGCATTGTATATATTGAACTTAATTAATTCACCATCAAATTTTATAGTAAATGTGTAGGGTCCGTGAACTCTGGCCACGCGACCACTACCTGTAGGATCCATGGACTCTGGCCATGCGACCCCCAGTCAGATCCGGACTCTTTGG
>JANVCQ010000006.1:35394540-35413090 GCA_025531925.1 Erythroxylum plowmanianum | reverse complement strand
GTGTTCATTAATGAGATAGAAAGGCAGTTAGATAGAAAAGTAAAGATAGTGAGGTCTGATAGAGGTGGTGAATATTACAGAAAATTTGATGAAAATGGACAATGTCCAAGTCCATTCGCAAAGTTTCTTGCTAGTCGAGGCATATGTGCGCAATACACAATGCCTGGTACACCACAACAAAATGGTGTAGCTGAAAGGCGAAATCGTACTCTTAAGGAAATGGTTAGGAGCATGTTAAGTAATAGTACTATACCTTTATTATTATGGATGTATGCATTAAAGACTGTTGTGTATATGCTAAATAGGATTCCTAGTAAGGCAGTTCCTAAGACACCTTATGAACTATGAACAGGAAGGAAACCTAGTTTACAACACCTTCACATTTGGGGTTGTCCGGCAGAAGTAAGACTTTATAATCCAAATAAAAAGAAGCTTGATTCAAGAACCATTAGTGGTTATTTCATCGACTATCTCAAAAAGTCAAAGGGGTATATATTTTATTGTCCTAATCATAGTACGAGAATAGTTGTGTCTGGTAACACTCGGTTCATTGAGAATGGTTCAATCAGTAGGAGTGGAGAGCCGCAAAAAGTGGATATTCATGAGAATCAAGTAGAAACTACTCAAAGTCGAGTAGAATCTACTATATCAGACGTGATTCCAACGATTGTTATTCCTCTTGTTGCATCATGAATACGCAACATACCTGAACAACAAATTAATGTTCCAATTCTACAAATTGAACATATTAATAACGAACCAATTAATGATGATCAAGTTACAAATGATCAAGTAATGTCAAAAGACGTAGCATTACGAAGGTCTGTAAGGCAAAAAAGACCAGCTATCTTAAGTGACTATGAAATTTACTTACTTGAACATGAATATAACTTGAGCATTGATAAAGATCTAGGCTCGTTCAAACAAGCCATAGAATGTAACAATTCTGAAAGATGGTTTAATGCTATGAAAGAAGAGTTGAAATTAATGGATGATAACAATGTCTAGGAATTAGTTAAGTTGCTGAAATGTGCAAAGCAAGTGGGTTGTAAATGGGTCTTTAAGACCAAACGTGACTCACAAGGCAACATTGAAAGGTATAAAGCCAGACTTATTGCCAAAGGTTACACTCAAAAGGATGGTAGTGATTATAAAGAGACCTTTTCTCCACTTTCAAAGAAGGACTCCTTGTTATGGCACTGGTGGCTCACTATGATTTAGAGCTTCACCAAATGGACGTAAAGACCACCTTTCTAAACAGTGACTTGGAAGAAGCAGTTTATATGGATCAACCGAAAGGTTTCGTGACCACAGGAAAGGAATGATTAGTGTGAAAATTAAAGAAGTCAATATATGGACTGAAGCAAGCTTCCCGACAATGGTATCTAAAATTTAATGATATCATTATGTCGTATGGTTTTGTAGAAAACACCATTGATCGGTGTATCTATATGAAGGTTAGTGAGAGCAAGTTCATTATATTAGTCCTATATGTTGACGATATCCTTCTTGCTGCAAATAATGTTGTTTTGTTACATGATGTAAAGAATTTTCTTTCTAATAATTTTGAAATGAAAGATATGAGTGAGGCATCCTATGTGATAGGAATAGAAATATTCCGGGATAGATCACAAGGATTATTAGGATTATCTTAGAAAAGGTTATCTCGAGAAAGTATTAGAAAGATTTCAAATGAAAAATGCTCCTCAGGGATAGTTCCAATTCAGAAAGGGGACAAATTTAGTCTAATGCAATGTCCACGAAACAATTTGGAACGTAAGGACATAGAGTCTATTACTTATGCATCAGTAGTTGGGAGCTTAATGTATGCTCAAACATGCACTAGGCCAGATATTAGTTTTACTGTTGGAATGTTAGGATGATATCAAAGCAATTCTGGAATGGACCACTGGAAAGCTGCAAAGACAGTTTTTAGATACTTACAAGGCACCAAGGACTATATGCCCACATATAGAAAATCAACCTATCTCAAAGTGATAGATTACTCGGATTTAGACTATGCCAGTTGTGTAGACTCATGAAAATCTACATTCAGTTATATGTTCCTATTAGCTGGAGGAGCAATTTCATGGAAAAGTGGAAAGCAGTCCATCATTGCTACTTCCACTATAGAGGTTGAATTTATGGTGTGCTTTGAGGCCACAATTTATGGATTGTGGTTGCGTAATTTTATCTTAGGTCTTGGTCTTGTCGAAAATATTACCAAACGTTAAGAATTTATTGTGATAATTCGACAGCTGTATGTTTTTCTAAGAATGACAAATATTCAAAGGGTGTAAAACACATGGATTTGAAATATTTATCTATGAAAGAAGAAATGCAAAAGCATAAAGTGTCAATTGAGCATATTGGTACCGATCTCATAATAACGGATCCATTAACGAAAAGCTTACCCCCCAAAATATTTATTAGTCATGTTAAACAGATGGGCCTTATAGATAAGTCCTTGTTAGCATAGTATTCAGACATGTATATATACATATCATTGTCATGCTTAAATTGTTATAACACTTGTGAATTCAATTACAGTCATATGTTTTTGCTCACTTACTGGTTATCCATATTTTGTTGTATACAATAATTATTATTTGTGAGATAACAATTACTGAAATACCCACTTAAAGTTTGTTGAGCTGAGTTGATTTTGTGATACATAGAAGGAATCAGGTTATATAACTTGTGACCGCCATGATCCCATCAGCTTAATTCAATTAAGGATGACTTGATCGATTCCATGTATTGTGTTCACTTAAAGTTTTATTATTGGATCACCAAGTCATGACATGAGCCAAGTGGGAGATTGTTAGACTATTTTATGTCCCATGTGACTTATAGTTTGAGTCCTATGAAAAGCACCGAAGATAATGGTTATTGGATATTACAGAATGGATCTCAAATGGGTCGAGACCCTTTCCCTTTCTCTTCCAACAATGAACCATCATCATGGTTAGTGAACCAACATGATGGTTGGTGATTGAGTATTTAAGTTTTAGAAACAAAACTTATTTATAGTAATCTCAATTATTCTGAACCATTGAAGAACCACATTAAAGAAAGGAAGTAGAAAAGGAATAAATCAACATTTGACAAAACAAAACAATCATGGTTAGAGGTACACAAATCATTCGATCCATAAATGTTTTACAACTATCAATTATATCTTAAATACCTAATGTCTTTTATTTTAAACCTCTTTCTTTAGACTCTACTCGAGATTGTAACCTTCTTGTTCTTCACCTCCTATATGGCCTTTAAACAATTGAGTCTTTCAAGTTGACATCTTTTAGAAGAAATTATATATTGCTACTATATCCAGGCATTAAATTTGAATCACTTTGATTTTTATTACAACCATCACCAACTCCACCTACATTAGTTTAGTTGACATTTCATAAAGGTTCATTGGCTTCATCAAATATATTACATAAGTACTCAAACTTTAACTAAATCTTACTCCAAAATCAAAGCCTTATTAAAAATCAATTTCAAAATCCTTACTCTACTCACACAAATATCACCATCCTCTTAAATGTTCCTAACTTTTATCTTTGTATGACACTTCGACACATCCTTGTAGTACCTTCTAAAAAAAGATTTTTGTAAAAAATTTTTTAATCAAGTTAAAAGTTATGTTGAAACATAACTTTTTTAAAAATTCAAACAACATGCAAGTTGTGGGTGATTTAATTAATGTGATTGTGTATACCCTAAGGATAGTGCACCCTTCATCTATCTTCTCAACCTTATAGAACTTGCTATTCATGTTGCTTCACATTTTTCTAACATTACTTAGTTCTTATTAAACAAGATTATACAAACTATTGGTGTGCACCTTTTAAAATTCCTTCTCAATATTAAATCATATAATTAAACATACACTACTCTCTAATAGTAAGCAATCAAACTTTATCTCCCATTTAATATTTTCCCCCATACTACCTCATATAATAACAAAATGTCCAAAAATACAATGAGCATTCATTGCATATCAAAGCAAGCATTATATTCTCACTTTCTTATATGATTGACATTTTAACTCAAAATTGATCCCTAAAATATGATGGAGCCCACTTCATACACTGATCGCAAATAAATAATAAATCCACAAATTATCCCCTAAATTAAACTTAATAATTATTAATTACTTGATGTTGTTAATGTCATTAAAAATTATAAGAATATTTTTAAATTTTTTTTAACTCTTATAGGCAACAAATACATTTTATATATAATGCTTGAAAATACCAAATTAATGATGTTACTTATACTCTACTCATATGCAATAATAATTTAAGAGACTTCTCATTGATACGTTTAAGCCATGTGCAAAAAAATTTTATTAATATTTCTATAAAATAAAATTTTAGTAAAAGACCTAATTTACCCTCATGTTAAACTAATTAATATATTATATTAATTATTAAATTAACTCTTATTCATTAAACTTTTATATTAGTCATGAAATTAGGTCGATTCTAAGAGAACTAAAAACTAGTATTTTAATTTTAATTGATAAAACAAAAGGGAGTTATGATTAATTAACTAATAAAATAAATTTAACAAGGAATCAAAATAAGTCGATTAAGAATTAAAGAGAGAAATTTAATGCTTCATAATTCAGGTAAGTAGTCCAAAACCTATTAAGATAAGTCTTAAATTTTCCTAAATTAATTTATTCAAACTTAGCATTCAAATGAAAACTTACCATAAATTGATTAGATATGATAGCATTCAATATTAATTAAATGATAGCATTAAGTTTAACGAAAAAGACTAAACCGTAAATTAAACAATTGAGATAGCCGCAACTATTAGTTTAGTTTTTTTTATTTCTATAAGTTAAATATTCATATTTATAAATAACATATTTGCTACTTGTACTAATCATTCATGACAATTACGGATCACCGAATTTATAGATAGCAATAAAATAATAATCAAATTAATTTGTCAAATCAATCAATATTGATTACTCATAAAATAAAAGAACATAAAACAAGAAATACTTGAATTAAAACAAAATTTAGGTTTAGAACAAAACTTCAAAACTTTATAACTAAGGTTTTGAAACTCTTTGAATAAAAAAATTTAGATTTAGCTACTCATGGCTTTAATTCCTTCACAAAAATATAAGAAAAGAAAATAAAAGAAAGACTAAACGGAATTATAGAAAGACTGTACGCAACATTCTCTTCTTCTTTTCCTACTCAAAAGCTAACTTCTTTTAATACTCTAGAGATGGTCTTTTACACAAATAAAAATTCTACATAATAGGGCTAGGAATAAGTCTCCTAATTGAACTGGACTTCTTAGAGTGAATATGGCTTTAGACATTATCTCACCTTATACACTACAACAATCTATCACCATTTGTCCAAAATTTGTGGCTGTAATAAGTAGTGCTCCAATTTGATGTTTCAAAAAGCTCCAAAATCAATCTAAAATCAAAGATATAAGTCTAATTAACATAACCATGTCATATCTTATCAAATTCCCCCACATTAAACTCAAGTTTGTCCTCAAGCATACAACAATTCAATATATTATTCATTCTCATAACGACCTCTCTTTTTCTTTTATGTAATCCAAAAATATCTGAAAGGCTAATACACATTAAAGGTTTAAAACAAAATAGTAATGGAAGAACACACATTCATAGGAAAAAATTTTAGATTGAAATCATAGCATTTTATCAACATTAAAATCACATGAAATAAGATATGACCCCCTCTCGTAGGCTTCATTAAGCTCTCCAATTAAAACATAGTGAGTTCTTTCTATACGTTTGCTCATAAATCATTTCTCCACCACTAATAAAAATGGATTTAATGCATAATGAAAGGGACTTGATAAGGGTTATATCATGGCTTAGGTAAAGGTATGGTAAAAAAGAAGTTTTTAGGTTAAACAAATTGAAGAAAATCATATAAACTTATTACACAAGCTTTAACTCAAATCAGTTTGAAATTTTACTTGATTGAAATAGCATTCTTTCAATCACCTTATCATATTTTTCTTTTTTTCTTTTTCATATATTTCATTTTATTTTATAAACAAGAACATCAAAGAGGTGATTTCTTCTTTTGTTTCTTCTTTTTACTATACTTCCCCCTAATTCTATAAAAATTGAAAAATCAAAATATACAACTTAAATAAACTAATTTACTTCTCATGAAAATATTCAAAATCCAATGTAGATAAGCTTTGTACAATTCCTTCAATTTAGGGACTAAAAAAATTATTGAGGACATCAATAAAAATAAGGGTCAAAGTGGTTTGTAGCAAAGTTATGTAAGAAAAAAGCAAGGTCAAGGCTCAAATAGCTTCTCTAGAGGTAAAAATTAAGCTAGGTTTTTTAAGGTTAAAAATGGTTATACCTAAGTTCCCCTATTGTCTCTATGTATAAATTCACAAAAAATATGGTCTCAAAAATATTCAAAAGTAAGTTCTAGTATAAGCAAGCCAATTTTGATAACATGCAACAAACAAAAAGTTGGTTTTTATTTTTATTTTTAAAATTCATTAATTCCTTAAAAAAATCACTTTACTAACATCTATAAGTCGTAGCCTTGCCTTATGAATGTTAGTATTCTAGAACTTAAAAGATTTAATTTCAAAAAGTTGAGTACATAAG
Organism: Erythroxylum plowmanianum; assembly: GCA_025531925.1. Lineage (NCBI taxonomy): Eukaryota > Viridiplantae > Streptophyta > Magnoliopsida > Malpighiales > Erythroxylaceae > Erythroxylum > Erythroxylum plowmanianum. The sequence goes on along the minus strand of JANVCQ010000006.1, from coordinate 35,406,435 downwards.
TCATGAGATTGCCTTATGAATTTTAGCATTTTAGAACTTAAGGGATTCAATTCCAAAAAGCTGTGTTACATAAGGCATTTTCTCGCCTTATGAATTTTAGTAATCTAGAAATTAGGACCTGTTTTCCCTTAAACCAATAAAACACTACACAAAAATAAGCAAATTAAACTTACAAAAAATTGAAATTAAAATAATAAAATCATCATAATTGAGTTGCCTCCTAAAGATTGCAAATTTTGAAAGTTATTATACTCAACAGAGCTTTTTCTTTTTAATCTTCTACGTATTGTGAAAGTACCAAATCAATATCCATCAAACTTGAGACCATCATATCCCTATAAAATGGTTTCAATCTATAGATCTTTCTAGTATCTAAACTCTTTATTTCCACTGCACTATAAGGAAATACATTAGTGACAACAAAAAGACCAATCCATCTAGAATATAATGTACCTGGCATAAGTTTTAATCAAGAATTATATGATGAAACTTTCTTTCCCACCTCAAATTGCTTCCTCAAGAACACATTATCATGGAACAATTTGTTTCTCTTTGTTAATTTCTGAATTCTTGTAAGCATTTAACTTTAGTTTCTTTAGTTATTGCGATTGTATTTTCCTTGCTTCTCTAGCTTTCCAAATCCATATTGCAATGTTGCATATCCAAATAAGCTTTGTGTTCAATCTCTATCGATAAAAGACAAGCTTTACCAAAAACTAATCAATAAGGATACATTCGTATCGGTGTTTTGTAGGTCGTACAGTAAGCCCAAAGAGTGTCATCTAGATATAAACTCCAATCCTTTCTTCCCTAATTTATCATATTTTCTAAAATAGATTCCGCTCCTCTATTTAATACTTTTGCTTGTTAATTCATTTGTGGATGATGTGTAGTGACTATGTGATGATGGGCTCTGTACTTTTTTAACAAAGTCACCACTGCTCTATTGCAAAAGTGAATTCCTTGATCAATAACAATAGCTCTTGGAACTCTAAATGTATTGAAAACATTGGACTTTATAAAACCTAAAATAGTTCTAATCATGTAAGAGAATTCATGAATAAAGGAAAAGGGCTTATAAAATCAATGCCCCATTCATCAAATATTTCAATTATAAGAATTAGGTTTGAGGCATTTCATTTTTATGAGATAACATACCTGTCTTTTGGCATATGTCATAACTTCTTGAAAATACATAAGTATCTCTAACAAAGTCTCCTAATACAAACCACTATCTAAAAATTTTCTAATTGTTTGTTTATGACCAAGTGACCACCACATGCATAATTATGACAAAAAGCTAAAACAAAATGAAGTTCATCTTCTAACACACTAAGTCTAATAACCTGATCATAGCAACTTCTAATAATATGGTTCATCCTAAATATAATATTTTTCCTCATTCATTATCTTTTCCTTCCTAAGCTTACTAATGTAATTATATAAATTTCTAGTAACTAAATAATTAACAAGGTCATTTTATTTGGAATAATTTCTTATTATGAAAAGTTTAAGAAATAGTATCTTCATCTTTTATAAACCTACTAAGATGGTATGGCACAAAATTTGTTACTCCTTTTTTATCCCTTTATTGCCAAATCAAATCTTGAAGTAGTAAAATCCATCATATTAACCTCGATTTAGACTCCGTTGCCAAAACATATTTCAGTGTTATATGATCATAATAACTTTAGAGCAAAGAAACTAAGATGTAAATTTATCTAAAGCAAAAATAATTGCTAAAAGTCCCTTCTTAGTTCTAGAATAATTGCATTATGTAGCATCAAACGTTCTTGAAGCATATTAGATGAAGTAACTGTGTTTTCTAATCTTTTAGCCTAAAATAGCTCTTATAGCATAGTCTTTAGTAGCACACAAGATCTCAAATTGTAGATCCCAATTTAGTAGAATAATAGGTGCACTTGTCAATAATGCTTTAAGCTTGTCAAAAGCTTTATGACATTCCTTTCTAAATTTAAGTGGAACATCTTTTTGTAGCAACTTTGACAAATGATATAACAATCTTACCAAAATCTTTAATAAATATACAACAAAACCCTAAATTTCCAAGAAAGGATCGAACTTCCTGAACCTTTGTAAGGTAAGGTAAGTTCATAATTGAATCCATTTTGCCCTTTGATCAACCATAAAGTAACATTTTTCATAATTTACACCAAATTTGTTTTAATGCACCTTTTAAGAACCTTAGGTAGATTATTTAAACAATCATCAAAATGAATCTCCATAATAAGTGAAATTATCCATGGATACTTCAATGTAATTCTCAATATATTCAAAAAAAAATACTCATCACGCACCTTTAAAATGTACCTAAAGGATTACAAAGACCAAATGGCATTCACCTAAAGGTATATGATCTAGAAGGACATATAAAGGTAGTCTTTTCTTAATCTTCTTGGGCAACTAATATTTGGTTATAAATTGAAAACCATCTAAAAAGCAAAAACATGATTTACTACTAAGTCTTTCTATCTTTTGATATGGAATGGGCAATGAGAAATGATCCTTTCTAGTGGCTAAGTTAAGATTCCCAAAGTCTATATAAATTTGCCACCCATTTTGCACTCTTATAAGTACCAACTCTTCATTCTAAATTTTCATCATTGTCACCCCAATTTTCTTTAATACAATATGAATTGGGCTCAATCATTCACTATCTAAGATCAAATAGATTATAACTGCATCCAAAAGTTTTAAAAAAATATTTGATTATCATATCTTTCATTGTTGGATTGAGTCACTTTTTGGTTCCCTTACTGGCTTAGCATTTTCCTCTAAACGAATCTTATGTTTGCAAATTAGAGGACTTATACCTTATTTATCAACTAAGTTCCAACCAATTGTAGTTATGTACTTATTTAAAAGCTCTACTAGCCTTTCTTCTTGCTCTATAGTCAACCTTTTTTAGGTGATTGTAAGTAATGACTTTCCTTCACCTAAATAAACAAATTTTAAGTGATTATGTAAGGCTTTCAATTTTATATTCAAATCCTGCAAAATAAAAGACAACATTTTCTTTTGAGTTATAGTAATTTCAAAATTTACAAATTTTAATCTATTAACATTATTTATAATGATTTAACAACTTCAAAAGTTTCACCAACTCACTCATTCACTTCCAATTTAGCTACTCATGATGAACACTTTCTTCTTTAAAATATCTTGCACAACTAAATCCATAATATCCATATGATAAATAGAGTGAAAATTGTTAGGGTACTTTACTTCTTCAAAAATATTAAATTTCACTATTTGTCTTTGAAACTTAATGGAAAGAATGCCCTCATTTATATCAATTTTTTAAGCCATTTTCATAAACAACCTTCCTAACAAAATTAAAGCTTAATATTCTACAATATCTCCATCCATTTTTAAGATATAAAAGTCCACTAGAAATACCAAACCATTATCCTAAACTAAAACATCCTCTATAACACCAATATGATGCATATAATAGCAATTAGTTAGTTGAATAATCATATTAGTTTCTTGTAAAGAATTTAGATTTAAAGCTCAATAAATTGAGCATGATATGACATTGATAGATGCACCTAAGTATATCATAACATGCTCAATTTTCTTATCACCAATGATGCAAGAAAGTGTAAACATACTTGGGTTTTTACATTTTTTGATAATTTTCTATTTATCACAGTTGTTACATTTTTAACTAAAATTATTTTTCTTTATCCCTTAGTTTCCCTTCATTTATATGTAGTTATCTTAAGAACTTTGCATATTTTGGAATTTTCTTAGAAGTGGTATATTAATTTAAACCTTTTTAGAGGTCTATAAGATCTCTCTCTCATATTCCTCTTCTTTTGATTTATCCAACCTGTAAGGGAAAGATGATACACATACATTAGATGGTATAGGCAAAAATAAATTCCATCTTACCTTTATAGTATCTTGAGCTAGAGATTCAGCTTTCTTGTCTCCTTTGTCAGGCTTTTCTACGTCCATTGGAAAAGTAAAGCTAAATTGGATTTCCTTTCCACTTCGCAACGTTACTACACCCATATCCCTTTTAGGATTCACCATTATTTGTTAAGGTAATTTTCCTGATGCTTGTGCTTCTAATTTACTAATAGAGGTGGCTAATTGATTGACATGATTTCTTAAGTTTTAGAGTCTTGGTCATGCTTCCTATTGAAATTATTGAGTAGTAGTAGCAAGCGCTTTAATAATTTCATCTAAAGACATACATGAATTTAAAGGTTGATATTAAGCATGCACAGGTGTTTAAGGTTGTTTATTGAAATTTTGAGATTGGTATCTTTGTTACCATACTTAATTTCTATAGCTAAAATTAGCATGATCCCTCCATCCTAGATTATAATGATTTAAAGAAGGGTTATATTTTTGTTTTGTAATTGCTTCATAAATGGAGTCTTGTTACAATATGAGGCACATATCCGTAAGATGCCTAAAGAATGAGCATATTCTAAACACTCGTGCCAATTACAGTCGATATATAATCATTTGACGAACCATATTAGTTATATTTAAAATTTTATCTTTAAGGTTAGTAGTACTTGCCTCATTCGTGTGCCTAACAACTTCATCCATCCTTGTCGCAAATTGTTGAAAAATTTTGACCATTTTTAAAATCAATTTCCTAGATGCTTCTAGTGTTTTATTTACTAAAGCTCTTATACTAGCTACATCTACCATACTCCTATCTGTTGGTAGTAACCCTTTATAACATTACTAAATCAAAAGTTACTTAGGAATTGTGTAGGCAGTTAGCACATAATTCCTTAAACCTTTACTAAGATTCATACAATATTTCCATGTTATCACTAAGCCAAAAGGAAGATAATAAATCCAAATCTTTTCTTTATCTTTCAATGAGAATGGAAAGAATCTAAGATTGATTTGCTCTTTTGTTACTCCTTGTAGTTTCATTGCAAAGCAAACATGTATTTATATGGATCTTCACTTGTGAGATCACGAAAAATAGGCAGTAAGTAAATCAAACCAAATTTCAGTTTGAAAACTACCTCAACATCTTGAATCTTATACATAAGGGTTGTTGATTCAAATTTGGTGTAGCTAACTCCCTCAATGTTCTAGTGTTAGGATTTGCTATCTTTTCTTAAACTTCTTGGGAATTAGAATCTTCACCAATTATTATATCTTCCTCAACTTCACCTTTGAAGGTGAATGAATTTTTCCTTATGTAGTCTCTTTCCTTAAACAACATATTACCTTCTTAATCTCTGGATTATATTGCAATTTACATGTTTTAAAGGAACAAGTCGTACAAGACAAGAGATTAGTAGTAAACCACAAAACAAAGCAAAGAAACTAAGAAACTAAAACAGTTTCCTGGCAATAAGACCAAAATTTTAAACACATTGTCAAAGCGTTCAAAATTAATTCTGATTTACTAAACCCGTATTGTAGTGGTAGAACCAGATCAAATCCCAAGAGAGTTAGAAACAGTTTATTAATTTCAATCGATAAAACGAGGAATTTATGATAATTAACTAATTAACAAAATTAACAAAGAATCAAATTAAATCAACTAAGTATTAAAGTGAGAAATTCAATGGTACTTAACTCTGATTCAAGGGAAAGATCTCATCCAATTGTAACTTTGATCATTGCTCTAAAAAGAATAATTTTCACAATTCAAATAGTTAGTCCAAAACCTATTAGGATAGTCATAATAATTCATAATTTTGCTAAATTAAATGGTTCAAACCCATCAAACCAAAACTTACCATAAATTGATTGGGTGTGATATCATTCCACATTAATTAAATGATAGCAACATGCTTAATGAAAAAGAATAAACCCTAAATTAAATAACTAAAATAGTTATAACTATTAAATTTAGTTTTCTTGTTTCTCATAAGTTAAATATACAAATTCATAAATAACTTATCTACTACTTATACCATTCATTCATAATAATTATATATCACTAAATTCATATATAGGGATATAATAATTAACATCAAATCATTCTTCAAATCAATCAGTATTAGTTACTCATGAAATAAAAGAACATAAAACAAGAAATATTTGAATTAAAATAAAATATAGGTTTAGAATAAAATTTCACAAGGTTACAACTAGAGTTTGAATCTCTTTGAATCAAAAAATTTAGATTTAGCTACTTGTAGCTTTAATTCCTTCATAAAAATAGAAGAAGCAAGAAGAGAAAACAAAAGAAAGACCAAACAAAATTATGGAGAGAGTGTGTCTAATGTTCTCCTCTTCTTTTCCTATTCAAAAGCTAACTTCTTTTAATATTCTAGAGATTATCTTTTTAAAAAATAAAAATCCTTACATTATAGGGTTTGGAATAAGTCTCCTAATTAAACTGAACTTCTTAGAGAGAAATTGCTTTTAGGCATCTTCTCACTTTATCCACTACAAGCCAAAAATAAACAAAACAAAAGAGATTCCAATTAACATAACCAAATCATGTCTTGTTAATATTATATTATTAAAATATACTATTATATTATACAAAAAATATCACTTTATACTAAAAAAATACTACTTCATATAGTGATAAATACAACTTCCCACATGGAACAAGGTTTATAACTCCATGCAAACTATACCATGCACTAGGTTATCAATCTCATGTAAACACAAATAAAAATTTTTACTACTACTTTTCAAAAAAATTAATTACTCTAACAAAATTATACCTCACACATTATATAACTACACCACTATATTCTATAAGTATATGACTATATTAACAATAAATGTCACTTCAACTTGTGAACAAATACTACCACTTTATATAAAAACTATCATAGTATTCTAAAAAAAACTCCATTCTATAATAGGTATCATTGCCCTCCATTCCCATGAAGATATCCAACATGATAGTATCATCTCTCATTAATTTGATTAGCGTTCTAACTATTAGCATAAAAATAATGAAAAATAGTTTAAACATAAAAGTTTTCCTGCTAAAGTTTCTCTTTATACAGAGTATACTACGAAATCTAAAGCAAAATAATTTATTTTAAATAAGAATAAAATTTTGCTTAATTATGTTAGAGGCAAAGAGTTGATAGTGCTTGTGGTCATCATTAGCTTCTCAGTAGCAATACAAATGACCCCCTAAAAATAGTTTTCACATAACTTGAAACTCATTTTTGAAGAGTATGATACAAAGTTATGACAGAATTTTATCATTAATTTTGTGGACTAGCATAATAAATGTAATTTTGTACAAACCCTAATTAATTATATGTCAAGATAATTAGGCTTGGTAATTATCTCTCTGATGTGCCATTGGGCCTGTGTTCATGGGCTTGCTATGATGGGTAGGCTTGACCCATGTATTGCAGTGCACAAGAGGCTCTACTGCTAGCTAACTTTCAATACAGTCGCCCCATTGAGAATTGTACGAGTTTCTAATCAGGGTTTGGAATAATAGTAGTCAATCCTCTACGTCTCTGCCACTTCTCTTCATAGAAAAAAATATTAGTAGATTCAATTGTTCTTCAATGTCCAAATATTTGTCCATATAATTATTGAATCTAGCATGTTACAATCCTAAGGTTAATCAATTGTATTTATTAATTATAAAATTAATCTACGATTTCGTTTCAATTATTCTTCAATGAATTTCATTTCAATTATCCTTCAATTAGTATTAGAGCAAATTAACCCTAATTGTGATTGCTAATTTTGGGTAATTTTTGAGATATAATTTCATGGAATTTGAGGTTTTCAATTTTGTTAATTTTTTGTGAAATCTATCTTGTTGTTGTTGATTTGTTTCGATTTATTGTCAAATCGTGTGGTAAATATGTTAGAATTTTCTGTTTGTTCTTTAAAACACTTGAACCCAAAAACAAACCATGAAAACCATTCTTTTTTTGAAAAAACCGTATCTTTCAAAATTTTCCAAACCTAATCAGTAGCATTTTTGTGAAATTGATTGAGGGGTTTGATAGATCGTTAAATTATGAATCTAATCACACTAATTTCGTTGAAAACGGATTACAATTGAAGGAGTTATGGATGGTTTTCTAAATCGGGTCATTAACCGAGTTGAACTACTCAGATTGCTGGTTTTCGGGCAAGGAAGACATAGCCCGACTTGGTTGGACTTTCTCCACGCATGGTGGTGGTACATGTAGCCACGTGCGGATGTCTTCGTTGGATGTTTTTCCCCAAATTTATGTGTTTACTCCATTTTCCTAGTTCTAATTTATAGTATTTTTGGTGGAATTTTTTGAAAAATAGAATTTTTATTTTTATTTTTTCCAAATTTTAAAATTAATAAAAATATAATGTACTCTTTGAATTTTCTCTTGAAAATTTTTGTACTTGTTTCTAGTATTATTTGGTTTTGTGGGGTCTTAAGTACTCTCAATGTTATGAAGTTATGCACCAAAATTAATTTTTGATGTAGTTTATGCATATAATGTTATATTTTATGATTACTATGGTTAATTTTGTAATTGTGGTGCTAACTAGAACCTATAGGCCAATCTTAGTATATGCTATTAGGCTATTTTCATTCACTTTGTGTAATTATGAGCTCACCTATCGTGAGACCAATTATTATAAAATGCTATTGTGATGTTATTGGCCATACATTAGATACTATGTTAATGATGCACTTACCCTATTGGTTTGTCTTTATCAATGTAGTTTCTAATGTTTTGTATAATTCATTAAATTATGTCTTTAAGTTTTCAATATCCTATCGATATTAGCTTTAGGGCAAAATTAATGTTTTGAGTGATTTGTGTTGTAATTCGAGGCCCTTAGGCAGGATTGTAATTGCATGAGCACCTAGCTGTGTTGTTTTCCCAATTATGCTAGTTATTGATACGTTTGCTAAATCTCCCTGCTTTGTATCAATTTCTAGCTTTGAATTCTTTGATTAAGCTGAATGGGACTAATTATGAGGATTAACTTGAATCCTTGAATCTTTTTTTTGGTAGTTTCTAATGTTAATGCTGCTCTCCATGAGGATGAGCCTGCACAACCCACTACTGAGACTTTCGTTATAGATAGAGCTAAAAATAATAAGTGGGTTCGTTCTAACAAGGTCTATTTGATGACCATCAAGTACACAATAGAGAAGACTATTAAAGAGAGTATCACAGAAACTGATAATGCCAAAAATTATCTAAAGGTTGTTGGTGAAAAATTCCAGAAGTTTGATAAGACTGAAAAGTCTAATTTCTTGTCTTTACTGTCTAAGACCAAGTATGATGGTGTGGGTGGTGTTCGTGAGCATATTATGAAGCTTGTGAACTGGTATAACAAGTTAAAGGCCATGAAAGTTGTGCTGGGAGAGGATTATCTGATCTGATAGATGTTTGAATCTTTTCCATCTGAGTTTGATGTTCTCAGGACTACTTATCATGCTCAGAAAGATGAATGGAGCATTGATGAGTTGATTTCCATTCTTATTCAAGAGGAGCATACTATGAAGAAGGGAAAGTTTCACAATATTCATCACACTTCTCACAAGAGTGGGGATAATAAGAAATTTTATAGAAACAAACATGGTAAGCCTCAATTTAAGAAGAAGGGGAATGATAAACCTGTATTACCTTCTGGGCCTGGTGAGAGCTCTAGTGCTAAGCCCAAGCATGTTTTTAATGAAAGCTGCAACTTTTGTCATGAATATAAGTATAGGCATAGGACTGTGTAAAGTTTAAGGACTAGTTGGCAAAGAAGAAAGGTATACCTCAAATCTTTGTTTGGTTTGAATCAAATCTAGTTGATGATCCTCCTAATTCATGGTGTTTAGACACTGGTGTAATTATTCATGTAACGAACTAATTGCAGGAGTTCAAAAGACGCAGAAGCCAAATAAAGGGGAGTTGACGGTGCAACTAGGAGATGGATTTAATGTTAATGTTAAGCATATAGGAGTAGTTTCCTTAAAGTTGAGTAGTAGACATGATTTGATTTTGAAAGATATTATTTATGTGCCTTCTATGAGAAGGAATTTGATTTCAGTTTCTGTTTTACATAGTTGTGGATACATTTTCCATATAATCAATAATGGTGTTATTTTGGGTTATGATTTTGCTGTTGTTGGATCTGCAATTATGCATGATGAATTGTTTATGCTAATCGCTAGTTCTTCTTGTTTTGACCGACCACATGATGATGTTAATGCTATTGTTGGAAACAAACATGGGAGAGTTGCTGAAAAAATCTTCTATGTTGTGGCATAAACGATTAGGAAATATCTCTAAAGAGAGAATGGAGAGTTTGATTAAGGAAACTATTTTACATGATCTGGACTTCTCTGATTTTGACATTTGTGTTGATTGCATAAAAGGGAAGTTTATAGCTAAAGTAAGAAAGGAGAAAATGATTAGGAAGGAGGAACCATTACCGATAATTCATACAGGCATCTGTAGACCTGTTACTTATGTTGCCATGGGAGGCTACAGGTACTTCATCACCTTTATTGATGATTTTTCTCGGTATGGTTGGATTGAATTGTTACGTAAGAAATCTAAATCCTTGGATGCTTTTAAGTCACTGAAAATGTTATTGAATTGCAACTTGGGAAGCAGTTCAAATGTGTAAGATCTGATAGAGGTGGTGAGTATTATGGTTAGTATGATGAAACTAGAAAAAGCCCTAACCCTTTTGCTAGATACTGGCAGGATTGTGGACTTGAGGCATAATATACCATGCCTGGCACTCCTCAACAAAATAGGATTGGAGAGAGACAAAATTATACTCTCATGGAGATGGTTAGGTGCATGCGTAGTCACTCCATCGTACCAGAGTTCTTGTGGGGAGATGCCTTGAGGACTGTTGCTTATGTTCTCAATCACGTGACTAGTAAATCTATACCAAAGACTCCTTTTGAGCTTATATTAGGAAAGAAGCCCAGTTTGAAACATTTTCGTGTTTGGGGTTGTAAGGCTGAAGTGAGGACTTATAATCCTCAGCTGAAGAAGCTTGATCTTAGAACTATTTCAGGTTATTTTATTAGTAATTGTACTGGTCAAGAGGTTCAAGATTCTATTTTCCCAATCACACTACTAGAGTCATTAAATCAGATCGAGTTGTATATTTTGAAGGGGACATGGAACATAATGAAAGGCATGAGTCTCGTGTTGTTGATTTCAGAAAGGATCGTGTTATTATTCCTACACCTATTGTTTTTCATCCTGAGGTAATTCAGTCTCCTCTGATTCATGATGATGTTGTTGGTCTAGGAAATGATGTTGAAATTCCTCAACAGATTGGCATTGAAACTCAAGTCCCAAATGTGGTTGTAGTTCCACCTAGTAGATCTGAAAGGATTCTTAAATCCACTGAGTCTTCTAAATTTTGAGACTATTACATTTACTTGGAGGAGAATGAATTTAATTTAGTTCAAGACTCAGATCCAATTTCTTTTCATGATGCCATTTCTAGTCCTCGTAGTTCACAATGTCTGGCAGCCATGGAAGATAAGTTGCCTTCTATGAGTATGAATGGCATTTGAGATTTGGTAGACTTACCCAGTGGTTATAAAATTGTTAGCTATAAATGGATCTTTAAGACTAAACGTGAGGTTAGAGGTGGGGTAGAAAGGTAAAAAGCCAGACTTGTTGCAAAGGGGTATAACCAAAAGGAAGGTATAAACTATAACGAGACTTTTTCCTCGATTTCTACTGAAGATTCATTACGTATTATGGTGGCTTTAATTGTTCATTTTGATTTGGAGCTCCCTCAAATGGATGTGAAAACTACTTCCTAAATGGTAATTTGTGCGAAGATGTGTTCATGAATCAACCTGTTAGTTTTGTTGAGAAAGGTAAGGAACTCATGTTGGACCCCAATTTTTGAGTAGAATTTAGAAATATTAAATGAACTTGAATGAGTGTGTTAGTATATGTATTGTGTTATAGATGAAAT
>JANVCQ010000006.1:35368549-35390576 GCA_025531925.1 Erythroxylum plowmanianum | reverse complement strand
TTTTGTTCTGGGCATTGAAATTCATCGTGATAGATCTCGTGGTGTTCTTGGTTTGTCTCAGAAAAGGTATATTGAAAAGATCTTGAGTTGATTCAACATGAAGACTTATAATCCTTGTAGTGCACCCATTCAAAAGAATGACAAACTCTCGAATAGCCAGTGCCATCAAAATGATAAAGATTAAGTTAGAGATGGAAAAGGTCCCATATACTTCTACTGTTGGCAGTCTTATGTATGCTCAAGTTTGTACACACCCTGATATTGCTTTTATTGTTAGTGTACTTGGGAGATACTTGAGCAACCCTGGTGTGGATTATTGGCAAGTTATAAAACAAGTTCTGAGGTATCTACAAGGTACTAAAGATTAGTTGCTCACTTACAGGATGTCTGATCACCTTGAGGTGATAAGTTATTCTGATTCTGATTATGGTGGTTGCCTTGATGATCACAAATCCACATCAGAATATATATTTATGCTTGCTGGAGGATCTGTATCTTGGAAAAGTGTTAAACAAACACTTATAGCAACTTCAACTATGGAAGCAAAGTATGTGGCTTGTTACGAAGCTACTCGATAGGTGATATAATTGAGGAATTTCATTTTTGAGCTTCATCTTTTGGAGAGTGTTTCCTGATCTCTAATCATTTACTGTGATAACTCTGCTGTGGTGGGCTTCTCTCAAATATGGAAGAACTCCAAGCATTCGAAGCATTTTGATACAAAGTATATGTTTGTTAGATAGAAGGTTAAGGAGTTTCAGACCCGTATAGAGCATATACCCATCGATCTTATAGTAGCAGATACTCTAACTAAAGGCTTGACTGTTAAGGCTTTTGTGATTCATGTAACTCGTATAGGACTATTTAGATCTTTTGATGCCTTAGATTAGTGGGAGTCTGTCTTTTATATTAATTTTGATATCAACATTGTATTTGACTATTTTTTATTCAGTCTAAAGACTTTTGCTTATAATTGTTGTTATTATTGTTGTTGCCATATACTTTATTGATATACTACGTAGATATGTTTAAATGTTTGTATATATATGGCATTTTTTGGAGAAATTTTGTACCCGATCTCACTTTGTTGTTCTAAGATATTTTGTTAAATCTCAGTTGGCATCTTAGGTGGATGCTTAGGCCATTTTGTTTGTAATTGCACAAACGGATCACTCTTTTGTGTGCATTTCCTTATGATACATTTTGTTTAGGTCATTGAGGTATGAGTATCTTGCATATATGCTATCAGTACTCTTATCGGGTCTAATTTCTATATTATTGAGGTACTTCTAACCTCATTTTGGACTTATGATTGAGAGATTGTTGGCTCTACTTTGACATCCTATTGTGGCCACATATTGTTATATTAATCTGGAGATTTGTTTCTATTGTTCATTGATGTTGGTTATGTTGTCCAAATGGGAGAATGATATAATTTTATCATTAATTTTGTGGAGTAGCATAATAAATGTAATTTTGTACAAACCCCAATTAATTATATGTCAAGATAATTGGGCTTGGTAATTATCTATTTGATGTGTCATTGAGCCTGTGTTCAGAAGCATGCTATGAGGGGTAGGCTTGACCCATGTATTGCAGTGCACAGGAGGCTCTACTGCTAGCCATCCTTAAATACAGTCACCCCATTGAGAATTGTACGAGTTTCTAATCAGGGTTTGAATAGCAGTAGTCAATCCTCTACGTCTCTGTCACTTCGCTTCACATAAAACAATAATGGATTCAATTGTTCCTCAATTTCTAGGTATTTTGTCCATACAATTATTGAATCTAGCACGTTACAATCCTAGGGTTAATCAATTGTATTAATTGATTATGAAATTAATCTGTGATTTCGTTTCAATTATTCTTCAAGTTAAGCTATCACCTAATTTATTATTACAAGACCTATTTATAATATGATTGCAATTCAAATTATAAAGCAATTATACATGTTCTTATTAATGAAAATTAAACAATATCATCATAAAAAGCATTCAATACAAAAAGGTTATACTTGTCTCAGTTAAATGAAATTACAAGTATATCATTTTAATTTAGTTTTAAGAAGTTGTTTGAAATTAAAATTCTTTGTAGCTACCCCAAGAATTGGACCAGTGTTTAAAATGGGTTGGAATTGCTTAAAACTAGGTGAAAAATTGTAGTTCCAATTCTATTCATAGTCTAACGAACAATCAATAACATAACTTTAGTTCTCATTTTTTGCTCCTTAATGCAACTAAGTAAAATAATATATAACCCAATAAATTACAAAATCTGAACCAAAAAAAAGACCTCATAAAAGATTAATTTTTGGGCCTATTTGGTTTTACTTCTATTTTTTGTTTCAGCTTTGAGTTTTTTTGTTTGTTATTAATATAAATATAGTTATATTTTCATTATTGGTAATAATATATTAGATAACTTTTAAATTAATTTTTATTAGTAAAAATTAAATATTTTATTAAAATAATTAATTAGTTTTATTTATAAAATTAATATTTATTTTTATATTTAAAGTAGATTTTATCAAATTTTTATATATTTTGAATATATTTAAATTTTAAAATTATATTTATTAACAATTATTAAATTAAAATTATTTCATTTTAATTTTTAAAATTAATATTTAAACTATTTATAAACATTGAATGAAATTATTCATAATTCTAAATAATTAAGTATGTAATCATAAATTAGATTATTCGTAATTCTTATTAATAATTAATATTAAAAAATTAATAATGTATATTTAGTTGATACTAATTCAAATTATGAAAAAAAGAAATAAAAAACAAAAATCATTTTTTTATAGTTTTCATGAATTATGAAAACTAGTAGAAACTAAAATAAAAATCAGAAACGAAAAGCTTTAAGCAAATAAGTTTGTTTTACTGAATTTGAAAAAAAATTAAAAACCAAAAACGTAAATAAAAACAAACGTGTTCCTCAATAATAATCAAGGCAAAAATTGTTAACAGGGAATTATCTTAGTTGGATTTATTTCTATCTTAATCATAAAGAATACAAGTTATTTAAACAATTTTTAGCCCTTCTAATTGGAAGTCACCAAATGAAAGACTATTCTAGTAATTGTCATCCTATGCAGATTGCTACTTGATGGAAAATCACTATTATACTATATTCTCTTATTCATAAAAAGTTATGATTTGTCACATTATAATAGCATCATAATATACTTTATTTTGACCATATGTTACATGTTCATATACTAAATTGATTGAGTAATGTTAAGGAGAACAACGAAAATGGCCTTGTATTCCATAAGTAATATATCTTTACTTTATTAACACAAGCAAAAAATTCTAATGGAATAATTTCTCGCTCTTCCGATTCAAAACTCCCAAATGAAATATTTGTATAGAAAATAAATAGCTTGAATTTCAGGTAACTACAAAAGGATTTCATGTAACTAATAAGTCAAATATTAAATAAACAATAACAATGAGGCTTAATTATTGTCTACAAATTTAGCCCAAAAAATAAGACTTGAATAAAAATAACGTATATGGGTTCCAGTCTGAATTTACATCACATTTATTCTTTGAATGTGCTTATGGTAGCTGGATTTGGAAAGAGTACATATTTTCCTAGCTCTACACCAAAAATTCCTCCACTCTTAGGACACATTAGAATGGCTACAAAGAGTTAGTATTGTGCCAAGAAGAGGAAGTTACAGAGAACTAACTCTATGAGAATCTATATGTATGTCATATGGAAACAAAAGAATGCTAGAATCTTAAATGATAAGCAACAACCAAGGGGGATGCACTAAGGATCTCCTTAACTAAAAGCAGAGAGTTGGAAGTAATGAGTAAACACGAGTCATTTCAATTCAACACTGAACACAACCTTGTAAAAAAGTTTTCATACTGCTCCTATGTTCTGTACATTTGTCTAAGCTGACCAATAACGTTAGCTTTTATTGTAAGACTTTGTAACCTTTTTGATCAGTTACAATATATTTAACTTTTTATCTATGGAGTACCAAAATTTGGAATATTTTTAACTTTTTATCTATGGAGTACCAAAATTTGGAATATTTTCTTAGGTTCTTTGGATCTATAATTCATCCCTGTCTACATATTAGTCTACATTTTCACAAATTTTATGAATAGAGGCATTAGAGGTTGGCGAGCTTCATGACGGCCTTTGTAGTTTGGAGTGTAACACATAACGATATCTTAGTTACATATCCTGGATCGAACGTGAAAGAGCAATAAATGAAAAATGTAGAAAATACCTGATTTCGATTCCATAACTTCAAACAAGCTTTATGAAGCTGAACCAAGTACAAATCCTTCATCGTCTTCATGGGAACTGCTCACTGAAATATGATCAACGTCTTTCTACAATTTTTTCAAGACGTAAACTCTCTTAACGGGTTAGAGAATCCTTATGCTTACGAATTATATAAGCAACTGTAAGCAAGGCCGTTCCTATCGTTTTAGAGGTCCTGGGTCAAATAAAAAAAGAGCCCCAATAAATCGACAATATACAAACATGTAAAAAGTTTTTACATATTTGTATGAAACATAAAAGACTCAATTTATGAAAAATTGTTTCTCCATATATTTCTAGACGCAA
The DNA here is from genome assembly GCA_025531925.1 of Erythroxylum plowmanianum. Taxonomy (NCBI): domain Eukaryota; kingdom Viridiplantae; phylum Streptophyta; class Magnoliopsida; order Malpighiales; family Erythroxylaceae; genus Erythroxylum; species Erythroxylum plowmanianum. Next base: position 35,385,971 of record JANVCQ010000006.1, on the reverse strand, counting down.
AATCATTAATAATAGTATCAAGATCAATATTATCTAACATATCCTTCTCAATACATAACATAGCTAAACCATTTAGCCTTTCTAGTGTGATTGATGATCTCAAGTAGGTTTTCAATAGTTTTAACTTTGAAAAACTTCTCTCAGCTGATGCTACAGTCACATGTATAATCAATAGAATTCGATAAGCAATTGAAACATTTGGATAACAATCTACAGTTTTAACAAATTCTAAAATTTCAACTGATGACATTAACTCATTTGGCAAAGTCATCTGCAATACTTTTAATTCAAAAACTTTTAATTCAGAAAAAATCATCTAAATCCACATCTTACACATTATCATGAGAAAAAGTCGTCGTAAAATTAGTGCAACATTCTCTTAATTCATTATCATCCAATGACCTTATCTTCTTTGAATCAAATAAGAATTCAAAAATGTTATCAAATGTTGTTAATTGTTCAAATATGCTCTTCAACGAAGCAATTGCCTTATCCACAACAACTAATAGAATCATAACATGTTTAATATAATCATAATTCATACGTATTTTTATAATAAAGGAAACCATTTATGTAGTCTTTGAATTGAATAACTTAAATTACTTAATTTAGTTATATTATCACTAAACTTATATGAACTCTACAAGAACACAAATCCAACAATTATTACATTACTTGTGTCAAAGTATAATGAAAAATACAATTACAAAAATTAAGTTATTTATTAATATTAAATTATTTTTATAAATAATAAGTAATCTAAAAATTAAAAAACACAAATAAATACAATATCATTTAATATTAATGTTATGATTTAAAATGCTAATATAATGTCCACGTTAATGACAAATTACAAATTAATTATAACGTATTCAAATATTTAACAAGCTTAAAATAAATTAAAAATAAGAAACTTTACTTTAAGTTTAAATTACACTCGGAATTTAGAAGATAAAATTGTAAAAAAAATTTGCTACCAATTTTTAAGTTGGAGTACCTTAGATACATATATTGATGAAAATAAAAAATCAGAGGATAAAAATACACCTAAATTCTTCAAAACTATTAATAACTATCATAAGTTAATGTTAACTTTAAAATTTAATGTTAACCTATGATAATGTTATAAGTTAGTTAACGTTACAATTCAAATTGAGTTGTAAATTTGTAATAATGCAAGGGAGGACATGGCTTCGAAGAGGGGGGCCCTTTCGTATTAACTGAAGTAAAATATTAAATAAAGAATAGATTTGTTCAAGAAAATAACAGAGTAGAAGCAATACAAGTCGTCATGCAAATCCAATCCAAGAGTGGGCCCCTTTTATTAATGGGCCCTGGGCAAGTGCCGGCACTGACTGTAGAAGACCTTAACCTTTATATATAGCATCCATATCGGCCTTCCCTATCAGAAGCTCGATATGGTCCGATCTACACTGATTGGAATCTATTTTTCACCCGAACTTAGACCTATTAATTTAAATTATTTATTAGGCCACTTTATTATCTTTATCCAGATCAAATTACATAACTTAACTGATAAGTTATTGAAAAACTAAAAATATGCAATTATATATTGTTCAACTTTATGGGAAAAGTAAAAAAATATAACATTCTCCCCCTTGGATAATAATTAATTACGGTATTGAATCAAGTTGAAAACAGTTTAAAAACTTGGTTAAGCTATGCTGCTATATTAGTTGACTAAGTTTAAAAAACAAAACATTTGATCCAAAGATAATGAAAGTCTGTCATTCCACCTTGCAAGGCTTTTGATACCTAAAAGTATCAAATGCATATGTCATGTGTGACACAGATCTAATACAATCATGCATATCTAATATCTTACTAACATGAATGGGAATATGGAGTGTGGCAAACTAAGATAATGCCTATATGATCTAAATTATATCATCTTCATTTGTAAATCTCAATTTCTCTAACTTTATGCTAAACTGCATTAGATAAATCCTATTTTGCATTAAAGAACCTTTATGGGATTAAAAACATATATCCCCTATGTCATGTCAAACTTTATGGATATCTGTATAAAACTGTATGCATTTAAATGACATAAGCTCAAGGTTAACTTGTAAATATGCCCAATGACCTTTAAATGCTTAATATTGACACAAATCTTAAAACTTTTATATATATTATGACAATGTATGATAACACGTATTACTGATGATAATGATGATCGTCTTTATTGATAAACCACTATGCTGTCATAATAGATCAAAATGTATAAATGTACAAATGTACATGGAGCAAACTTAATGATCCTCTAACTAACAGTGTCTAAGGACTTCAAAACACCCATAATGTATACTTGTCTTTCAAACATAAGTGGGCAAAGTCCAATGGTTAAAGGATTAGCTTACATTCCCTTAGTCGTTAAATGTTCCAAACCTTAATGTCACCTTTTCATATCAACCCCTTTATGGCCAAATATTTGACCTCTAAATGCTAAGACCCTATGATACACTTTGTTATTACTAAACAACATAGCAGTAAGATTATCACAGCACAACCGAATGGGTCTAGCCGCTGAATCAACTACAAACAACTCAAAAATCCAATTTCTAAGCTAAACCTTTTGTAAAGCAACGCAATAGCATGCACTCTGCATGCATGGTCAAGGAAATCATCCATGTCTAATTGACACTCTTCCATGACATTGTACCATCTGCAAACTTAAAACTGTAACCTTAAATGAAATTTTTCTCATCCAAAAAAATAGCTTAAAATTGAATCTACAATCCTTATGAGCTTTAGACTGTTGACTTTTTTATATGTCAATATATAATCCTTAGTTTTCTTAAGTATCTCAACACTCATTTGATTGCATTCCAATGGTCTATACCTAGGTTAACTAGATATTGATCAAACAGTCAAACAGTAAATGCAATGTCCATCCTAGTACTTACCTAAGCATGTTTCAGGCTACCATCCACACTAGAATATAGAACATTCTTCGTAACATCTCTCTTTACTTCATTCTTTAGACACTATGCCAAAGATAATCTTTCACTGTGAGAGATTGATGTTACAATAGGTTTACAGTCAATCGTATTAAACCTTTGTAACACAAACTCAATGTATGCACTCTGTAAGAGGTCGTATGAGTGTTAAGATCAGTCTCAATAAATCAGCATGCCTAAGAAAATAGGTGCTTTACCAAGGTTCTTTATGTCAAAGTGTTTGACCAAAAGTTGCTTAACCTCATGCAACATGGTCAAGTAATTTGATGTGAAAAGTGTATCATCTACATGCAATAATAAAAAAGATAACTTTGCTCTCCTTGACCTTGTGATACAAACATCTTTTTTGATTTTATTTTTCATGAAGCTGAAAGAGGTAATAACCTCATCATGTAACACCCCATTCCCACCTGACATATGCATATGCGTCCATCGAATACACGTGTATATGCCTGACAAAAATGACATGTTAACTATCTCACCTTCACTATACATAACATGGCATCATACACTAAACCATCAATCACACATTTTATAAACCCAAAATTGTTATTACATTATATCAAATCCATAATTTACATTGTTTCATGAAATACAATACCATCTATGTTTTACATCATTATCCTTTGAGCATAAACAACTCAATACACACCGAATACAATAAACATGAAAGAAACAACTATGTCCTCAATCCCAACTGACTGACCTCTGAGCAAAATCTGACTGTAATAGTTGCACAAAATATGCTTCTACGGAGTTTTAAAAGCTAGGTCATCTCACTCTCAAACCTGAAAAGCAACGGTGAAATTTTGATGAGTTTTGTGAACTTAATAAAGTTACCATCCTCGATGATTCACTCGTGTCATAAAACAAGATCAATTATAGCATGTAATCATACATTTCAAATCCACTTGACAAGTATCAAATACTATTACAGATAAAACATTTCTCAGTTAAACAATTCAATCATATAACAACATTCATACTGCTTTGCAAATCATTCAATGAATTCAAATCATACGCAAATGTTATATGCATGAGACTCACATTCATTTTTATCTTGATGTGACTGTATGCTTTTTATAGTATCCCGAAGTATCGAGCTTAGTCAGTTAGTCAGTGATTCATTGATCACAGTGAGCCATAGGCTCGAACCACATATGTGGGAGCTTAAAGCTCTTATCAGTAACAGTATCAATAGCAACACCAGTCATAACTCCTTTATATTACATGCATTGGAATGAAATGCATGTCACAATTTATTAATCAAATTCAGTCATTTTCATTCGCAAATATTATTACAGTTCAACAGTCAAAATATCAATCACAATAACAGTAGTCATCGGACTAAGTCCAGCATTCAACTTTTTAGTTGAGAATCATAAAATCATTTAGGTAGACGCATTCACATTCAATCAGCATTTCAAATATCATTTCCATGTATCAAAACACCTCAGACAAATATTGTCCAGAATCCAATACACAATTAGCACATTTCAGTACAGTTCAATAAGATAGCAATACAGTTCAATAATATACAAAACAAGAATGTGAGACCATCTTAGATTACTCACAGTATGTTCTAAATAGCTATTGCCTTGAAGTCCCGGTAATGTCTGGATGCTACCGCTCAATACGCTCCTTTATACATACAATACATACACATATCTCAATATTGCACAATTATGTATTCGTTACTACATATTCATGTATACTGAATGCAGGTTCATGATAGTTTCAGGTTTCTATTCATTAATCATATCACAATATTCATTTGGATATCCACTTTCAATTGATTAACTCAGATTTGTCTAAAGATACACTTTCGGGTCCATTTTGCACAATTATTTTCATTACGAATGTGAAGGAATTTGGTAATACTTCTTTCTAACAAATTATTCTCCTATGTCTTAAGTCTCTATTGATATCAAGATCATTCAATTTGGTTCATTATTCTATGAGTTATGCTCAAAATAACACATGCTATGTACATTTGAAATTTTGGCTAACGTATGATCATGCATTCAAGTTTTACAACCCATATCTCTCAATTACAATGTCCAAAAATTACAAAATTTATATCAATTTAAATCTAAGAGAATAAGCTACAATTTGGTGTAGAAAACTTAGCCTAGTTCGATCTACATCAATACCTTTTATTCAACAACTATAGGATATGATTTCAATCCCTGGTAGTGCTACAACCTAGGCCAAGACTCAATTTCATGCCAATTTTGATAGTTTTAAAGATAGAATTAAAATTCGATTTATTCAAAAAATTTATAGAATTATGTCTCTAGTTTAATTTGAATTAAGAATCAACTCATTTATAAATCTACAAATCACATTATAATCAAAATACCGAAGCATGTTCATGAATTCTCCAGTTCATAACATTACAGCAGACTTCCACACTTTCATCATATTAATCATTTTCAAATCAATTCAGACAGCTCTAAATTTTCATGGAGAGAAAGAAAAATGTCTTAGGAATCTATTGATTCAAGTTTCAAGTCATTTGGATGGCAGATGAAAAAGTTATAGCCAAAAGATTAAAGTTGTTCAATAAAACACTCTAGTTCATAAACTCATACATGCAAACCATCATCTTTTCTCTCTCTAAAACGCAGTTCTTCATCTTCCTCACCGAAATGCACTTCTTCTCTTCTTCTTTGTTTCTTTTTTGTTATCTTCTCACTTCTAAAACCATCCATTCTACATTTCTATATCCAGTAAAATCTTTAAACAAGTTAGATTCAAATTTACACTTTAAACATCAAAAATCCGAAACTTCATATACTTCCTCTCTCTCTCTATTGCGTTTTTATAACTTCTGCACTTTTCCTTTTTTTCTCTTCCCTCATCAGTCCACGTTTTCTATCATCTTACTCCTTAAAACACAACACCTCATTATGCTCTATGTTCTCTTTATCTCTAGCCTCACATAAATCCATCACTAACATTACCCAAACATTTATGCATATAATAACGAAAACATAGCATGTTTATTAACTTTACTGCATATATGTTTCTGCATATGTTTTAATATCCAACAACAACCTCATTTCATCGTGAATTTATGATTTCATCGACTCTATACCATGACTTCATCCAAATCTTCACTTCATATTCATTAAACTCATCTAAATTTATTTCTACTAATACCCAACAAATTCATGCACATACAGAGCAAGATAAACCTTCTGCGGATTTCTCAGTACAAAATAGAGTATATTTTTATACATCAACTTTCATAAGTTTTTGCATCATTTTCATAGTCAAAGACTATTCCCATACAGAACCCAACTCATTCATTAGCAAAATTCACCTACTGTTCATATAACTCATCACCATCACCTAATTACTCCTTACATTAGTCATACATATATTCACTACTAAACCGTAAAACATCATCAAATTCACAAAACCTAAAACCTTAAAACTTCACTTACTTGATTTAGCAATATTGCCAATGGAGAGAGTGAATCACTGAGACAAGAATAACAACTTGATGCTCGGTGTTTGGTGAACTAGAAGTTTGATAACAGTACTACTCTCGGTGAAGAACAATGAGAGAGAGAGAGTTGTAGGGAGACAATGTCTAAAATAGGTATCTATGTGTTCTCTTAGGTGGTTTACATTTATCACTATTTCATGTTGCCACGTGTCACGCATATACATAGGCTCATCAATTTAATCAGCCTACGTGTCTTAGTATAATTGGTCCATATTTCAATATTCAGAAATTCCCAAATTCACCAAAATTTCTGAAATAATACTATTAGTCTCCAAATAAATCTTTAACACTAATATGTCACAATTCACATTTTAAACTATATTAATCAGTCAACTATACCTAAAAAAGTCAATGAATGTATGTATAAATAATTCTAACGTGCAAGATCAATAATATCATGTATATGTATGTCACTTTATGCACAAGGATGAGTTATGCTTCCTAATTCTCATTAATCTCTAATAATTACCATATTAATCCTAATTCAAGTAACAGGAGGTTACAATTATCCTCTCCTAACAAAAATTTGATCTTCAAATTCTTACCTGATGATTCGAATAGGTGGGGATACTGTTGCCTCATATGATCCTCAGTTTTTCATGTTGCTTCCTCAGTCGAGTGATTTCTCCAATGAACTTTCACCAATGGAATCACTTCGTTTCTTAACTACTTTGTCTTATAACCCACTATCTTGATCGGCTCCTTAATATAACTCAAATTGCTATCAATCTTAATATCTTGAGCTGGTAATACATGAGTAGGATCAGATATGTATCTTCTTAACATACTTACATGAAACACGTTATGCAGTTGAGACATCTCGTTAGGCAAAGCTAACTTATATGCTAAAGGTCCAATCCTCTCGAGGATCTCATAAGGACCAATGTATCTCAGGCTCAACTTGTCATTTTTACCAAATCTCAGTACATCACGCGAAAGCTACACTTTCAGAAATACTTTGTCTCCAACATTATATTTTATATCCATTCTATGTTGATCCACATAGCTTTTCTGTCTATCTGAGTTGTGTTTACTCAACTCTTGATCAATTTCACCTTCTCTACAGTATCCTGTATCAATTATGATCCTTCAATCATTCTCAAACCTTCCTCATCCCAGTATAGAGGCGATCGACATTTTTTGTCATACAACGCGTCATACAGTGCCATCCCAATGATGTTATGATAATAATTGTTATAAGCAAACTCAATCAATGCTATGTACTGATACCAAGTTCCCTATAACTCCAATACATATGCTCTGATCATATCCTCAACAGTCTTGATAGTTCTCTCACTCTGTCCATCTATCTGAGGATGAAATGTTGTACTGAAATTCAATTGTGTGCCTATAGCTGACTGTAAGCTCTTCCAGAATCTCGAAGTAAATCTGGGATCCCTGTCTAATACAATAGACACTAGAACTCCATACAATCTCACAATCTCAGTCATATATCTGCGAGCCAACTGGTTTAATGTATTATTCTCCCGTGTTGGTATAAAATGACCGACTTAGTTAATCGGTCTACTACAACCCATATTGCATCATTCTGCCTCAGAGTCTTAGGCAACCTCATTATAAAATTCATAGTGATTTATTCCCATTTTCACTCTGAAATAGGTAACGAATGCAATTTTCTAACTAGAGCCCAATGCTCAGCCTTAACCTGCTGGCATGTTATACATTTAGAAACAAACTCCGTTACTTGTTTTTTTATTCCAGGCCACTAGAAATGTTGTTTCAATGGGTTATACATCTTGGTACTACCAAGACGCATAGCATAAGTGGCCTTATGAGCTTCTTCTAAGATTTCCTTCCTCATATCATCAACATTAGGCACACATAGCTTCTACTGTAGCCACAATGTATCATCTCTAAAGTTAAACTCAGAATATGTATTCTTCTTAACTTTCTCAATCAATTTCACCATTTCAGGATCTTTACTCTGTACTCTTCTAATCCAATCAGGCAACATTGGTCTCAGTTTCAATGTAGTTGTCAATGCTTCATTATGCTCTAGATTTAACTACATATTCAAAGCGCTCAACTAAATTAGACTTGTAACCTCAATAATTGAATCTGAGTTACACTAGTATTCGACTTTTTGTTCAAAGCATCAACCACTACATTGTCCTTCTCCGGATGATACTCAATTGTGTAGTCATAACCTTTCAATAACTCTACTCATCTTCTCTATCTCATATTCAGCTCTTTCTAACTTAACAGATACTTCAAGCTCTTATGATCAATGTATATCTGAAATGTCTCGTCATATAAGTAATGTTTCCAAATCTTTAGAGCAAAAACTACTATTGTAAGCTTTAAACCATGTACTGGGTAATTTATCTCGTGAGACCTTAATTGTCTCGATGCATAGGTTATCACCTTTCCATACTACATCAGTACACATCTCAGTCCCTGATGCGATGCATCACTGTATACCACATATCCACCAGATCCTGATGGAATAGTCAACATCGATACTATAGTCAACCGATGTTTCAACTCTTCAAAACTTCTCTGGCACTCATCATTCCATCTAAATGTTACATTCTTTCTCAGAAGTTTAGTCAAAGGGGTTGAAATTAAAGAAAACCCCTCGATAAACCTCCAGTAATAACCAACTAATCTAAGGAACTCTGAATCTCTGATACATTCTTCGGTGTCTCCCATCTCATTACTGCTTCAATTTCTATTAGATCTACCTGAATTCCATGTCCTGTTACTATATGACCCATAAATACCACTTGATTCATTCAAAATTCACATTTACTGAATTTGGCATACAATTGTTTTTCTCTCATAGTCTACAAAATTATTCTCAGATACTCAACATGATCCTCATTGCTTCTTGAATACACCAAAATGTCATCAATGAACACAATTACAAATTGGTCTAGGTATGGCTGAAATACCTTATTCATCAATGTCATGAATGCAGCTGGGGCATTAATCAACCCAAATGGCATTACTAAGAGCTCAAGTGTCCATACCTGCATCTGAAAGCACTTTTTGGTACATCAATCTCTGCTATCTTTAGCTGATAATACCCAGATGTCAAATCAAATTTAGTGAATACTCGAGCTCCCTGTAATTGATCAAATAAGTCATCGATTCTAGGCAACAGGTATTTATTCTTCACTGTAGCTCGGTTAAGTTGCCTGTAATCAATGCACAGCCTCAAAGTACCATCCTTCTTCTTCACAAATAGCACTGGAGCGCCCCAAGATGAAACACTAGGCCTAATGAACCCCTTCTTGAGCAACTGTTGCAACTGAACTTTCAACTTCTTTAGTTCCACATACGTCTTCCTATATGGAGGAATGGATATAGGAGTAGTATCTAGAACTAATTCAATTATGAACTCTGTTTCTCGATCTGGAGGCAAACTAAGTAATTCAGCGGGAAACACGTCCAGGAATTCCTGAACCATAGGAATATCCTGTACACTCTACTCAGTTCGAGTATCAATCACGTGGGCCAGATAGACCTCACATCCACTATACATTAACTTCAAAGCACTAATAAATGAAATCAGTCTAGTTAGCACTGCTTGGTTAATACCTCTGAATACTACTCTAGGTTGATCAGGAGACTCTAAAATCACTTCCTTCTTATAGCAGTTCTAATGGCCCTATGAGCAGTGAGTCAATCCGTGCCTAAGATAACATCTATCTCCTTTAACTATAAAACAATCAAATATGTTGTCAACTCTATCTAGTCAATTAGAATCAGACTCTTCTTAGAGATCTCCCCAATCACTATAGTACTATCAATTGGTGTACTCACCTCTAATCCACATCTCAGGAACTTTATATCACAATGCAATTTAGATGTCATATGCGGTGTGATAAATGAATGCGTAGATCCAGGATCTAGCAATTCGTAAACCTCAAAAGTAAATAATGATAACACACTTGCAACAACATCTGGAGAATCTTGAGCCTCCTATCTCGTCATGGCATAAACTATGGCTTAAGACTGTGACTGATTGCTTCGCATCTCAGTCCTCCTAGTAACACTTCCCTAACTCATTGTGCCTCTGTCACAACCTCTCTATCCAGTCCCACTAGCTCGACTTTGCTGAATAGTAGGTTATGTTTCTCTACTCCCTGTCTCACCAAACTATGCTCCAAACATCAATGTACAATCTCTGATTTAATGATCACATGAGCCACACCTCAATCTCTAGCATACACCACTATGCTTATTCCCACAATACTGACAAGCTGGCAACTGACCCGATGTTGCACCTCTATTATTCCCAGTCTGAGTGAACCACCCCTCTGTCTGAATCCTGACTATCTAAATCTAGCTGGTGGTCTGAATGCTCTAGTCTGACATTTACTGAATCTTCTGCTAGAATCACCCTGAGACTCACTGGGCATCTTTTGTCCTAGTTTCTGATCTCTGCTCAGACTAACTATCCCTCAATAATTGTTTCATTCATATCAAAGTCGCTCTGAGTTCAATGAAATTGCTCAAATTAGTAAGAGCTAGCCTTGTCTAAATTTCCATGTTTAAGTTGTCTTCAAATCCCCTGCATTTATCTGCCTCAGTAGGAATTAAGACAGAAGCATGCCTCATTAGCTCATTAAATCTAATCTTATAATCTACTACAGACATTTCACCCTGTTTCAGATCTATGAACTCCTTCATCGTCTTATCCATGTATACTTAGGGCATATAATTTTCTCAGAAAGCCCTCAAAAAGTCTCCCCAAGTCAAAGTGCAAGGCCTGGTGGCACTTTCGGGAATAGTCTTCCACTATCGATAAGTTGGGCCTTGTAGCAAGGAAATGACATAGTCGAACCTCTCATCCGACTCACAATCCATTTGATCAAATACTCGTTCTATCCACTCTAACCATCCTTTAGCTTCTGCAGGGTCCGTATTGTCATAAAAATCTACAGCTCCCTGCTTTCGCAGTTTGTCATACCTCCTTCCCTTCTTTTAGGAATTCTTGGAGATACTCGCTCAAGTCAAGATACCGATGACTCCCTATTGGCTCCTTCCAATCTAAGGTCAACTGAGTGCTCCATTTGGTCACCTATATTGGATAACCTATAATACACAATAACTTCAATTACCATCCGACATTTCCACAACATTTCACACTTAATATCACCACATATCCTTATGTATGCCAAACCAGGCTCTGATACCAAAAATGTAACACTTCATTCCCATCTGACATATACATGTGCATCCATCAGATACGCATGTACATGTCTGATAGAAATGACATGTTAACTATCTCACCTTCACTGTACATAATATGGCATCATATACTAAACCATTAATCACACATTTTCTAAACCCAAAATTTTATCACATTATATCAAATCCATAATTTACATTGTTTCATATAATACAATACCATCTATGTTTTACAACATTATCCTATGAGCATAAACAACTTAGTACACACCGAATACAATAAACATGAAAGAAATAACTATGTCCTTAATCCTAGCTGACCAACCTCTGATCCAAATCTGACTATAACAGTTGCACAAAATATGCTTCTATGGAGTCTTAGAAGCTAGGCCGTCTCACTCTCGAAAAAGCAACGGTGCATTTTTTATGAGTTTTGCGAACTCAGCAGAGTAACCATCCTCGATGGTTCACTCATGTCATAAAACAAGATCAATTATAGCATGTAATCATACAGTTCAAATCCACTTGACAAGTATCAAATACTATCACAGATAAAACATTTCTCAGTTAAACAGTTCAATCATATAACAACATTCACACAGCTTTGCAAATCATTCAATGAATTAAAATCATATGCAAATGCTACATATATGAGACTCACATTCATTTTTATCTTGTTATGTCTGTGTGCTTTTTACAGTATTCCGAAGCATCGGGCTCAGTCAATCAGTCTGTAACTCATTGATCACAGTAATTCATAGGCTCAAACCACATATGCTGGAGCTTAAACCTCTTATCATTAACATTATCAGTAACAACATCAGTCATAACTCATTTATATTACATGCATTGGAATGAAATACATGCCACAATTCAGTAATCAAATTCAATCATTTTCATTTACAAGTATTATTACAATTCAACAGTCATAATATCAATCACAATAACATTAGTCATCGGACTAGGTCCAGTATTCAACTTTTTAGTTGAGAATCAGAAAATCATTTAGGCAGACGCATTCGCATTCAATCAACACTTCTACTATCATTTCCATATATCAAAATGCCTCAGAAAAATATTGTCCGGAATCCAATACACAATCAGTACATTTTAGTATAGTTTAATAAGATAGCAATATAGTTCAGTATAGTTCAGTGATACAAAAGAAGAAGCTGAGATCATCTTAGGTTACTCACAGTATGCTACAAATAGCTATTGTCTTGAAGTCCTGGCAATGTCTGGATGTTGTCGCCTAATACACTCCTCTATACATACAACACATACACATATCTTAATATTGCACAATTATGTATTCATTACTACACATTCATGTATACTGAATATGTACAATGCATGTTCATGATAGTTCCAGGTTTCTAATCATTAATCTTATCACAATATTCATTTGGATATCCACTTTCAATTGATTAACTTAGATTTGTCTAAGTCCATTTTGCACAATTCTTTTCATCAGGAAAACAAAGGAATTTGGTAACACTTTCTTCTAACAAATTATTCTCCTATGTCGTAAGTCTCTATTTATACTAAGATCATTCAATTTGGTTCATTATTATATGAGTTATGCTCGAAATACCACAGACTATGTAAATTTGAAATTTTGGCTAATGTATAATATTGCATTCAAACTGTACAACCCATATCTCTTAATTCCAATATCCAAAAACTACAAACTTTATACCAATTTAAAGCTAAGAGAATAAGCTACAACGTTGGTGTAGAAACCATAGCCTAATTTGATTTACATCAATACAGTTTATTCAACAATAACAGGACATGATTTCTGTCCCTGGTAGTGCTACAACCTAGGCTAAGACTCAACTTCATGCTAATTTTGACAATCTTAGAGGTAGAATTCAAATTCAAATTCTCTAAGAAATTGTAGACATATGTCTATAGTTTAATATGAATTAATAATCAACTCATGTAGAAATCTACATATCAAGTTATAATCAAAATACTGAAGCATGTTTATGAAAATTCTCCAGTTCATAACATTCTAACAGACTTCCACACTTTCATCATATCAATCATTTTTCAAATCAATTTAGATAGCTCTAAATTTTCATGGAGAAAAAGGAAAATGTATTAGGAATCTATTGGTTTAAATTTCAAGTCATTTGGAGGTCAAATGAAAAAGTTATAGCCAAAAGACTTAAAGTTGTTCAGTAAAACACTCTAGTTTATAAACTCATACATGCAAATCATCAACTTTTCTCTCTCTAAAACGCAGATCTTCATCTTCTTCACACAACTGCACTTCTTCTCTTCTTCTTTCTTTCTTTTTTTTAAATCATCTCACTTCTAAACCATCCATTCTACATTTCTATGTCCAGTAAAATCTTTAAATAAGTTAGATACAAATTTACACTTCAAATATCAAAAATTCGAAACTTCATATACTTCCTCTCTCTCTCTATTGCATTTTTATAACTTTTGCTTTTTTTATTTTTTTCTTCCCTTATCAGTCCACGGTTTCTATCATCTTACTCCTTAAAACACAACACCTCATTATGCTCTGTGTTCTCTTTAACTCTAACCTCACATAAATCCATCACTAATATTACCCAACCATTTACGCATATATAATGAAAACAGAGCATGTTCATTAACTTTACTGCATATATGTTTTTCCATGTGTTTTAATATCCAGCAGCATCCTCATTTCATCATGAATTTATGATTTTATCGACTCTATACCACAACTTCACCCAAATCTTCATTTTATATTCATTAAACTCATATAAATCCATTTCTACTAATGCCTAACAAATTCATGCACGTACAGAGCAAGATAAACCTTCTGCGTATTTCTCAGTATAAAACAGAATATATTTTTATACATCAACTTTCATGATTTTCTGCATCATTTTCATAGTCAAAGACCATTCCTATACAGAACCTAACTCATTCATTAGTAAAAGTTACCTACCGTTCATATAACTCATCACCATCACCAAATTACTCCTTACACTAGTCATGCTTATGTTCACTGCTAAATCGTAAAACATCATCAAATTCACATAACCTAAAACCTTAAAACTTCACTTACTTGATTTAGCAATATTGCCAACGAAGAGAGTGAATCACTGACACAAGAATAACAACTTGATGCTTGGTGTTTGGTGAACTAGAAGTAAGTTTAATAACAGTACTACTCTTGGTGAAGAACAACGAGAGAGAGAGAGAGAGCTGTAGGGAGACAATGTCTAAAACACATATCTAGGTGTTCTCTTGCATGGTTTACATGTATCACTGTTTCATGTTACCACATGTCACGTATATACATAAGCTCATCAATTTAATCAGCCTACGTGTCTCAGTATAATTGGTACATATTTCAATATTCAGAAATTCCCAAATTCACCAAAATTTATGAAATAATACTATTAGTCTCCAAATAAATCTTTAACACCAATGTGTCACAATTCACATTTTAAACTGCATTAATTAGTCAATTATACCCGAAAATGTCAATGAATGCATGTACAAATACTTGCAATGTGCAAGATCAATAATATCGTGTATGTGTATGTCACATTATGCATAAGCATGAATTATGCTTCCTAATTATCATTAATCTCTAATAATCACTATTTTAATCTCAATTCAAGTAACAAGATGTTACACGTGAACTATAAGGTATCACTTTCGAAAGGTTTGATGTAAACCATATATTGATATGCTTAATGTGCAAACCATGTCAGTTTCATCTGGATCCTAAACTTCTTCATGTTGTACCATATAGACCTTTTCATAAAGGTCTTTATTTAGGAAAGTAGTTTTGACAGTTATCTGATGTAACTTTATATCATCATTAGCTACAATTACCATAATCACTCACAATGTATCCTACGAGGATATAAGAGAAAAGGTAACTTAAAGTCAACCTTTCTCCTTGAGTGAACCATTAGGTAATTGAGTGAGCCCATAAAATATTGAACTTTATCCCGAAATCCTTTAGGTCTTAAAACTTCATTTACAACTGATGGGTTTGTAGTTCCACTGCAAATTAACTAGCTCCCAAACCTTACTATGCTTCATTACTTACATCTCATCAGTCATTGCATCCCACCACAAATCCACATTGGGTCTAGAAATAGCTTCTGAAAAAGTAACTAGATTTATAACATATAATATCATAGTCCTATTCACCTAATGGACTATGTAATTAAATGGGATAGCACGTCGTCTCACTCTGGTGGATCTACACAACTACATTAGATCTTGCACCCCTAAGAACCTCTATGTGTAAAAATATAAGTTCTTATTCCTATACAAGCACGGTGCAAAGACCTAGATTCACCGGATCTAACTATATAAGTAGTAGGTATATAATAACTATAGTATCCACCCTGCTATCATCTTAAGGGTCAACGGGCCTACCATCACCATAGGCATCATATTCCAAAAACTTAGTTGTTTGTGATTCCACTATTCTGGCCCCTCCTTCTTTACAGTAAGATCTGTAGCTCTTAGAGTAGTCGAGATATCCTACCAAATAACAATGAGCATAAAGAGCATGCAATTTGTCTTTATAAGTATTATACTACCTCAGTAGGGCAACCCCATACATAAATGTGTGCAAAGCTGGGTTTCCACACTTCTTAATAATCAGATAGATTTGCCATGTTCTGCATTAACTTCTTTATGTCCTTTAGGGTGCAATTATGTCTTTTGGCAAAACACCATTTTGCTCAGAACTACCCGGTATAGTGAACTAAGTCACTATTCCAACTGATTTCATATATCTGGCAAACGGACTTTTTCAATTCCTGAAACACCATGTCTTCCATTATATTCTTCTCCGCGGTCAAATATGACTTGATGAATTTTTTCAATTGATTCTCAACCTTCAATCTTTAAGCAAGAACTAATAACTATAATGGGAATAATCATCAACAATTGTCATAATACATTTAGAATTGCACAATGCAACTGTGTAAGGTCTTTGACATCCGTACGTATCAGACTTAATAAGTCAGCAGCACAAGTTGACCTTTTTATCCGAATTTTAGTCAACTTATCCCTATAACAATCAGCATATGTTTGTAAATCATCATATTTTAGAATTGAAAGAATGGTTTCCTTAATCAATCTCTCAACTCTAGCTCTAGAAATGTGGCTTAAACTTTTACGCCACACCATGTATTGCTTTTCATTCATTAAGGTTCTTCTTTTCATGACTTGTTTAGTAAGATATAAAGAAGCATATATCTAATTCGAGGTAAGACACGTTCTATATGAACCATATGACAAGAAAGTTGTACCATTATGTTTTGCATTAAACATCAATTGTGTAACATAAGCATTAAATAGAAAACGTTAACCTTCTTTATCTAAAATTGATATAAAGATCACATATAAAATGTGTCGTGTAAAAACCAAAATGAATCTTGCAACAAGGTTCAGCATATACAGCCCCTATAGATATTACATTCACTTCTTCATTGTTGTCAACCATAAGTTTCTCCTTCTCTTTATTTGGCTCTGTCCTGGATAGAACCCCTACATTATGGAAGCACCATGATTAGATGTTCCACTATATAGCCACCAAGTACTTAATGTGACTATCGCAAAATTAGATTCATAGATTGATAAGCCAAAGAGTTACCAGATGGCTATAATCTTTCTTTCTAAGCCTCATTGTAACACCCCACTCCCGCATAACCCGAACCCGACATCGATGGTGATATCCGAGTTCGTGCCCCGCGAGGGTGGCGTGCTACATCACTCAGTCAAAACT
>JANVCQ010000006.1:35342259-35353956 GCA_025531925.1 Erythroxylum plowmanianum | reverse complement strand
CATAAGAAGCATGAGAATATGCAAATGTATAGAAATGAATTGAGCATAAATTTGTTTGTGTTTGGGCAAGAGAGGAACGTTTCGTGAGTCACGTGCACATCGATGTATAGCCTTCTCCCGGCTGCCTGCTTGAGGCCATGAGATCTTGAGAAATCGAACTCATTTTGTTCACAATTTAAACTTCGGTTTATCCGTTTTGTTCCACGGAACTCTCGAGCCATTTGTTGTGCATTTCATCATTGATTTGTTAAGCATGAAGCATAATTGAGTGTTATGTTGTGATGACTAAATTTCATTACATGGTTTTGTGATGACTTCTTTTGTGAGTTTAAATTATGGAATATTGAATTGTTACATATATATGTTTATATGCTTGAATGTGTAGCTCAACGCCAATGGCTATAAATGTATAAGCCACTGAGCTTCGCAGCTCACCCCATTACCCTCCACTCCTCAGGTGTAGAACGAGAAGATCGTTGATCCTTGCAAGGCATCAGAAACTCCAAGGAAGTTAGAGACTTTTGCACTAAGTTAGTGATTTTGGTTAGCTTTATAAGCATGTCAGCATTGAGCATCCTCATATATTTTGTTTTAAGTTTTGATGTGTATGATGATATGCATTTGCTCAAACTCTTTGAATTAGTAAGGAAATGATGAATTGAAATTCCATTTTTGTATGATTATGTTAGCTTGTGATAAGATTGGGTGGTTAGATTTGAATGTATATGATTGCTTAAAATGTTCGGGGAATTTCAGTTGCTGAGTGTTTTGTCGCGGCGAAGCCAAGAGTCGCCGCAGCGAACCTGTCCGAAGGCGTCTTCGCCGCGGCGAACCCTCCTTTGCTGCCACGCTGAGATTTATTTATTTATTATATAAATGTGATACCTTTCACTTTGCTTTCCCCCACTCCTTCGTGACCGTCCCAAATAGTCTTCTTCAAATTCATCCCAAGACCCGAGTCAAACTTTGTTTGGTATCCGAATCGATTGTTGAGCTTCGAAAACGGGGTCCAACAAATAACATTTTGATGATCCTTTATGATTGAAGGAATGATTAAGAATTTTCATTTTTTTTCGTTTGATTGGCTAAACAATTCTTTTGAATTTATTTTTCCATTTGAGATTGAATGATGGATTGGTTTGCTTGAGGAAAAAGAATTTCTTATGTGTGGAAGAGTTTGATGTATGTTTGATATGCATTTTTTGGATGCATTTGAAGTTTGATACCTAATTTAAGAAGCTTCATCATTTGAGATCACATTTCTGCTATACAAGGAAAGTAAGTAAAGTTGGAGAAGAATTAAAAGTGAGATGAAGCAATATTATAAGATTTAGTAAAGAACTATATAACATGGTATGGTCCACGATCTTGTGTATGAAAGTGGTTGTTTTTATTTCTCCACTATAGTCTACACACCCCATTTACCTATTATATGAAAAACATGGTGTAATATATGATCCTGTGTATGTACCCTTATTTATTATGTTAATTTTTAGAGACTTAAATGGAATACATGGCCAACTATAGAGAACCGTGTATAGGATTATATAACTTATTTAAAAAAATTAGATTTTTAAGTTTTTAGGTTATAAAGGTTTCAATATAAAATCAACTACTAATTAAGCCATGATACGTTTTTCATTTAGTGGAAATAGTTATTTGGATCAATAAGTTCTTCAGCGAACTCGGTATAGTTCTTTGCATTGTTCAAGACAATAATGTACTGTAGAACATTAAATCTATTGTGCGTTTGAAATAAGCTAAGATCTTATCAAAGATCCAAGTATGTGTTTAGGTAGTTTTTATTAATTAAGATTTAAGTAAGTTCTTACTATAATAAATCTTATATAATTCTCTCACTAAACCACTATGCTAACAATAGTATGATCGTCATATAGTGATATAGTATAAGATATTAATTGATTAGCTTAGCTTAGTGAAAGATTATTAGTTTACGCCCTACAACCAATTAATTAGTTGTAAATCAGTGACATAATTATTTAAAGACATTTTTTCTTTCATACATATTTATATTCATAAATTTCATGGTATAAATATATATTACAAAATAAATTATAATAAAATCATAATTATAAGATTCATATTGCATTTATACATTATCTTTAAATTGTTATTAGTTATTGTTCTATTAGATTTGACATTACTATAGCAAAAAAATGTTTCTTTCTTATGAAGGAATTACATAATCTCATAAACTAAAATATGCCATATACTTAAATAAACATATGAATGCTTATTAGAGAAAATTTTTTAAATAAACATATGAATGCTTATTAGAGAAAATTTTTACTAAATTGACCTAATATGAGAATTCAATTTCAAGCATTACTTGTATATCTATAAAAATTCTCATTGTGATGATTGTATAAGTGATCCTTTGACTTGAGATCTCCAAAGTATCTCTTTTAAAGATTGTTATATTTTGATACTACTTATGACATATTTTAGTAAATAATAACTCAATCGATAGTCATTGGATATAGCATGAACTATTAGAAATAATTAAGTGACCAAGATATAGCATGAATTATTAGAAATAATTAAGTAACCAATATAGGATTTATCACTTTAAAGTGATAAGGGAGAATGTAACTTTTTTCTCAATTATTATTGATTCAGAAAATTCTTGACCAAGTTAAAATGAAACTTTAAAATTAGTTTTCAAACTTTATTAAAAGAATCAATTACTAATGGTAGAGAACTAACATGAATGGACTCAAATAAAGTAGACAATAATTCCAAGCTCTATGTCTAATTAGAACATTGTGTAATGAAATGATTGAATTATACTAAAAAACCATCACAAAAAGATTAGTTAAACTCATTTTAACATTTCTAATATTTGGACGGTCATAATGTATTACTAGATGTCAATATTGATCTATAAATACAAATTATTTAATTAAAGAATTAAAGACAACATGAAGGAGTTTAATTTATCTAATCATAAATATATTTTAGGGCTATAATTTATATCCATCGTTAACATATTTAGGAAGCTAATGGGTCACACACATAGCATGATGGAATAGAGAAAAAGATATTTAAATCAAGTTGGACTTGACTGTAAAGTTTAAGAAACTTCATGATTATATATGAGGTATTTAGTAAATAATGATCAATATGAGATATTTGATCTTATTTGGGTCTAATTGTGCTTAATTAGAATTAATTACAAATGTAACTAAATTTTAATTGAACTTAGAATTTCATTTTAATTAAATTACTGAAAGGTCCAATTCTATTATAAATAGGTTTAAACTCTAAAGAAATTAGTACTTCTTACCTAACCCTTTCTATACCATTTGTAGAATTCTCTCAACTTGTTCATGTGGATATTATTAAAGACGGGACATATATGTAGCTACCGTGGTTATGATGAACTAGATTCAAGAATGGTTCGAGAGAAACTTTAAGAAAAGAATAAGCTATAAAATAAGTTACATATTTATGATTCATGTTTATTATGTTCATTCATTAATTATGAAGTATAATTTAAGTGATCTTAACTAATGTAAAATCAAACAAAAAGGTTTTACATTTATTTTGAAGTATGTAGAATTTAATCCTACCCTATTTTTACTACATAAACATGTTCCATACAACATTTGCTAGCATTGCATCAAAAGTTGGAAACTAGTTCATATTTTTTGATATTTTTTTTGTTGTATGTAGAATCAAATCCTACCTTAATTTTCCTATATAACAAGCTTGGTATAACATTTGTTGGCATTGCATAAAAAGTTGGAAACTATTTCATGCTTCAATCACCTTTAGTAAGACCCAAAATTATATGATTTTTAATAGTTTAATTTTAAAATATATTTTTTTGTAAAAATATTTTTCCAAATTAAAGAAATTAGATTAATAATATGTCTTTATAGGAGTTACAACTTATACGCTTACATGAACACTAACTACAACACGAGGGTAACAAGATAGACAAGAGAATGAACCAGCAAGTGCAAATACAAACTAGTAGAACTAAGTTACCTATAGAATAAGCAAAACCAACCACTGAAGACAATGATCTAAGTCAAGGCCCCACACACCTTCCATTCCTTACCTGCATGATAGAAGAGTTTCCCATTAAATGCCCTTTCCTTGAGCTCAACCACCATTTATAAGCCATTAAAGGTGAGATTAAGTTGGTAATAACATTTGATTAGATGATACCTTTAATCCATTCTAACGTTTTAGGATAGAAACCATTTTAAGATTAGGTGCATGGATGTGGGCTTCATGATTTGGGTTTTATTGGCTCTAAATTTACGTGGCAACGAGGAATGATCCAAGCAAGATTAGATAGAGTTTTCGACTCAACAGCTTGGCTTTAGGAGTTTCCTCAAATGTTGACTTATCATTTACCCTTTATGGGATCAGATCATCGGCCCATGCTGATTCACTTACAAAGAGCTCCTCCAAGAACACCAGGATCTTTAGTTTTTTTATTTCTGAATGCTTGACTCACACACCCTGGCTTTGATGATGTGGTAACAGAGCAATGATTACCCGCCGAGGAGACGATGAGTAAATCGTTAGATACTTTCTCCAAATATCTCTTGAAATGGAACAAACTAGATTTCGGTAATATTTTTCATTAAAAAAAGACTACTAGCACGACTAAAGGGTATTCAAAGGGCCATGGCAATTGGCAACTCAAATTCTTTATTCACTTTGGAGGACAATTTGAGTGAGGAACTGACCCAAGTCCTGTGCGAGTAAGAAATTTTGTGGCACCAGCGAGCCCGATGTGAATGGATCTCGAAAGGAGATTGTAATACTAAATACTGTCACACCCTTACTCTTGCTAGATGAAAAAAGATGAAGATAGAGCACCTCATCAATTCGAATGGATCACAGATATGTGATCCGGATCAACTGGGTGTAATCGCCTGGAATTTTTTTGTCCACCTCTATACTATTGTCGAAGGAAATCTGCAATGTTTTCTGATGTCTGGAGCTTTTCTTTCGCTTTTAGAAGATGGGATTCGTGACCTAAATTTGTCAATCTATGAAATCGAAGTTCAGAAGGCAGTTTTTGATATGAATCCTAATAAAGCCTCGGGGGTCAATGGATTCAATGCTTTATTTTTTCAAAAACAATGGAGGAAGGTTAGGCCCAAAGTAGTGGAATTCATTAAGCAAGTTTTTAGCCTAGGATGGTGGGAAGAGGATTTAAATCAAACCATCCTGGTTCTGATCCCAAAAATCCTCGGCCCGTCTAATGTCTCACTTTCGACCGATTAGCTTTTGTACTGTGGTCTATAAGATAATTTCTAAAGTCATTGTGAATCGACTAAAGAATCAGATGGAGCATCTTGTGGAGGAGACTCAATGTAGCTTTATACCTAGTCGAAAAATAATGGATAATATTATCATAGCTCAGGAGGTCACTCACTTGTTGCGCAAGAAAAAGGGGAAGACCGGATACTTTGCGATCAAGGTAGACTTGGAAAAAGCATATGACAAAATTCGATGGGACTTTATACACAACACACTAATGGACATTGGAATTTTGGATAAGCTAATTAGAGTCATTATGAAGTGTGTAACAACAGTTACTATGCAAGTTGCTTGGCAAGGTACTTGTACGAATCCCTTCAGTTCCTCACGAGGTATTTGGCAAGGAGATCCGCTATCGCCTTACCTTTTTGTTTTGTGCATGGAAAGGCTAGGCCATCTAATTTCACATGCGGTGGATCAAGGACTCTAGAAACTGATAAAGCTTAGTCCTACAGGACCGTCCATATCTCACCTCTTTTTTGCTGATGATTTGGTCCTTTTTGCTGAAGCTACGAAGTCCCAAACACGTATAATTGCAAGAATTCTGGAGGTGTTTTGCAAATCATCAGGACAGAAAGTTGACCTTGAGAAAACTCGGATCTTTTTCTCCAAGAACGTCTCCCCAATATCGGTGTGTAGGCTCAGTGAAATCCTAAACATCACAAGTAGAAACAATCTCGGGAAGTACTTAGGAATTCCATTGATTCATGAGCGTACGAATCAACGTATCTTGGATAACGCATGTAAGAAACTTTCAGGATGGCGGGAAAGTGTTGTCTCTAGCAGGGAGAGTTACATTAACTCAATCAGTTATTTCAACCCTCCCCATTTTCATAATGCAAATAGTGCAACTTTTGCGGCAACTTTGCGATGATTTGGAGCGCACCATGAGAGATATTATTTGGGGATCAGCGGGAGAACACCAAAAAATGCATCTAGTCAAATGGGACGCAATGTGCGAGCCCAAAAAATTAGGGGGTCTTGGTTTAAAGCATGTTTGCTCTTCAAATAACGCTCTATTGACTAAGCTGGGCTGGGCATTGCTCACGCAACCCACAGCTTTCTGGGTTCAAATCTTAAGGGCTAAATATAGACTAGACCCCACCCATATCTCCCTCACTCTCGATAGGATAGGGACTTTTGTTATTTGGAGAGGCATCTCTACAACTTGGCAGTTTGTTTACCAAGGCATAAGGTGAAAACTGGGAACTGGGAGGCATGTTTTAATTCTGGTTGGATAATTGGGTGAATGACTGGGGACTGCTCTTTTTAGTGGTAACCTCTCCACTTCCCACAAGCGCTCTTTACACCATAGTTGCGGAGTTCACGAATGAAGACGGTCTCTCGTAATGACATCTGTTTCAACAGTACCTCCCTTCTATAGTTTGTATGGAAATTGCGGCGATCCAACTCAATATAGCAAAAACAACGGAAGATACCATAATTTGAGGATAAACAAATCATGGAAGATTCACAACAGCTTCTGCCTATGATTTAATCGAAGGTAATACCACGCTTGCGTCTAGCAACCACTGGGACTTAATATGAAAATGGACAGGGCCCCAATGGATTAGGACTTTCCTTTGGTTATTGGCGAAACAAAAGCTACTGACCAATCAATAATGAGTGGCTCGACACCTCATAATGGATAGCTGTGGGAATGGAGAGTCCACTTTGCATGCTATTCGAGATTGTCTACAAGTGAAAGCTTTCTGGTGTAAATTTCCTTTAGAAGTGATTGACGCATAATTTTTTCAACAAGATGTGGAGAGGTGGGTAAAATCCAATCTTATGAAGCACTCACAAATGTAACAGATTCACTGGGCCATAATCTATGGAGTAGCCTGCTGGTTTTTATGGCAATGGCGTAACATAAGCATCTTTGAAGATGACTTTGAGTGGCCAGCAGACAGGACTAGGGCAGTTATAGACTACGCCAACTAGATAGTTAGGCAAGGGTTATGGAAAGCTATGTCTATAGAGATCAGGGATTACTCGTTGGTCATCTTACTGGTTGGACCAAACCGATGTAGGGATGGGTCAAGCTAAATACAGATGGGGCAGTTAAACATGGGCTAAACACTACCACTGCTGGAGGACTGATTAGGGATTGCCATGGTCAGTGGTGTGGGGGATTTCTTCAACACATTGGAAGGGTCTTACCTATAGCTGCCGAACTCTGGGGAGTCCAATCAGGACTTATCCTGGCCTGGATGCTTAGATATCGACGAGTGATCGTCGAAGTGGATTCGTTAGAGATGATCTGTATTCTCTCCTCTTTTATTATACCTTCGGCTGAGTATTATTTCTTGGTGGCAGGTACTCGTGGCCTACTCCACCGAGCGTGGGAGGTGAAGTTTCAGCACATGTATCGCAAAGGGAACCAGTGTGCGGATAATCTAGCCTCTCTTGCCGCATTATCCAACCCAGGCCTTCATATTCTTCAGAAGCCTCTGACACTAGTCATGGCTCACCTAAACTGTGATAAACATGGAGCTTTGTACCACAAATCTCTGCGTTAGTTAGGGTGTTTGTTTAGTTTGTTTTGGTATTTTTCCTTTGTAATAAAAAAAAGAATCTGGATCCCTATTGAAACAGGAAGAGGATCCATATGAAAAAGATGATGTAGGGCGGTAGGTAAGGGTGTTGAATCCGGATCCTTGTTGAAGTGGGAAGAGGGTCCTTATGAAAAATATGATGTCAGGTGGTGGGTGAGGGTGTCTAGATACATAAACAAACAACAACCTGAGTCAAAGTTTTATCGAAACAACAATAGATGAAATAAGCAAAGCTTCTTCTTTGTAATTCAACAAACATACTTCTGATGGAGCGGTACCCACAAAATTATTTCTTCCTCTAACCTAGATGATAAGGGCACTTCCTGTAGTCAAGACAAATATAAATGTCTTGAAAAAAGCTTTGTAGGCATTGCAAAAGAAGTTGGAACTTGCTAGCGGACAACTGTCTCATGTCATGTAGGGCAATGACCTATGTTTGAATAATTCTAAAGTTAATTTTTGGCGGTTAAAGAAAGTTCCATTTCAATAATTTCAAGTTCCACTCTTGATGAAGGTGTATGTATTGTCTAATTTGTATTGTTTTTTTAGACTATGTGCCTTTCATATATGAGAGAATAATAAAACCTATGATTTGCCTTAACACGTTAACGCATTGTTTTATACATGAAAAACAAATTATAAAACTCAAGTCTGTTATAGTAATATGTATTTCAGTGATCAAATTTTATTTTTGAATTATTCCTTATTTATGTGATTGAGGAATCATGTTTCCATTTTTTAATTTTTATTAGATTTTTATCTTCTTATTTTTATGTTTAAAAACGGTTATGAATATTTATATATTTTTAGTTTAACAATTTCAAGTTAAAGTTATTAATCATATTTGGAATAACAATTGGCTTATAATTATTATATATTTGAAAAGTTAACGAAAATTTGATTTCTTATATACTTATGAAATCAAAAGTTTTTTCATTTATATTTTTCTTTCGTTTCTATATTTTTTGTTTATTTAAACCTTAGTTTTTCAAAATATCTCAACTTTAGTACGGCCTATCAAGAGAAAGATATTGTGCTGAAATATGTCATGTCATTTTATTGTTCATCGGTATTTATACAAGTTGAGGTAAAATAGAGTTTGTTACGTGAATAACAGAAAATGATTCCCTACAGTTGTCATGTAGTATTTTCTTTTACATTAATATGCCTACTCAAGTCCAATGGGGTGTCAAAAACATTGAGACTGGTTCGAAAATGAAAGAAATTTTCAGAAACTAAAGGTTTTGTAAAAATATCAACAAGTTGATCCTTTGCACTGAGGAAAGATACAGTCAATGACTTGGCTGTTACTCTATCACTAACAAAATGAAAATCTATATCCATGTGTTTTGTCCAACAATGGTAAACTAGTTTGGCAGTGAGATAAGTAGCACCAATATTGTCACACCAAAGAGTGGGAGCATGAGAAAGGGGAACCATTAACTCACGAAGCATTGTTTGTAACTAGATAGTCTCTGTTGCTACAGTGGCAAGAGAGTCGTACTTAGCTTCAGTATTTGAGCGAGCCACAATATTCTGCTTCTTGGAACACCATGAAATCAATTGGGTGCCAAGAAAAATTCAATATCCACTAGTTGATCTTTGATTGACAGGGGAACCCGCCCAATCGACATCAAAATATGTGTGAAGAGTTAATGTGGTTTTAAAAAGAAAAACGAGGCCATGGCTTATGGTACCTCAAAATTAGTTTAACAGCACTCCAATAAGAGATTTTTGGATTATGCATAAATTGAGAAACCTAGTTTATTGAAAAACTGATGTCGAGCTGTAAATGAGATAAATACTGAAGGGCTCCTACAATGCTTATGAAGAGGGTGGGGTCATCAAAGGCAGGAGAATCAAAGGAGGACGACTTTAGGGAAACTGCCACAGGTGACGAGACGGATTCTGCTTTTTGCATGTTGCTACGATATAGCAAATCCTTGATATATTTCCTTTATGTAAGCAATACACCTTAATTGAGAAAATCAACTTCCACACCCAAAAAAAGGACAATTGGTCTAGATCTTTAACAGGGAAGGCATGACTCAAGGCAATAATTAGTGAGTCAATAGTAGTGTGATGTGAAGATGTAAGCATAATATCATCGACATACACCCATAGATAAATTTTGACAGGTCCATAAGCAAACATAAATAATGAAGGATCAGCTTTTGGAAGGTATAAAACCATACCCAATGAGACAGGAATTGAGTTTAGCAAACCATGCCCACAGGGACTGTTTAAGACCGTATAGAGCCTTCTCCATTTTGCAAACATGAGTCGGAAGAACTAATCAAGCCTTGTGGCTGTTGCATGTAGACAGTGGCTATCAAATCACCGTGAAGAAAGACGTTTTGGATATTGATTTCTCTCATTTTCCATTTTTTAGCTACGACTAGGGAGAGAATCAGTCAAATGGTTTGGGTTTTAACCACAGGGTTGAAAGTGTTGTGATAATCGACCCTTTCATGTTGGTGATAACCCTTGACGATGAGGCATGCTTTTCACCACTGGATCGAGCCGTCGGAGTTGTATTTGGTTTGATAGATCCATCTGCAACTAAGAATAGTATAAGAGGTGTTAGGGCAAATCAAGGTCCAAGTGTGGTTTTGGATGAGGCCATTGTACTCCTCATCCATGGCTGAATGCCATTCGGGAAGTTTGGAGGCTAATATGTAGCTGGGTGGGGTGTCGACAGGGGTGGTTTGAATGGTGAAATAGTGTCGAGTAGGATAGGGGATTGTACCATCAATGAGGAAACGAGGACGAGACAAGTTAGTGAGAGCTCAGGTAGTGATGGGAGATCTTGGAGGGAGGAGATTTAAGTGGGAATGGTGAGATAAAGTAGGGATAGGTGGATTTGATGGTGAAGGAGAAGAAGGAGAGGCAAAGGATGACGTGTGTGGAGTCAGCGTGGATGTGGAGGGAAGGGAGGAGGGTATGGAGGTGGATCAGGGCCCAGATTTGAGGGAGTGATAAGAGGAAGAAAAACATTGGATGGTTATGGAAAAGATAGAGTAGGTGGAGCCGTGGACTTAGTATGATAAAATGAGGTCTCATTAAATAGAACATCACGAGAAATATACAATATGTGAGAAAAGAGATCCAAACACTTATAGCCTTTGTGTAAGGAACTGTAGCCTAGAAATAAACAAGATTTTGATTAAAAATGCATTTTATGATTATTGTAAGCCTTAAGGTTAGGCCAACATTCACAACTAAATACTATAAGGGATTTGTAATCGGGATCTTTGTTATGAACAAGAGAATAAGGAGGTTTGCTTTTTAAAATTGGAGAGGGAAGATGATTAATGAGGTAAACGACATTTTCAAAAGCATCGGCTCAATACTTGTAAGGTAATATTGCATGTGCCAGTAAGGCAAGGTCGATTTCAACAATATGTTTATGCTTGCATTCTACAAGCTCATTTTGTAACGCCCCATATTAGGGGTTAGAAGATTAAGGAATTTCAATGCATGGTATGCTTGACATAATTGAGTTTTTTCTTATTTGTGCATATACATTTTTGGATTTATACCAATATTTGTGCATGCATTCATGACATTTCGGGTATAAATCAGTTGTCAACGCGAATAAAATGTGATTTGGCGATTTTGGTAATATTTCGGATATTTCAGAATTTTGGTGAATTGTGGATTAATTGTCTTTGATTATTAAATTGGTGTGTATTATTATGAATTCTGCATTTTTGGAGACATTTAGGATGTTTTAGAAAGCTATTGAAAATTTTAGGTAATTTAGATTAAGATTAAGAAAAATAAAGAAATTAAGAGACAAATTATGGAGTGACAAATGGATCAATGAATG
>JANVCQ010000006.1:35323698-35337709 GCA_025531925.1 Erythroxylum plowmanianum | reverse complement strand
AGAAGAAGAAGATTATTCACATCTATAATGCAATCAGACAAACCTCGAGACGAAGGTGTTGGGGAAGAAGGGTCGTGTGCCAGAGACAACGTGCGCCGGTTGTGGGTCGACAGAAAAGAGAACTGATGGGCTTGTGGATCGACAACAGACGATGACTGGTTCGACGGTTGAGGGAGACGACAGTGAGCTGGAGGACAGATGACAACCGAGAGAAAGGATAGGGATAATTTGGACAACGCGACCTCTTGTTTCGGAGACAGGGATATAATGTCCCTTGTCCTTCGGTTTTGAGATGGACACAAATTCTTGTCTCTGTCATCTGGGGACAGATGACAAAAAGAGGGAGACAGGAACCAAACAGCTTTAGATGACAGGATTTTAATGTTCTGTGCTCTGTCCCCGGTGACGGGGACGGCAACCAAACGTTGTGTAAAGGACAAGAGGAGCAGAGGTGTTCTTCATAGACACGGTTGCTTGGTATTTCAATTTCAGACATGTTATTATCATGCAGTTTGTGATGGTTTTTCAAATAAACATGATCTTTTTTTTTTCCTAAGAAAATTTGTCAACAAAAGACGTCGAAGTTTGGTATTCTTTTACTAAAAATGTTTAGTAGATACAGGTACTCTTTTAGTGAAAATGAGATTAAATTACTCAATTTTTTCATGTATAAAATATGAAACTTTATCGATGTTTAGGAGATTCGAACATGGCTAAATGTTATATGAGTTAATATTTTAACTCTCTAAACTTTACGTTTTAGCGAAATTTTTACTAATTATTATTGTTGTTACGATAAATAAGAAAGGTCAACATATTATACTCACCTATTAAAAAAATATTTTCTTAAAATTAAACTCTTATTTGCTATTTCGACCTACGATAAGTCCAGCTACAAAAATTGTGAGACTTAAATCATCAAAATATTCTATAGTACATATTAATCTTTGATAAGGGGGTTAAAATTCCATAAGACGAATGAAATAATTTTGAGTGGTTCAGTCTGATTTTGTTGAGGCTGGGCGCTGTTGTTCGGATCCATGATCTCGATTAGCTTGGACTAGGAGATACCTGCAAAGACAATAAAGGCACATCTGGGGTTAATCGCCGGCTTGCCCCTCCGATGCTTAAATCAGTTTTCTGCCATAGGTTTTGTGGCTAATAACGAAGGTTATCAGAGTTAATAGAGTCGTACCTGCATCGTGAGGAGATAATGAACTTATATAGTAAATACCTGTCGTGTTTAATTCTACTGTTGTGTTTAACTCAACATCTTGGGAATGGGCCGATCGGCCCACAAGCCATCCTGGAGTTGGACCCGGGCCTAGCACGACCGACCCAACTAGATACATTTGTACAAATATTTTATCTATTCATTCTAATTATTTCTTTAAAAAACTTTATTTAATTATTATATTAATAACTAATTTATATATAACCCATTTATAAATAACTTATTTATTTTATCACATTTATATTTTTGTATTGTTTTAACTAAATATTTAAAAACTAACTTATATTATGACGATAATGCCGATGCCTAATATTATTGATTATTAATTATACTTATTAAATTTGTTAATTTTTATTTATTATAGTTATTAAATTTGTCAATTTTAAATTGTTGATGATATATTATATTATGCATTCATGACTATGACTGATAAGTCACAAGCGTACATTTTTTTTATTCATTCTCTTTATATAGCTTATATCATTTAATTATTGCCTAATTTTGGAATGAAAAATTTTAAGATGTCGAAAATGTAAAGTGCAAATGGAAAAATATAGAAAATAAATACAGATATAAAAAATATTATCAAAAGTCACACTCATGATTTGCAGTCATGTACATCCTGACTAAATTTTTTTTAACAAAAGTTGGCATATTCTTTTCTTATTTTAACTTAAATTAACTATTTGCATTCACGATTCTGAATTTATACATCCTGGAATTAATTAACTTAACAATAATCTGAATAATAACATTTTATTTATTAACTTTTGTTTATTAATATTATTTCTGTTTATTTATTTTTTATGCCAAAAATGCCTACTTATAAATGAATATTGTGAACCATCAGTGTTTAAATATTAAAATGTATAGTCAGAATTATGATGCAAATATTACAAATATGTAATTTAGAATATTACAATAACTAATTAAAATTAGATTACAAAATTTTAAATTTATATTAAGAAATGAATCATGATATAGACGTTAAAAATGTACAAGTTCGAATATTAAAAATGAAAATCAAAATTAGATTGCAGCATTTTGAAATTAAAATATTTAAAAAGGTGTGAAATGTAAAGTGTAATGTTTTTTTAAAATGCATAAAATATATCAAAAAATAAAAATTTAATCATCATTCAATTATTAATTTTGTAATTAATTAAATAAATTTTTATCATTAAATAGGTTAATATTCGGAGCGAAAATTTTTTTTAATGGATTTAATGAATGTTTCAAATGAATGACAATTTACAAAATCTCAAATTATCTTATTCACTCAAATAGTGACTTGAATCTTTTTCCAATATTTAATAAATCATTTTTCTTATTTTATTTTAAATATTTTTATCAATATTTAATATATTATTTTCCTTATTTTAATTTAAATTATATTTTTACAGTCGCAGGTGTGACCCATGATTAAAAACTCCTGGAATTAATTAAGTTAACATTAACTAACAATAAATAGTCACATTTTGTTTATTTTTATTGATTAATAAATAAATAATTTTAAAATTTATCAATTTGTTAGTTATATTTTAATTTCAGTTAATTATATATAAAAAATTAAATTATAAATGATAAAATGTATATAAGTTCATTATTTTAATTAATTATAATCTAATTATATTTAACTGAAATCGAAAACAAAATAAAGGTTTACTTTATTAAGAAATTGTAAATTATGGATTTTACCTATCAAACATTAGAATTGTTTAATATTTCGTATATGTTATGTCTTTACAAAATGCATGATAAATAATTAGTTTTAATTTTTATAAATATCATTTCATATTTGCAATTAGACTTTCCAATTTTTCTCAAATTGTTTTCTAACCACATTTAACCTTCATTCTTTTTAGGTTTTCTTCTTATTGCCTGGTTGAGTCTTGTACTATTAAGGTGTGTTTAATTATGCCACAAAAATGTATTATATAATATTCTGGTATACTTGATCATGACATATTCCTTTTCATTGATATGATAATTAGTTTCTTGTTTATTTTTCCATATTTCATGACTTACATAGACAATTTTATGTTATTGTTGTATTTAGTTACATCGTATCGCCATTAGTTAACTTTTTTTATATATCTTCTAATCCTTTATTTATCTTATGCTATATTCAACCCATATTATTTTGCAAAATTTTCAAATTTTTAACTGATTGATTAAATTTTTAGAAAACCTTATATGTTAAATATATAGTTTGTTAGATTTTTGTTAAATGTATTGTTAACCTTATTTGTCAAATGTATCCTTGTTAAATTTTTTTATATTAACAAATACAAATGTTAGTACTTCATGATAAACTCTTTATTAAATCTATGATTTGCTACATGTATTGTCTTATGTTAAAGATGATATTATTGCTTCATTTTTCTAGCTTGTTATATCTTGACATTTTCTAATTATACCCAACATTTATTAATATAATATATACTTTTTATACATATCTCGTTTAATCATATTTATAGTATATATTAAATTATATTAATTATATATATATATATATAATTATATATATGTTTCACTAATATTGTTACTACAAATATTTTGATATTTTGAATAAATATTATCAATTGATACATCAGAAACGTCAATGTTGTCTGCATCATTCAGGCATTCAGATATGTATATAAATGTCAAAAGGCATCAAAAGTATGCTGAAATGACAAAAGATAAAAAACAAGAATTATTGCGATGACGTAGAGAAACTTGAGCTAAAAAAAAGAGAAGCGCTACTTTACCTGCGCTTCATCAAACAATTACTGATCAAGATAGCTATTCTTTCGTTAATAGTCAACCTTCCATCAGTCAACTTCTCATTTATCAATCCTCTACTGAAATCATTCATCAATCCTCTACTGAACAAATACAAAATCAATCTTTCGATTTTAATGTAAATCATATTACTCAAGGTATAATTTTTTTAACCTATATTTTGACTATTTTTAATATGACTACTCCACAAAGTGACCATCTTATTTTTATATATTTTAAGGGATAAATCATCGTTGCTCTTCCTCAAAGTTAGTAGTTTTGCAAAATTTACCTGTTGAGCCTCAA
Organism: Erythroxylum plowmanianum; assembly: GCA_025531925.1. Classification (NCBI taxonomy): domain Eukaryota; kingdom Viridiplantae; phylum Streptophyta; class Magnoliopsida; order Malpighiales; family Erythroxylaceae; genus Erythroxylum; species Erythroxylum plowmanianum. Next base: position 35,333,403 of record JANVCQ010000006.1, on the reverse strand, counting down.
CAGCTTCGTTTTGTTCCAAATTGTCAACATTGTCATGCAAGACGACTTATCTTAAACCTCCATCATTTTGTTGTTCATCGGGACAAATTTCCATTGTTGCTCCTCAAATGCCTTATGGTTTGAGACCGTTATTCTTTGTCGATGATGAAGAATCAGAACATTTCAGGAAGAATGTTCGTACATACAATAATAATATAACTTTTGCTTCCTATGGAGCTAGATATGATCGTGAACTAATAGAAAACAAAAAAGGAGTTTATACATTTCGTGTTCAAGGACAAGTTTATCATTTCCTAGACAGTTTGGTGTCAACAACCAATAACTTCGTGACAAAGAACTAAAAAGGACTGATAGTTGTGATAAACTTCCTGAGAGTACACTAAAATTGATTATGGAAGTTCTGCAAGATAACCCTTACGTGAATTTCTTTCAAAGTATTAGAGACATTCCATTGCTTAAGAATTATGAAATAGTTCTAAGATGTTATCCCAACCTTGATTAACATGTTTATAATCTTCCTACTGCATCACAAATTGCTCTATATGGACTGAAATTAATGATGAACAAATTGATAAATGTCCTCACATTCAAGTCTATGCTCACTCCAGTACAAGTTATAGAATTCAATCTTATTATGCATGTTATGACCTGCTTCAATATCCACTTTTATTTCCCCGTAATGAATCTGGATGACATCATGGCATTAAGTGGTTGATTTCATAAAGAAACAGGAGTAGTGTTTTAGATGAACGGAGTGATGTTCATTTCTACTCCTTTACTAATCCATCTAATTTATTTTCTTTACTATTAGTTGCTGAAGAAGGAAACTGTGAAGATGGCTTGGTGTCTACTAGAGAATATTATTGCTATCGACTCCAAATGTGAGAAAATGATGAATCCATGTTGCTCCATAGCTTAAGATTGCTTCAACAATTTGTTGTTGGTACTTATATAAAAATTGAAACGTCCCGGCTTGATTTCCATAGAAAAACAAAATGAGATATAGACATAAATTTTGCAGGGTGTTTTGGATAGCATTAACGTTGATCAAACAGAAGGTTCTAGAATTGGTCGTCGAGTAGTGCTCCCGGCTTCATTTATCAGTGGTCCAAGAAACATGAAGCGATGTTATCTTGATGCAATAGCTCTAGTGCAAAAATATGATAAACTAGATATTTTCCTTACTATGACTTGCAATCCCATATGGAGAGAAATACAAGACAATCTTAAATTTCATGAAAAAGCACAAGATAGACCAGATTTATTAGTTAGAGTATTTAGAGCTAAATTTCAAATTCTCAAAAATGAGTTAATCAAAAAACAAATCTTTGGAGATGTGACCGCATTTGTTTATGTTATTGAATTTCATAAACTTGGATTCCCTCATTCTCATTTATTGCTAATACTTAAACCGCATTTTAAATTGTTAAATCTAAATTATTACGATCAGATCATATCTACTGAAATACCTAATCCTGATCAAAATTCACGACTATATTCTCTTGTCATTAACATATGATTCATGGTCCTTGTGATTTTATGAACAAAGATTGCCCTTGGATGAGAAATGGTGTGTGCAAAAATCGTTATCCCAAGAATTTTGCTCCTTTTACTGTTCATAGTGAAGACAGTTATCCATGCTATAGATGAAACGATGATGGAAGGAAAGCAAAAATTTGCAGACATGAGGTTGATAATAGGTGGGTTGTTCCTCATAATCCGTACCTTTTGATGCTACTTGATTGTCACATAAATGTTGAAATATGTTCAACTGTGAAGCTTGTTAAGTATTTATACAAATATGTCTTTAAGGGCCATGACCTTGTCAACTTTAGCATTATCGATCAAGACAATGCAACTAATATTGATGAAATCAGTAATTTCTAATAAGGTCGTTGGATTTCACCTCCTGAAGCGTTATGGTGTATATATGAATTCCATCTAGCAAAGATGAATGCATCAATTTATATACTGCAAGTTCACCTCCCAGATCAACAGTTCATTTCCTTTGACAAAAATGCTAATTTGTTTTATTTGTTGAGAAATATCGACTTCTCAAAAATAATGCTAACCAAATTTTTCAAGATGAATTTGACAAATAAAAAGATAGAAGAGATTAAATGTTTGTATAAAGATTTTCCTGAACATTTTATTTGGAATCGAAAAACAAAAACATGGTCGGAAAGAAGTCGAAGAAAAGTAATAAGAAGAATGGTTACTGTTGACCCTAAAGAAGGCAAAAGGTATTACTTGAGGTTATGACTCGCACATGTTAAAGGACCAACATCATTTGATAACTTGTTAACTGTTGACGGTGACAAGAGAAGTTGTTTTAGAGAGGCTACACTACAATTAGGATTGCCAGCCTCTGACTCTTATATAGAACAAACATTTAAGGAAGTTGTTCTGTTTCAGATGCCAACATCCCTTAGACTTTTATTTGTTATACTCTTGTTCTATTGTTCGTCAACAAATCCCAAGAAACTCTGGGAAACATTCAAGGACGACCTTTGTTCTAACTACTAGTATGCTTCTTCTTCTTATAGTACGTACACATCTGATGACATTACAAAAATGGCCCTTCAAGATATCAATAAATATCTAGATCAAATGGGGAAAAGTTAGACCGATTATCATTTTACTGATCATCAATTTCATGTTGATTATCATTAACATCAAACTAAGGAAATACAAAGCGAGATGAACATACAAATTGATCCAGAAGATCTATTATTATAATCAAGGTTGAATAACGAGTAAAAGTATATATTTGATTTAATCATGAATTCAGTTTTGACTTTAAGTGGTGGAAGTGTTTTTATTGATGGTCTCGACAGAACTAGAAAAACTTTCTTATACTGAGCTCTCCTTGCAAATTTACAATCACAGGGACATATTGCAATTGTTGTTGCTACATCGGGCATTGCAGCATCAATCCTTCCAAGTGGTAGAACAGTTCACTCAAGATTTAAAATCCCTCTTGATTTATCAAAGAAAAAAGTTTGTCAATTAAGCAAACAAAGCAGTATTGCAAAATTGATATTTAAATCTAGTCTTTATCTTATGGGACAAAGCTTCTATGGCAAAATGAAAAGCCATTGAAGCATTCCATGATTTGCTTCAAGATATCATAGACTGTAATCAACCTTTTGGAGGAAAAATTATTGTTTTTGGTGGTGATTTTTGTCAAACTTTGTCAGTTATTGACCAAGATACAAAACGTCAACTGATTGACTCGAGCCTTCTAAATTCACATCTCTGGCCATAAATATGTAAATTCTCTTTGATGATATATATGAGAGTTATATCAAATCTAGCTTTTTGCAAATTTTTATTGCGCGTTAGAGAAGGAAATGAGCCAGTAGATGAGCAAGATCAAATATCCTTGCTAAAAGAACTAGTTATTCCTTATGACAGCAAGGATGAGTCTCTTAACAGGTTACTATTTTTTCCATTATATATTTTATTATCCTTTTTTTACAATTACAATTACATTTTTCTAATGCATCGTTACCTTAACCAAGTTACTTGAAAACGTGTTCCCTAACCTAATCTTATATTCATCTGATCCATATCAGATGATAAACAGATTCGTACTATGTCCAACGAACAATTCTGTTGATGAAATTAATGACATAATGATTTATAAATTGTCAGGAGATATGCATTCATACATGAGTTTTGACAAAACAGATGATCGAAGACATAAAGTTAATTATGAAGATTTTCTCAATTCTTTAAATCCTAAAGACCTACCTCCACACAAACTCTTACTAAAAGAAGGCTCCCTAATTAAGAAATTTGAATCCAACTGAGGGACTTTGCAATGGGACAAGATTGATATGTAGATAATTAAAAGATCATACAATTTCTGCAGAAATTGTGTTTAGACCTCACAAAGAAAATTTGATTTTTTATACCTAAAATTCCCTTGTAGTCTTCAGAAAATGAAAAATCGAAACTCCTTTCGTCAGAACACAGTTCCCTATTCGTTTGTGTTTTGCAATGACCATAAACAAATCCCAAGGTCAAACACTTGATCATGTAGGAATTTATCCCCGTCAACCTAATTTCTCACACAGACAACTATATGTGGCTTTATCAAGAGCTCGAGCTCCTGAATCAGTTAAAGTTCTAATTTTTCCAGGAACTTTTGAATCTTCAAAGTTTGATCAAAAAATAAGAAATATTGTGTTTCATGAAAATTTTCAATTAGTCGAGTTATAAAAGATAGAGTTATTAGGAGGTATGTTAATTGTTTCTTTTCAACTTGATATAATTTCGTTTTATATTAAAAAATTGTTTCTCCTGACTAATTCATTAAATTGATTGTTCCAGGATGGAAAACCGTTTATTGATAGGATATTTTACCTGGCGCTCAATGGTGTTCTTACAAAATTATCGTCTAAGAAAAACAACATATTATTACTTCTCCTGATACACCATCAAAAAGACAAAAGTTCAACTTTTTTTATTATGAGGTATAACAATTACGTCCTCTTCATTTAACATGTTTTTTTACTTAATTTTTAATAATTTCTTTATTATTAATAGGGATCACAAGCTGAAGGTATTATATTCAACAATAACATTCAACGAATGAGCAACATTTTGCAACCATGTAAGAAATATATTATTTCTAATGCCATTGTGAAGCCAATTCCTGCTCAATATCAAACTGAAGATTTGAAAATACAATAGATAATTACAAACTACACTGTCATTGGACTTGTACCAGATGTTGATACCATCATCACCTTGAAATTTAACCATACACCTTTTGTCGATTTTATCAACTGTATAAACAATAAGCAAAAATCAGTTGGTTAGACCCTTAATCTATTTCTATATACATTATTCACAATTTTTGACTATTATATCTAATTATATTTATGTCTAACATGTAATAGATATTTTGACTGTGGTTATTGAAGTCTCAGATTAAAAAGAAATCAACAAAAATGGAAGAAATTCAACTATGCAAAAATTTATTGTCGCCAACAAAGAATAATTTGTATTCTTTGTTATTCTTTATATTTTGCATGAAACTGAAATCAATTCTTTCTTTTTACTGACATTTCTTTCTTTATTAGACAACAAATGATTGTATTGTCGATGTAGAACTCTTTTGTTATCAACGAGGGTTAACAAATTACTGAATCCTTGCACTCTTATCCAATAATTGTCTGTAGGATACTGAAAGTGAACTTCTATAACGATATTTTTTTCATCGTAAGATTACGTTTTATTAGTTATCTTTTTATTTTATTTTAAAGTTATAATTCAAAATTTTAGGTGTTGCATTATCAACCTAGTTCGACTCATCAATTCTTGTTGATCCACCAATGCAGGAAGTTGCTGATCTTAAAAATTGGTATTACATTATCTTTACTCCAACATCTTTGCTCCAAGAATCAATTAAATTATATATCTTTACTTCAACTATTAATAAAATTATATAGAAAATTTATAAAATTTTGATGCTTTCATATTTATAATTATTATGTTACAGGGCATGAAGAAATAGTAAAGAAATTGAAAACCTTATTAGCGAACGATCCTACATGAGATATAATCCTGATATATCCTTCGGATCTCATCAGAAAATCATCAAAATCATGTTCTTGAATTCTACCAGCAAGGTAACTGCATCTATATATTCTTTTCAAATATTTCGTATTAATTTTTTTGATGGAAATCTTATTATGGATTATTTGCAGATATCATGTATTAAAGGTAAAATTTCCTTCCAACCTATCTTGCAAAAATACTGGTATATGGCATGTAAGAAATGTTTTCGTTCTACAGTTGCTACCTATGGAGTTCCATTCACTTGTAATTCTTGCAGAGAAAAAATTACTGCTAAACCTAGGTTTACTTCTCTTTTCTCTCTTCACTTTACTGCTTTTTCCTTCTGGATTTTGAATTTTGCATTTTTTTACTTAGATGTCACCAGTGTAACTTAACAAGTTATATTCATGACTTTTTTACTTGGATATCACGCTTATGACTTGTTAAGTCACACCTGTGACTTTTAGTTAAGTCACACCCAGGACTTTTTTAATTGAATGTCTCGGGTCTGACTTCAGAAGTCACACCCGTGACTTTTTTACTTCCATGCCACGGGTGTGAGACTTAAGTCACACCCATGACCCATAACCTTTTCCTTCACAGGCATGACATTTCTTCACTGGTGACACATTCTCTAATGTCCCATTCTTTTTTCTTCTTGCCTTCACAACGTCACAATTATTCACATCCCTGATACCTTATAATTTTAATGTCCATTTTTTTTTATCCAACGAATTTTTCCTCCATTCATTTTTCTCTTCGTACCTCTGAATTTATAGGTTTGTTTAATATTTTTTCTTCTAATTAAGATATTTTATGACTTTAAATATAATGTTTTTTCTTCCATTCTAATTTTTTATTCAGATGTCAATATGACGTGGATTTGACCAATGAAACAAGCAATATCACGGCCTCTATTTTTGGTGAGCTAGCTGAAAAACTTTTGAATTTTACCGCAGTTGAAGCTATGCAATATTGCAATGAGGTTATATTTTTCGATATAAATTCTTTACATGTGCAATTTAATATGACAACAATTATCTTTATATGGCTATATCGTTAACAGTTGGCATTTTTGCATTCCCATAATAAGAGCATGGAAGTTCCTCTAGAAAAGGTGTATGCATAATTAAGAAACAAAACATTTCTTCTTCATGTCAAACCAGCAAACATTCAGTCATCAGATACAATTTAGCGATTTACTGTTATGTATTACCGTGAAATTGATGATGAGGAACTACAAAAGACTTTGACTTCACCCACAGAAGATGACCAAATTTCAACTGACGATCAACATAACAGTGCTGAAATTACATCTCAACCTATTTCAGGTATTTGTTATTTTTCATTATTTATTCATTCAGTTTTACCATTTTCATCTTTACCAAACTATGTAATCTCTTTTTTACATTCATTATATTATCATCTGTTATTTATCTATCTATAATTTTTTAAAAAAAATCATGTTGCCTTATATATCCTGTACCTAATATACTTTGAATTTTTACATCTTTAGAACATATTGTTGAATCTTCTTCATCAGTCAAACAATGCCTTTATAAAAGATTTAGCCATACTAAACCCAATTTGCAGTCAAATGTAGATACGATCATCAGCAATACCGAATCCACACTGCACTCAAATATAGATGATGATCGCAGTAACAAAAAACCTAAATTTTTATGAGCTACTTTTGTTAGAACAAAATGATCATATGACTTGTGCATCTTTTGTGCTTTTATTTCATATTATCTTAAACTCAATATTCTGAACATCATATAATTTTAGATATAATTATGATATCCATATGATGGTTTTTTTCTTGTTAATTCACGACCGTTAATAATTTTTATTACTTGCATCGTAACTATTTATTGTTTTTATTAAACTCATGCAAATCCTAAAGTTAAAACTTCCATAAAATCTCAACATATCAAAAGAATAAGAAAATGTTTTCTTTACTTTATGTTTATTTTTTCTTTTTCTAACTTTTCATTCTTATCAGCTATGACTATTAAGTCACAAGCCTGATTTATTTTTTCAATAGTCACAAGTGTGATTTATATTTTCTACAAGATGTATGATATGATTAATATTTATTATAATATAATCAATTAATAAATACAATTATTTGTTATGACTATTAGTATATTATTAATTATTTACTTGATTAAGTAGTCAATATTATTATATAGTTTTTATATATATGTGGTTAATTAGAAAAACAAGAAAACAAAAAAAACACAGGACGATGTCATGGGTGTGACTTAACGTGTAACACCCGTGAAAGATTGTATTATTATTCTTACTCGTGACTGTTAATTATTTTTTTATATATTATATATAATTAATCGATTATATTATAATAACTATTACTGATATCAAAATTAATTTGTTAACTGTTATTTAAGTATAAGCATATTCGTATTATATCAAATTAATTATATTTAAGCTAATGAAAATAACCTGAATTAATATCAAAATGTGTGTGTGTATATATATACACTATATAATAATTAATAATATTAACAACAATCATTAATACAGCAAATTTTAATATTGACTACTTAGTCAAACTACCTATATACTAAATATGTATAATAACATTATTATATTTATATTTAATATAATTAATTGATTATATATATATATACTACTTATACAAGTCAGAGCTGTGACTTTCTGACTTTTTATCACAGCTGTCACAATGTTTTGTGTATATATATATAATTTTATTCTTATTCTTATTATTATGATTATATATATATATATATATAACATTGTATTTATATATATTACTTATATAAGTCACAACTGTGACTTATTATCACAATGATGTTTTTATGCGTTATTTCTAATAAATCATATATATCTATTTATGTTTGTTACAAAAATTTTGTTTTAAATTTTATTTACAAAATTTAATTAGTTAAAGAATTAAATTATACTAGAAAAAAGATTTTCTACACTAACAAGTCTTATAAGACTATAAAAAACAAAAGACTTTTTTTTGGAAGAGATTAAAAAAGACATTACAAATTAAAAAATAAAACAATAATTAACTAGCTAAAACAATGTAACAATTGTTGACTTGCTAAATTAGCAGTCTTTGGAGAAGATCGGAAAACCTACAACTAATATCACATATCATTATGTTAGTATTTTAAATAAATTTATTATTAATTTTAAATTAACATTTATTTAAAATACTTTACTATTAGATAAGAGATGCTCTAAAATACGACGAATGATCGGATTTTCAAAAGATTTTTTAGTAGCCATATTCTCCTCATGCTTTTCTAAAAGAGTTAATTTTCCAGTATGGGCCATCTTGCTCGAATTCAAATGCTACTGTTAATACTGTATGAAATTCAATAATAGGATCCTTCTCATTCACACGGCCCCTGTAAGTGTTCTGTCACAAAATTTTTGTCATAACAAGATTTTAAATAATTTTATAATGAATAATAAATAATCAAATTTTACCTTTTTTACTTGTGAAAAACTTTCGTATACTTCCATAATCCCTACAATCAACTGCTTCAAGATAATTTTTAAAAGTTCATAGTCATCAATTGGGTCCTTCACTTCAAACTTCGATATGTATACAACTTGCTTTTCCCATAATAATAATTTAAATAGTAAAACATAAGAGATTAAAAATTAAATGTAAATTATATATAAAATTAATTATTAAAATTCCTTACGTTCTTTCTTTTCTTGGAATCAAACTTTTCATCTTGTTTTTTTCAATAAGGACAATCCACTTTGTACCCCTAATGAACTAATGTGTGATTTTACAACACGTTTGTAGACGAGCTAAATGCTATGGTACTTAAAATTTCGCTGCTTGAAGCCTTAAGTTTCGCTTTTTCTAAAAACAATTATGACTAGAAATGAGGTTAGATGTTTGATTTTAAATTATTAATTAGTCAAAACAATTTATTTAAATTTAAATTAAAAAGAAATATAAATATAACTAAATCTTATTTCATTGTATCACAGTAACAATAAAATTATTTCAAATAAGAAAATATCACTTTTTTACACGAAAAAATTAATATAAACCACCCAATAAGCAATTTGTTTTGATGAAAATAATTAAATTTTATCTCTCTGCATTTTATATATATA
>JANVCQ010000006.1:35306247-35317785 GCA_025531925.1 Erythroxylum plowmanianum | reverse complement strand
TGAGCAAGAAAATGCATTATCTTAATTTCTCTTTGAGCTTGCATGTACTAAAATTTCGGGTCATAACCCTTAATATGCGGATGGGATGTTACAGATGCATCTTTGTGCTACCAGGATGCATGGCATAAACTGAACTGTGAGCCTCTTCCAAGATAGCTCGCCTGAGTCCTTGATCATTCGACACACAGACTCTACCTCTAAAAACTAATATCCCGTCTTTTCTCAGTTTGAGCCCCTCACTCTCTTCGGATGACAATTTTCCCAAATGAATTTTAACTCAAAATTGTCAACCTGTGATCTCTTGATCTCGTCAAATAATGTAGACCAAACTTCAAACCATGGTAGCAATGTTCCATCATCCTCTGCCACTGGGAGTCCAACCCCAAGGCTTTGCACACTCATCAAATGTGTTATGTAAGGATCTTGCCTATCAATTATTGCCGAACTAGACTCACGACTCAATGCATCAACTTCCACACTTTGCATTTCCTATATGATAGTCGATTATTAAGTCATAATCCTTAATTGATTCCAACGATCTCCTTTGTTTGAGATTTAGCTATTTTGTGTCATTAGGTACTTCAAACTCTTGTGATCAGTTTATATAAAACAAGTATCCCCATAAAAATAGTGTCTCCAAATCTTGAGTGCAAATACTATCGTTGCAAACTCTAAATCATGTATAGGATAATTTAGTTCATGCTTCTTTAGCTATCTAGAAGTATATGCAATTACTCGCCTGACTTATATAAGTACACAACCAAGTCTCTAGTAATTGGCTTAACTGTATACCTCATACCTACTCCCTGGGTAGGTAGGGCAAGCACTGGTGCTAAAGTCAATCGCTTCTTCAGATCCTGGAAACTCATCTTGTGTTTGTCATTCCACTGAAATTTTATTCCCTTTCAAGTAAGCCTCGATAAAGGAGTTACAAGCACATAAAAACCCTCAACAAACCTCTGATAATAACTAGCTAATCCCAAAAAGCTGCAGACTTCTGTCACATTCTTGGGTTGTTCCTATTCAAGTATAGCTTCCACTTTCTTCAGATCTACAAAAAAATACCTTCTCCTAATACTACATGCCTAAAAAATCCAATCTCCCTCAACCAAAATTCACATTTTGAAAACTTCACATACAACTGTCTTTCGCGAAGTATTTGTAGCACAATCCAGAGATGTCTAGCATGCTCCTCTTCATTCTTAGAGTAAATCAGAAGATCATCAATGAAGACTATGATAAACTGATCTAAATAAGGAGGGAACGCCCTATTCATGAAATACATAAATACTGTAGGTGCATTTATCAATCCGAATGACATTACCAAAAATTCATAGTGTCCATACCTCGTCTGGAAGGCAGTCTTTTGCACATCATTCTCATCAATCTTCAATTGACGATGCCTAGACCTCATATCTATTTTTGAAAATATTGTAGCTCCTCTTAACTAATCAAATAAATCATCGGCCCTAGGAATTTGATATTTACTCTTGATGGTAACCTTATTTAACTACTGATAATCAATACATAAGTAGAGGGTCCTATTTTTTTGTGACAAACAATATTGGTGCTCCCTAGGGTAAATGAGAATGACTTGCTCTAATGAAGCCATTATCTAACAACTTTTGTAATTGAATCTTCAACTATTTCAATTCTGTTGGTGCCATGCGATACAGTGGTATAGATATTGGTATCGTCCCCAGGACCAAGTCAATAGTGAAATCAAATTCTCGATCAAATGGTAATCCAAGTCACTCCTTTGGAAAAACATCGGGGAACTCACGCACAATAAGGACATTACCCTGTTCAACCCTTTGTGCCATAGTGTCAATCACATGTGCAAGGAATGCCTGGCATCCTTATCAATCCCTTAGCCTTGATCACCAATATCAAATAACTCGTTAATACTTGTCAGTCACTAATAAATTTAATCAGGACTCCATTCTGAGGTTCAAACTCTACCTCTTTCTTAAAACAGTCAACCCTAGCTTGATACCCCTCTAACTAGTCAATCCCCAATATCACCTTAAAATCCCAAAGATCAAGGGGAATAAATTCTACCTCTAAAACAACATCGCCTATCTTTATCTCATAAGCTGCATATACTTCATCACAAGCCACTTACTCTCCAAAAGGAGTGACTATAATGAGAGGGGGATCTAATGACTTTAGGGGATGATTAATATCCTCTAGCTTAGGTTGCAAAGGTCCAACCTAGCGATGACTTCCCCTTCCTCATCCAACTATGCTAATTAAAGAAAAAGACATTGTTTAATACAAGAGATCGGGCTAAGCCTAGTTGATCCAATACCCCTACATCCTAAGGAATGTCGACAAGTGCTCTGATTGAGGTTGAAATCATCTTACTTTAAGGACGTCAACTTAATGATCTAAGACTCAACTTCTCGACCAAAGACTTTCGACACCCAAACTCAACTCCTATGGCTCATAAACTTTTTGAAAACGGAAATAACACTTTTGAAAATGCAAAACGTTGGCTCTGATACTAATTTAATAGCCCAGATCACCCACTTACATATATTGTTCGCTTTGGGCCTTAGCCCAGCTAAGCCCTCATGGTTTTGCTTTTTTAAGGCCTTCCTAGGAGGTCACCCATCGTAGAACTACTCTCGCCCTAGCACATTTAACCTTGGAGTTCTGATGGGATCCGGTGTGTTAAGCCATGAAAAACATATCTATAAGGGAGAGGTATCCGTACCCTTATAAGGCATACTTCGTTTCCCTATCCAACCGATATGGGATCTCACACTCTCCACCTCTTTTAGGGCCTTGCCCTCTTTGGGGCCCAACCTAGCTGGTACACCGGCCCGAGTACTGGCTCTGATACCACTAATTGACCAAACTATGTGCACACCCATTGATACTTGGTGTTAGCTTGACTTTCATCCTTGGTGAGTCCAGAATATAGTTGACAAGAGCATCTACATATTGGTCCTCCAAGAATTGAAAAATTACGTTTAAGTCCTTTAACTTTTAACAATTGTCAAATAAGCCCTTATGTGCATCAACTTTTCCAATTAAGTTTTCTAAGTGTCCAGTAAGTGTATAAATCATGTCTAATCACCTCTAAGGTGTTAGAACACATTTAATTTAGCCACCATGGTCATATCCATCCAATGGACTCGATTTTTCACATTTAAAAGCTTATATATTGGAAATGTCCAAGATTTCACATACTGATGAACTCTAAGTTCATGTACGGCATAAAACATTATAAATCATTGGCATATGTACCAAAAGGAATCAAATTCATCTTTGAACTTGTATACAACCATGTATATATCAATATACAATAGTATCTCCAAATACAGAACAATCACCAAAGGGTTCAGAAAGTCCGGTGTTACAGTTTGCCTAGCACATTTGGCTTCCACGGATAAGTTACAGAAATATGATAACTGATTAACTCCCCTGGCTCTCTAAGTCTTTTTATAGACAAAATATCAAGCAACACTACTTCGTTCGGTAGTTCGATACATATCTTGGCATACCCTATTCTATCCATTGCAGCTGTCTGAGCATCCATACAAATAGGCTTCCCTAAACTACTAGCCAAGTGACTCAGCCCCTCCACCGTCCAATATTCAATCAGAAGTCCATGGAACTGAACCCAAATCGACATGACTTCTATGGATCCCCTATCCAAACCCAATCTTGGCCTCTATTATCTTAAAAACAAGGGTTGATCTTCAATGTGCCATGGCCCTAATTCAAATATCTCCCCGATGTTGGAGTTTGGAGAGAACTTGAACAAGATTGACCCATCCTCTATGATTATGGTTTTTTTAAAACCTTTTTTACTCCTTCTAGCTTTAGCCCACGCATTCACCACAGGGAATGCCAATCGCTTGGGATAGAAAAAACCCACCAAAGCGTTAGACCATGCTCAAGTTCCAGCTTGCAACAACTTCACCGAAGGAGACACTACTCCATCCTATAGGACATTTAAGTAGTACTGAAGTTTACCTGAAGGTTTCTAAACACCAACTTTATCATGCTAGGCTCCACCCCTAGTCGCCAACGACACCTGTGTCTCGCTGGACTCCAACTCCAAAATTACTTTTCGACTTTTGGTAACGATCACCCTCGTCAGTGGAGAGAAGGGTCCCAGCGATAGAGACAGTTCACCCATCATGAGGGTTGGTCATCTACCATCTAAAAAAGGCCCCTGGAAAAGATTGAAGTGCTATGGTCGGTGGGTGGGAACAAAGGAGACTCAGTTATTGAGACAAGGTAGAAAGGTAATTGCCAAAAGAGGCGAGAAATTGAAAGAAGAGAGAGGGCAAATCATTCAAAGAAGAGAGAGGGTCTTGAGTTTAATAAAATAGTACTTGATATTAGTGTTTGCTCCTCTCGTAAAATATTTGATCTTTAGTCAAATAAACAACACTCTTAACTATCACAATTAACAATTACATTTTTAAACAAATTTTAAAAAGTAAGCTTTTAAATCAAATAATTTCCTTTAAAATTTTTGCAATAGCCATATACTAAGCCTCAATAATAGAGTGAAAATGTTATTTAGAAAGTTGATTTTCAATTATCTTTAGAATCACTAATAGAAATCATATAACTAGTAAGAGACCTCCTTTAGTTAAGATTACCTAAATAGTCTAAGTCACTATAACAAAGTAGATCCTTTTTGTTTCCTTTTGAACTCTAAGTGTGCACTTATATTATCTTATAAGTGTCAAAAAATCTATTTCACACTTTGTCAATGCTCCTTTCTAAGGCTAAGCATATATTTATTATCAAAAAGTGAAACATCAAAATAAGCGTATACTGTTGGCCTTTAATGGAACCTGAGAGGGAGATGAATTGGTATTAGTAAATTTAAATAACTATTTCTTATCTAATAAATGTAAATGAATAATAATCTATATATATTGAAAAATAGTTAAAGTAAATCTATAAATCAATCAAAAAATAATTTAAAGATTATAAGGAAGAAGAAACTGAAACTAATTTATAGTAATCATTGCCCACATATACACTCCAAGATACTTATTGGAGTTTTCACTAAGTCTTTTAATAAGGCAAAGAGGAATTTTCTTATAACAATCTTAGTTTTCACGAGTAAAGAGCAAATTTTCTTGTATTCTTTCTCCAAAAGGTAAAGAGTAACCTCACTCATAAAAGAATTTACAACTTAAAGACCTTACTTGATCACTTTCAGAACCTTAAAGGTTTATTCACTTTAAAACGCAACAGTATTTGCATATAATGTAAAACTCTTTTAAATGTGTTTATACAATACCCAAATATTTTTGTATATAAAATAATGAAAAATATATTTATAGGGTTTAGGGGTCAAACTAGTCATTGACATTGACTAATTGCTTTGTTACTCAACCAATATAGTATATAGGTTGACCAATGTGTATTGGATGTATAGATTTACTAGTTGTTAGGCCATTGTTTGAATTGTTTGACCAATATGTCAATCAATAGTTTTACAAACTCTTGACACATCAATTTTGACAACTTTAACCTACATTGATCAACCACTAACATGTATAGATTGACTAATACAC
The DNA here is from genome assembly GCA_025531925.1 of Erythroxylum plowmanianum. NCBI lineage: Eukaryota > Viridiplantae > Streptophyta > Magnoliopsida > Malpighiales > Erythroxylaceae > Erythroxylum > Erythroxylum plowmanianum. The sequence continues at coordinate 35,312,230 of JANVCQ010000006.1, read as the reverse complement.
TTAGAATTATGATCAAAATACCTTTAATTGGTCAAACTTAATCTTCCTAATGCAAAATTGATTTAAACATTTCTCTAAATGTTTCCTAATATATGTCTTAAAGACCAAAAAGATTTTCTGTAAGGCCCCAACATATACCCTGGAAGTATTATAACATGTCTAAGGTGTATTAAGAAGTGAACATAATGAATTGAGTCCATCTAAGTATAGTAAGAGACATAATGATACTTGATGTAAAAGACAAGGGTGAATGGATAATTTGTTCGATTCGACATGGACATACATACTTTGACGTAAAATATGTATAGAAATTTTTGATATGTTTGCTTGGACTTATGAATGTGATGTGAGGGAATTGGATGTGTTTTTTGTGTTGTTCTTACATAAGTAAATGGATGTTTTTGACTAAATTGGATGTGTTTTTGTGTTGCTCTTACATGATAAGACCGAAGTTAGTTGATTTGGGATGTGTACCTTATTGAATGCATAGGTTCTACTAAACATAATTCTATAATTTGGCCATATCTTGGCCTATAGAGCTCGAAATTAGATAATTTCAATTGCAGATTAAACTAGAGACACTAAAAATTTTATTAAGGAACTAAAATTTTATTTTGCCATTAAGATTTTTTAATTTTGGCTTGAAGTCGAGTTATGGTTGCTATCCCTTAGAAAATTAAAACATAAGGGAATGAAATTAATTGATAATATTGTAGGCCAATGTGGGAAGTAAGGGAAGAAGAAGGACCAATATGTAATTTTTCTAAAATTAACACATGGACCAATTGGATTAAGGTATGTGTGATCAATAATAATAAAGCATGTGTGTCTAATAGGAATTAAGCATATGTGTGAGTTTTGAAAATTCTAGAATGGGGATATGGTGAGGGAAGATGCACGACATTTTGGGAGTTCTAAGTTCAGAATTTTCTCCTGCCCATTTCACCTTCTTCATCCCATCATTTTTCATGTGAGAAATCAAGCCAATCTTAGATGGAAATCAAAGCAAAAGTTAGGGATTTTCTCTTTACCTTTATCTCTTCTTAATTTTCTTATGAAGGAATGAAATTATAAGGATGGAAGTGGGATTGAGAGGTCTATTTTTGGTGTTTTTGGTTGGTGAGTCAAGCAAAGCTAAAGAGGAAGGGAAGGGAAAGCAATAGAAGACTTACTTTGTCAATTATCAAGTTTGGAACTTCACTTTTATTTCTGTATTTGTGTATGATTGAATGGATATAAAGATTCATTTGGATGTGTAATGGTTGCTGGGATGTTGCTTTGGTGTTATTTTGGTGTTATCTTGCATAGAATTGGTTGAATATGACAAGAGAGTATTATGTAGTGGAATTCTGTCTAGGGTTTATTTGAGTCAGTCACATTATTTGAGTCATAACTCAGCCTACAGACCTTTAAATTGTGTGATTTTAGTTTAATATGAAACTTAATACATAGAGCTAAATACCTCTCAAAGTAACTCTAACTTAATTATGGCTTTATGACCTTGGAAATTGATATCGAAAAGGTGACCTAATGTTTCACTTGTTTTGAAGCAGCTTGTGATATTTTGCTTATATCTCATGATTTAGAAGTTCAAATGGATTTGGACTAATTGTTAGTTCTATAGAAACTATATACATGGAGGAAAAAATGTTTAGAAGACCTTGAAACCCAGTTCTGAATTTTATTATATGCATATTAAGGAACAAGTTGTGGTATGAATGGAGTAAGTGTCTGCTACGACCATGACATTGTTTTTGTTTCTGATTTTTACCGAATCTTGTCTGAATCTTTTTGAATGTGTATGAAACTTTCAAAAACTTAAAACTAAATTAAATAGGAATTACCATATTTGAATTGGGTGATTTAGTTTTGGAATTTAAGATTGAGCATAATGCATTCCAAAGAAAACTTACATGTACATAAATAATTTGTTTGCATATATATTGCTTATATGTGTATACTATGATTATACAAAAATGATTTTAATACCCTTATAATAGTGATTAATTATGAATTGCAAGTATGAACAGAGATATAGATTTTATGACTTGAAATGTATATCATATTATTTGTTAATATATGAATTGTGAAATCTGCAAATGGTTAAAGGAAATGTTATAATGCCTACTCTATTGTCTTGGTTATGGATAGATGGGCATGCCTATAGGGTTACAGTGTAGCTACTACAATTTGACACCACCAGTTTCCACAGTTTGATACCTTCAGGTATCCACAGTTTGATAACTTCAGATATCCACAGCACCCATTATCCACGCCTATAGAAAATGTTCAAGCTTAACATGGAAAGGAAACTTAACAGTCATAAATAAGAAATACAACATGACAACATGAATAATTGGTATTGATGAGCATTTGTATTGATTGTAATGATGTGCAATTATATAGATAATTTGTACCAATGAGTGCTGAATATAAATATTTGGCTTATAAATGTGCATTTTTGGTATATGGATAATATGTTACATTTTGTACTTTGCTTAAGTATGCCATCATTATTTATATGAGCATTGAGTATTAATGTTTGGTTCATGAAGGTGAATTTATGGTATATGAGTTGTGATATTTCTGAATGTGTGTGTGCTTGGCTTATGATTGTTGTAAGTCGTCATCCAAACTACGTGTCCTAACTAAGTTTTCAAGCTTAGCACAGGTGTTAATCTATGTTGGTCTAAGTCATAGGAGTGAGGTACAGGGAACATTTGCAGGGACTAAGGCCAACAGTTAGGAGTAAAAGTACCTTTGGATGTGTCTTTCGATTAAAGAATGGTTGTATATGTAGTAAAGGAAATTGTATGTTTTCTTTATGGATTATCATGTTAATGTAAAGATGTAATATTACTTTTCAATGATAATGTTAAATGATATGAAATTTTGTAATATGTACATGTACAACATTGAATAGAATTATATGGCCTGAACGTATGTATAGGAATTTTGGGTGCCATGCTTGTGGGTGGTTGTATGTTTCCATATGAGGGGTGTTAAATTTTCCTTTCAATTATAACTTTAGTTCATCATAATGATTTAAAAACCTTATGCATAGGTTAAAATAATGTTGTGTTTATAAAAGATGAGCCTTTCAAGTGTCAAGTGACCAAGTAAGAAGTATAATTGACATCATATATTGATTTATAAATTTATTGCACCGTATTCTTCCTTGGTCTTGATTTTTTTCTTCACTTGAATAAGTTGAACCCCACTTTTCTCTAGCGTCTTTATAAGATATATCTTATTTTATACAAGATCCCCATTACTTTCATAACTCTTACAAAAACAACCTTATTAGTAGTTACTATATTTTGTTATCATTTTTTAGAATTTAACCTCCCTTAATTGAACACTTAATATACCATACATAATGCTACCAATTTTATATAGTATAGAACAAGGGACATGTAATCTATAACATAATCTTTCTATGGTAAGTAAGCAATTGAAAGCCTAATATGAGTTGCAATTATAGTACTAAATAATTTGGTATTTAACATGCCAAATCTCTCAAAAAACTTTTTGAATATAACTCTTAATTGAGATAAATTCTCCCTTTTCTTTCTATCTTAAAGGATCTTTTTATTAAGAATTTTCTTTATAAATCCTAAATCTTTTATATCAAACTTAATACTCAATAAGGAATTTAATTTGTTAAATTTTAAACATATTTTTAGCAACAATAAGCATGCCATCAACATATAATTACAAACAACTGAATGACTTATCAAGAAGTATCTTATACTAAACTCAACTGTCATATGCTCTTTTTTATAAAATAAAGAATTTCATTAACTAAGGCTGAACCTTACAAATATTACAATGGACAGTCACAAATATCCTTTGCTTCTTATAGATGCAACTATTAGAATACAAAAAGACTATTAATTACAAATGAAACAACTATGAGTTACAAGTACCAATTTACTCTTATGCATGAGCTTAACCCTTTATAAGCTTTGTTTTCCTATAGAATTTCCCTAATCTACTAGGCAATATTGCAAGTTATATGCTTGTCCTATAATGTTCCTGTATGAATTCTATAGTTTCTTTCTCTTTAAATCAAGTATATGCTACAATTAAAGGTTATTATAAGGAAACCATTAACACTTTTCATCTTCTTAGTTGTATCATTTGACCATTTTAATATATGCAATCATTCAGACTCACTATAATACACATTCAACGATTGTTGAATTTTAGACTAAAAAGTGATTGAATATTAGCATTTGAAAAGAACATGAGAGATTATTTCAAAAGCTAACTTACGAAGGATATGTAGATTGTTTGAGAGGCTAAAATGCCTATCTTTTTTCCTTAATTGTTTAGCAGTTAACCAGCTTATGAAGGAAGCTTTAGGGATTCAATGTTTCCCTATACATTGTTGTAACATTGCACTTTAGTAGATCTAGGTCTGAATTTGTTTAGGTAGGAAGAGTTATTGAATTGGAATGATTTCTCAACCATACATAATGCTTTATCTTCCTAATTGGTACTAGGAATGTAGTTATGAAAATGTTTAGTCATTCTATTTGATTGCCTACAATTATAGCCCTAGTTTTTTCAATGTATTACCACATCCACTTTAGAGTAAAGAGGTATTCTTGATATATGTTGATTTAAGCTATCCTTTAAGAATAATGGACTTTGATTGGTCTAGTTATCATTTTAAAGCCAAGTGTATTTTCCATTCCTTGATTGATATTTGATATATGGATAAATCAACTCACTTTTCCTTAACATCTAGATAAAGTTCCAATATTGATCCATCCTTATTCTCATATGTCAAAAAAATTGTCCTTAAGGTTTTTATCACTTACCCATTTGGACCTTAATGCCTCATTACCACTATACATCCTCTAAATTGTTTTAGCAATCAGTTCTATTTATATCATTTGTAATGATACTATCCTAATGACCCATTCTTCTCTGGGTAGGCATAGAGCCTCCCAAATGACCTTGGTCCCCTTAGAATTTTCTGCTTTTCTTAACCATAAGAAATTCTTGATGCATTTCTTTATCTCTTTGTTTAGTCTTTTAATCATAAATAGATGTTCATTCTAATGAATATGTATCTTCCTCAAGATTGAGGAAATAAGTTACAACCTTCCTACATTTGATAGAAATCTACTTTTCTAGGCAATTTTATTTTTAAACAATTCTAATATAGGGATACAATCCTCATATCTTGTCCTTTTAGAGGTGATTAGCACACCAAGATATTTTAATGGCAAGTTGTGGGTATTTAAGCATGAGACAAATCTCAATTTCTGTTGATTTTGGACATTTAATGACATGTAGATTATACTCTTCAGTGTGTTCACTTACCCTAATTGATTTGGTAAATCTTTTACTACATTCATCGTAACTTTTAGAGATAGGTGATTAACTCTAATAAACATATGTAGATAATCTACAAATGCCAAATGAGTGATCTTTATCTCCTTGCATTTGCAATGATATACAAACATATTGTTACAAACTGTATTACACTAAATCATTCTTAAGAAAACCTCTAAGACTAAGGTGAATAGGTAAGGGGATAAGTGATCGCCCTGCCTAATTCCTTTTGCTCTATTGAATAACTTAGAGGGACCACCATTTATAAAAATGTTGAATGATGCAGTGGTAGGACATGTATTAATCTAGTATATAAACTTAGTTAGGAATCTAAATGCTTAGAGGATTTTGTGTATAATCCCTATTGGATTGTATGAAATACCTTGAAGAAATCAATCTTCTTAGTATAACATGTTATAGATCTTCTTAAGTCATACTCTTTCAATAATTTTTGTCTTAGAAGAACATTACCACTGATGTTTCTTGTTGGACCCCAAATATTTCTTGGAAGCTAGAACTATTATATGTGAAATGTTGGAAGTTAAAAGCTGAAAAACGTAGTTGAAACATGTTCACTGAGTAAGCTTTGGTGTTTTAGCCATAACTTTTTCTCTAGTTATCCAAATGCAATGAT
>JANVCQ010000006.1:35249993-35281398 GCA_025531925.1 Erythroxylum plowmanianum | reverse complement strand
TTGTTATTATTATTATTTGTTAACTTTTTTACTAATACAAATCATTCGTTTTAAAATAATCAATGGATTACATCTTTCCAATCATATTATACTGCGTGGACATTTTCGTCATTGATACTGTTTTTATGTTCTGTCCACTGCAGTCAAACACATTTCTGTTCTTGAGACGGAGACAGTTTTTTCTGTTCTGTCCACCACAACCAAACACTTCACTGTCTTTAATTTTTGTTCTATTCTATCTCCAAATTTCCGTCTCGTTTCATCTCTACTCCCCGAAGACAATAACAAAACGCAACGTAAAAAAAATTTCATTGAAAAAGATGGTTGTAAAGGGTATAGTTGACTTTCTCATATAGTAAATTTTGAGCTGAAGACAAAATGCTCCTACGCATCAGCTTTTGCAAAATCAGCTAATTGAGTTAAATTAATTAATACATAAAAGCTGATTACCAATGAAAGCTTTTAATTAGCTAAAAAAATCGCTATTAAGTCATTTATGAAACAAGACCATACTATCGACACCTGAAAATTTGAAAGGGAAAGTATCCGCCTCGGTGAGCAGAATCTTGTATAGTCCCTTGCTATCCCATCTTGACTGTGCTCGTATCTGCATGAAAGGGAAGGCTGGTCTCTTGTTAAGGAAGAAACCAACCAACCAGAGTATTACACCACAGCTTAGCACCTTCTTGCAATAGCTCGAGAGGTGGAGAAACCACACCAACGTGGAAGAGAAAGGCTTTGCCATGGAAGATTCTAAAGCAACTATCTTACTCCAAAACTTCATTGGTTTGGTTTTCATTTGGGGACAAATCCCTAGCACTTTTACTTTCTAATCCATGTTGGCCCGCAACTGTTCACGTTAATCTACAGTGAACTCTTCTTTCACGCAATGCTGGCCTAGCTTCCGCCTTGCTCTTGCCAGTCACTATGGCGTGTTTCGCTCACTAGTAATTTGCTCTCTCGCTAGCGTATTTCAAATGAATAATAATTATTTTAGAGATTTTATTATTAGTATTGAGTATTTAGTATAATTAAAAAATATGGAAAGAAATATATTTTATTAAAATATTAATAGTCATACATAAATTGTAAGAAAATAATTTACTGGCTGCAATTAGGTAATTGGCGTTGCCATCGATTGTCAACGACATGTCGCAACATTGATACATTACAATTTATCAAAACCACACAAACAAGTCCACTGAATAAGCATGACGTTAGCCAATAAAAAAGTTTTTGACTTTTGAGTAGAAAGTGTTCAAAAAATACTTTAATCAAATCAGATTACAAATCAAATCAGATTACAAAAAAATGAGAAACTTCGTGAATAATAATACCACTAAATGTGGTTAAAAGAAAAGGTGAAGAAAGGCAACACGAAACTGAGATTGACCAACAAAGGTGCGTCAGAAAACAGAAACTAAGAAGCAACGTCGCGTTGATAAGAGGAGGCAATTCAATTCCATGTGCCCAATGGTTGACTGCGGGTGGAGAGAATAGTATCACTCCCCACCACCACCGTAACTACCGCCCTCACCACCACTTCCACCGTTAAATTTCCATGTATAGATGTGCACTTATTATAACCATATAAATAGTTAAATACTCTTACCAGAAAGTCCATATTCCACATACCACAAATACATTCTCTTTAAAAAGCCAAAAGAAAAATACCAAAAAAACTCGTTTTCCAACTCATTCGTTTCCCTTTTTTTTCCCCCCCTTGATATTAGCTGTTCCTGTTATTATTTACCCAGCCCAGCAAGAACAACTGAATGCTGAAGTACACAAGCCGTACTAAAATACAGCACTCAGCTTTGTGGAAAACATAGAAGTTTGCTCCAGAAAAAGCTTCGACTTTTGGGTAAAATGAAGGAAACTAGTGATGGGTTTGTGAGAGCAGATCAGATTGATCTCAAAAGTCTTGATGAGCAACTTGAGAGGCATCTCAACAAAGTATTGACTTTGGACAGGAACAAGAGGGATGATGGTGGGAATCTCGCAGCCGCCGTCGCCCCAGCAACTAAGGTTGGTGCCGCTACTTTCAAGAAGGTGAGGCAGGATTGGGAGATCGACCCTGTTAAGCTTGTTATCAAGAGTGTCATTGCGCGTGGCACTTTTGGCACCGTGCACCGTGGCGTTTACGACGGTCAGGATGTTGCCGGTCAGTTACCCACTTGTTGTGTTAGTCGCCTTCTGGTTTTGTCTTTGTGATTTAATTTCCTATGCTGAGTGTTATTGATTACCGTGCTATGTTATCGAGACAGTTTGGTGTATCTTCTTGTTGGGTATTGTCTATTTAACAGTGTAATGAAAGAGTTCTATCTGTTCAGGTCTAATTGTTAGAGTTGTTGCGTACCCATTAATCTCTTTGCTCATTGGTTTTGATTATATGTTATATCATCTTGGTAAATCAAATTCTTGACTCGTACTCTCTCTTTCATATTCTTTCACTTTTTGGCATTGTGTAGTACGATTATGAAGGGCATACAAATTGGAAGTCATGTAGTTTGTCAGATAATTAAGACGTTGTTGATTGATTCTTACTGGGCGATAGTATCTTACCTGGGCAATGTTGAGGGTTCATTTTGAAGGTGAAATGTTTTTTCTTTGAAGTCCTATGTTTAAACAATTATTGAGTTGTTGGTGATTGGGCCATCCCAAGTAGTTTTATAATATCATGACCTCTGCACGGGTTTGGATTGATGTTTTATTATTATTATTTTTTTGGAAAAATGGATTGATGTTGCTACTTAACAGATAGTGTGGTATTTCCAAACTTACATGTGATCCCGCTGTAGTTAATGCCATCTTGATAAAGAAGAATACTGAACATTGGGTCTGGTAGCTGGAATTTATTAAATTTATTATGACCTGATTTAGGATAATAATTATGAATATTACTGTGTTTAGTTCTATATTTTCATTTTTCTTCTTATATGCTCTTTTACTTGTCTCTTCAACATTTTAGTAATATAGGTTGGTTTTATCACCAGTTGGGGCAGTTATGCTGTGATTCTATTTACTCTGATTGTCTTTTACTGATCCTCAATTAAGTCTTTATGATCTTCAGTTAAGCTGCTTGACTGGGGTGAAGAGGGCCACAGGACAGAAGCTGAGATTGCATCATTGAGAGCGGCTTTTACCCAAGAGGTTGCTGCTTGGCATAAGCTTGATCACCCCAATGTTACTAAGGTAAATTTGTGCGATTGCAATTTCTTCTCCTTACAACCTTGAACCTTCAGAATCCTTGATAGTATATGTCTAGACTTATATTTTGCTTATGTAGTATGTAATGAAGGATATACAAGTTTGAAAGTCATTAGTAGTACACAAGCTTGATTTTTGGTTATTGGCAAGTTTACTTGGGGTCTGAGCCTATTTTGAAGGGTCAATGTTTGTATGAGCGCAGCATCTTAGGGAGATTTTGTGTTGGACACCGGTAATATTGTTCTCGCTGGAGTCAAGCTGGTTCTCCATTTCATAGTTTCACACATAGCCTGTGCAGGGCTGGTGCTTACAGTGGAATTGAGGCCTTATCACATTTCTACTGTTGATATTTTACTCAATTTTTCATTATCAAAAATTGTTTCTTAGTGCTGATAACTATGTGCTTGCACTTTTCTCTGTTCATGTCTACTCCTTTAGTACTTTGCAGCCATTGTATGCTTTGTGTTTCTTAATTTAGCAACCATTGGATGCTCCGCTTTGGAATTTATCATTTTTATATGTTCTTCTGTTATTTTTCCTTTTAGTTTATATAGATTTGGGATAAAGAATTTTCAGTTGTGCGGAAGCATAGATTCTTTTTCTTCTCAACTTTGTCATGTTTATGCTACTCATTGTTCATGCAAATATTTTCCATTGTTTCATGTCTTGAGTGCTTAGTTAGACTTGAGCTTAAGAGGTTTCTATTAGAGGATATTCAAATTTATAATATAAGAGGCTAATTTGGTCTGCATTAGTTAGATGATGATGCCCATATAAGCTTTGGTAATTTTTCAAAAGCATTTGCATCCTCTAACTTGGTCTGAGAGTGGTCAGTACTAAATGTTAATTGTTTTTGTGGCTTTTGGAATTGCATAAGGACTTTGAATCTTTGGTACTTGATCAGTGTTTATGACCTATGTAGTGATTCAACAACTGCAAGAATACTACTTCCAATTTCCCTCTTCCATCCATAAGATTGCGTTTAGGGTGGAGTCTTATTCAAAAAGGTTTTAAGAAAGCAAATTTTTAACCTTAGGCAGAAACGGATACACGTGAGCTTATAGGATACCACAAGATCCATTTTAGGATACTCTTGAGACAATAAACTAAATTCTTGAAGCCAAAACTATGAAGCTGCTGAACATTATAAATGATTTGAGTGGAATTCAAGACCCCTTAAAGCTAACACAACGTTGTCTCTGTCAGATGATAGGCGCAGCAGATATCTTGCACATTCAGAATTAGATGGTAGTTTTGCTCTGTTTGCTTCCAGTGAAAATGCAGCTCACCAGTCGTGGCATTAGGGGGTAATGCACACGTGTTCTCATAAAGCCATCAGCGAGAGATCCGTAAGAACAATTTTCAATTTTGATAGACCCTTAATTACGAAATTTTATAAAAGAAAGAAGGGACACATGGGTTTGAAGGTATATTCTAGAAGGCAAAGAGGTGGACTGCATGGGGAGAAAAGGGACAATCCTAACTAACTTGGCAGCAGTATTGCCCACCGTGTACGAGTGTGTGGGGTATTTCTGTGAAAAGAAGCAAGAGAGAGAGGAGGACAGAGAGAGTTTGGGGGAGAGTGGTTAGCCTCTCGAAAGCTAACCTGAAGTGGTGGAGGTGTTGTATGTTTCTGGAGGATCATTTGAGGAGAGGGTTGAGAGTGTGTTCTTGCTATCCTTTACTACTATTCTTCTAGTTTTTTTCTAGTCTAGTATCTAAGGGTTCTTCGTTATTTTCTTAGAGAGCAGTGGTTGTACTGGGTGTTTTGATAATATAGTTGAATAAATATTCAGTAAACTTTGCTAGTGTCCTATCAACTGGTATCAGAGCATTGACGCTAGGGCATGGTGAATACCAGAATGGAAGCTAGAATGGATCAGGTGGAGAAGGAGGTAGGTACCATGATGGGGGACATGACCGAAATTAAGGGGTGGTTGATTGAACTAAGAGACTCGATGGCTAGAATGGAAGAAGTAGGTAGAAGGCTGGGGAAGGAAACCATGGTAGAATCGTCAAAATCTGGAGCTGAAGGCAGACGGCAAGGGGTGGCTGGGGAGACGTGCAACCGTGAAAGATTTAGGAAACTAGAACTACCCATTTTTTAATGAGATGATCTGATTGGGTGGAGTGACAGAGGCAGAGAAGATGGAGGCGGCAGCAGTGTGTTTAGCAGGGAAAGCTCTAAATTGGTTCCAATGGATGGAGGTGAGGAGCCCGGTAAGTACTTGGAGGGAGTTCAAGGAGTTACTTGAGAGATTTCAACACTCTCAACAAGGGGATTCATATGAAATGCTCATGGCATTGAGGCAGGAGGGAACCGTGATAGAGTACAAGGAAAGGTTTGAAGCCCTTTCAGCCACAGTAAGGGAAGCTTCGAATGAGTGCTTGATGGGAGCTTTCAAAACTGGGTTGAAGGTGGGTGTACGTGCGGAGCTCCGGTTAATGAGGGTTGACACTTTAAAAGGACTTATGGACTTGGCCCAAAGAGTGGAGGAAAGGAACTAGATCATGGAACAAGCAGAAGAGGAACACCTGAGTAAGCATTTGAGGGGCTGGGCAAATCAGAAATGGTCTGGACCCAAAGGAAATTGGAGCCGGGTCACGGGTCTTAATGACCTGAGGAGGACCACCAGTTTTTTCCCCAATCGGGCAGTAGAGGCAAAGGAGGACAGTGCACCTGTACCTTCGGGGTTGAGTTCGAACACTTCGGCGTTACGACCCAGCGGTGCCACACCAACCACCACTGCCCACCGGCGACTCACGAAGAGTGTTGGGGCTTTGTTTTAAGTATGATGAGAAGTATAGCCCATCCCATGTCTATAAAAATAAGCAACTTAGTTAATTTTGCTGCAACCCATCGATGAGAAGGGAGACAAGATCATGGAGGAGGATACCCCAGAAATAGAGGAAGTGAATGAAGAGGAAGAAACCGAACCAGCTACCTTGGAGTTGTCGATAAATTCTACGGTAGGGATTATTGCCAGTAACACTATGAAGTTATTAGGGAGTTGTATGGGAGAAAAAGTCCTCATATTGATAGACAGTGGGTCATCTCACAATGCCATCACTTCAGAAACTGAGGATTGAGACCAAAGAAGTGAAAATGTTTGAGGTTTCGCTAGGGGATGGATATAAGGTAAAGGGCAGCAAGCAATGTCCCACCGTGGAGGTGAATTTACAGGGGATGAAGATTAAACAACCGTTCTATGTGTTTCAAATGAGGGGAGTAGATATGGTCCTTGGTATTGAGTGGCTGAAATCCTTGGGAGAAGTGAGAGTCAATTGGAGCCAACTAACAATGAAGGTGAACAGGGGGCAAGGAGGAATACTCTTTGAGAGGGGATCCGAGCTTAGCTAAAACTATGACGTTACTAAAAGCCGCTATAAGAACTCTTAAGAGTGGGCATAAAGGATATTTGATTGAATTCGGGGAATTACAGATGAAGTGGAGGAAGAACCCTTACTTATGACTGTCCAGCATCTATTGAAAGAATTTATAGCAGTGCGCATATCAACAACAAAGTTACCACCTCACAGGGAGCAAGACCATGTCATTACCTTAAACCCAGGGGTTGCTCCACCAAACATATGCCCGTATAGGTACCCCCATTCACAGAAGGCAGAAATTGAAGGTTGGTTAGAGAAATGTTGCTGGCTGGTGTCATTCGACCAAGCAAGGGACCTTTTTCAAGTTTGGTATTACTGGTTAAAAAGAAGGATGGAAGTTGGCGGTTTTACATTGATTATCGGGCTCTGAATAAAATAACACTACCTGACAAGTTTCCTATATCAGCTATTGATGAACTAATCGATGAGTTGGGAGGGTCTAACCTGTTTTCCAAGTTGGATTTGAAATCGGGGTACCATCAAATCCGAATCAAGGCCGGAGATGAGGAGAAGACAGCTTTTAGAACTCACCAAGGGCACTATGAATTCTTAGTGATGCCCTTCGGCCTCACCAATGCCCCATCTATATTCCAATCGCTTATGAATGACATCTTTCAAGAGCATTTAAGGAAGTTCGTGTTGGTGTTCTTTGACGACATACTAGTATACAACCCCGATGAGGATTCACATTGGAAGCACTTGAAGGAGACCTTAAGGATACTCCAAGAAAGTAAATTGGTGTTAAACCTCAAGAAATGCATGTTTGCTAAATCTTGATCAGAGTATCTTGGTCATATCATATCTACCGAAGGTGTGCTAGCGGATCCCGAAAAACTAGCTGCCATGGATAGATGGCGACACCTAAGAATCTGCGACCATTGAGGGGATTCCTTGGCTTAACAGGATACTACAGGAGATTTGTAAGAAATTATGCGAAAATGGCTGCACAACTTACGACTCTTCTCAAGAAAGATGCCTTCCTTTGGAGTAGAGAAACCCAGCAAGCTTTTGAATAACTCAAGAAGCAATGACCACCGTGCCGGTCTTAGCATTACCAGATTTTTCCCGACCTTTTGAGTTGGAGATTGATGCTTCAGGGTGGAGAGTGGGGGCGGTAGTGGTGCAAAATGGACGCCCCATTGCATATTTCAGCCAAGCTTTTTCCTCAGCTAAGAAGAATAGTTCAGTCTATGAGAGGGAATTAATGGCCATTGTTTAGCAATCAAAAAGTGGCATCACTTGGGACACCCTTTCATCATTAAAACTGACCAAAAAGCTATTAGTTTTTTATTGGAACAGTGCAATCTCAGTGAGGATCAACAGAAATGGGTATCAAAATTAATGGGATACAAGTTTGAAATCCATTATAAGCCTGGAAAAGAAAATAGGGTGGCGGATGCTTTGTCTAGGAGAGAGGATAACCTAGAGCTAAAGGCTGTCACAATATGGCAGTATGAAGATTTTGGAGGGTGGGAAGAAGTCAAGAAGGACAAGAAGTTATATGCAATTTGGCAAAAGGGGATTAAAGGAGAACACCTTCTGGAAGGATTTGCAGTCAAGGGAGGCAACCTTTTATACAAGGGCCAAATGGTGCTTCCCAAGGGATCCTCAAGAATTCCCCTATTTATGAGAGAATTCCACTGCACACCTTTTGGCGGGCATTCCGAGTATTTTACGAACATATAAGAGGTTACCTACTTTTGTACATTGGGAAGGAATGAAGAAGGATGTTTAGCAATATGTTGCAAACAGTGACATATGCAAGCAGTGCAAATATGAAGCCTTGAGCCTGGCAAGACTTCTACAATTTGGGAGGATATTAGCATGGACTTCATCACGGGATTGCCAAAATCCAACAGGTTTGATACTATTATGGTGGTGGTGGATCAGTTGACGAAATATGGACATTTCATATCCCTTTCTCACCCTTATACTGCCAAGGAAGTGGCTGCTGTTTTTGTATGGGAGATAGTAAAATTGCATGGATTCCCTAAATCCATTATTTCCGATAGGGATAAGCTGTTCATGAGTTTATTTTGGCAGAAAATGTTGAAGCTTTCTGGAACAACCCTTCGATGTAGTTCTTCCTATCATTTAGAGACAGATGGACAAATTGAAGTGGTAAATCGAGGATTGGAAACCTACCTCAGATGTTTTGTTGGGAGTCAGCCAAGAAGATTGGTGAATTGGTTGTCTTGGGCGGAATATTGGTACAATACCAATTTTAATCAGTCCGCAGGGATGTCTCCTTTCAAGGCCCTATATGGGGGGGACCCTCCTACCTTATTCAAGTTGGAAGACCTCAATTCGGCTGTGGAAGATGTAAATGAATTACTGAAGGAGAGGACTGCAGTAATCAAGGAGTTGAGGGAACAGTTAGATAAGGCTCAATAATGCGTGAAGAATACAGCAGATAACCATTGAAGGGATGTGGAGTTTGAAGTGGGAGAACTGGTATACATAAAGATAAGACCTTATCGAATGAAGTCTTTGGCAAAGAGGGTGAATGAGAAGTTGAGTCGTAGGTTATATGGTCCTTTCAAGATAACAGAGAAAATTGGCAAAGTTGCCTACCGCTTGGAATTACCCCCAAATGCTAAAATACACCCTACTTTTCATGTTTCTCAGCTAAAGAAGTCAGTGCAGCCCCTTACTACACTTCAACCCTTACCACAATCATTAACCGAGGACAATGAGCTGCTGTTACAGCCAGAATTGGTAAGGAAAATACGGAAACTGGTTGATGGCAGGGAAGAGGTAATGGTGAAATGGAAGGATTTACCAGATCATGACATCACTTGGGAAGATTATGAAACTATTGATGAGCTCTTCCCGGAGTTTCACCTTGACGACAAGGTGAAAATTGTCGAAGGGGGTAATGATAGACCCTTAATTACGAAATTTTATAAAAGAAAGAAAGGACACGTGGGGTTGAAGGTATATTCTAGAAGGCAGAGAGATGGGCTGCAAGGGGAGAAAGGGGACAATCCTAACTAACTTGGCAGCAGTAGGGCCCACTGTGTAGGAGTGAGTGGGGTATTTCTGTGAAAAGAAGCAAGAGAGAGAGGAGGACAGACAGAGTTTGGGGGAGAGTGGTTAGCCTCTCGAAAGCAACCTAGAGTGGAGGAGGTGTTGTATGTTTCTGGAGGTTCTTTCGAGGAGAGGGCTGAGAGTGTGTTCTTGCTATCCTTCCATTACTACTATATTCTTCTAGTTTTTTTCTGGTCTAGTATCTAAGGGTTCTCCGTTATTTTCTTAGAGAGCAGTGGTTGTACTGGGTGTTTTGATAATATAGTTGAATAAATATTCAGTAAACTTTGCTAGTGTCCTATCAAATTCCAATGCATCTGACTCCATGAAAAACTTTGCTACTACTCATTATCCATGTGAATATGAAGAGGTTTAAAATTTTTGTTCTTTGGTGATATCTTGGCAATTATCTTTTGCAAATGCCTAAAAGCACTGCACCTGTTACTTTTTGATTTAAGAGGCTATATCGTCTACAGTCCTCTTAGATTTTCAGTGTAGTTTACAAATACATAAGCAGTTATTTTCATTTTTACAAATAGATAAGTGGTTATTTTCATTTACTTAGGATAATGTAATACTTCTTCAATGTGTGCATTTATACTCATTTTAGCCTATTTGGTTCAGTTTATAGGGGCAACAATGGGCTCATCAGAGCTACAGATACAAACTGAAAATGGCCAAATTTGCATGCCAAGTAATGTGTGCTGTGTTGTCGTGGAATATCTTCCTGGAGGGGCCCTAAAGTCTTATCTCATAAAGAACAGCAGAAGGAAGCTAGCTTTCAAAGTTGTTGTGCAACTGGCACTTGATCTTGCTAGAGGGTATTTCTTAAAATATCTTGCTAGATGTATTTAGAGATACTATTGCTTGTTAGTCTTAGTGAGATTGATGTGTTGTTAATTAGGATATGTAAGAAATTGAGATGTGACCATATTGTGCAGGCTGAGTTACCTTCACTCCCAGAAGATTGTACACAGAGATGTAAAAACCGAAAACATGTTGTTGGACAAGGCTCGTACTGTGAAAATAGCTGACTTTGGAGTTGCTCGTGTTGAAGCATCAAATCCCAATGACATGACTGGGGAGACCGGAACTCTTGGCTATATGGCTCCTGAGGTATGGAGTTTGTTTTGCTTTGGATTATTATGTTTTCCCGCCGCTGGTCTTTGCTACCCCTTTGCAATATGTTGAAATTTCTCAGTAGAAAATTCTTCAGTACATAAAAAGGAACTTAACTTTTATTGCGTCCTATCACTTTTAAAGGCATCATCTTCATTTGAAGACCTCAATATTGGTGTTGTATCAAATGATGAACAGAGTTCTCCTTTCTATCTCGCAAAAGGAGTGGCAGTTGGACTTTTACGAATATTTGTGGGTTACAGGTTCTTAATGGTAATCCATACAACAGGAAGTGCGATGTATACAGTTTTGGAATCTGCTTATGGGAGATATATTGCTGTGACATGCCATATCCTGATCTTAGTTTCTCAGAAGTGACTTCGGCTGTTGTCCGTCAGGTATAGCACGTGCTGCTGTCATCATCTTTTCTTCTGTTACTGTTTCCAACTGTGAAAATAACGAACTCCATAGTTTTCATAACATCATCATTCTGGTACTGCAACTGCAGAACTTGAGACCAGAGATACCAAGGTGTTGCCCAAGCTCTTTGGCTAATGTAATGAAGCGCTGCTGGGATGCTAACCCTGACAAGCGCCCTGAAATGGATGAGGTTGTCTCTATGTTGGAGGCCATCGACACATCAAAAGGAGGTGGCATGATCCCTCCCGATCAACAAGGTGGTTGCCTTTGCTTTCGCAAAAGCCGAGGGCCTTGATTTGCTACTCTTTGAAGACGTGGGATATATTGCCTTGAGACGTAATTGGGCTAATTTGTACCCATGAACTGAATGTAAAGGGAATTTTGGATGTCAAAGTGGGAAAGTGGAAAGAGGTGGATATAGGAGCTTGTTTCATTTTTACATTCCTGCTTTATTAAGTGATGTAAAGCTTTTCTTTTTTCCTGTTGGAATAATTTTTTTCTGAGTTCCTTAGATATGTGTATTTATGTCAATCATCAGTGTGTTAACGGGCCGGTTAGTACATCTCATTGATGAATACGATTTATCAAATTTTAGTTCTAGTAGTACTGCTATTTTCATTGGTTTGGTTTGCTCAAGGCTTAATAATGATATTAGTGGACTAATCCTTAACAAACAAAAATGCTTACATCCTTTTCAGGGATTGAATGGGGAAAGAGCATTGCAAGACTTTGTCTCTGAAAGGAAAAAGGGAAAACCAGAAAGCTACCATTAAGGAGAACACACCAAGCGGAACATGAACAAAATCTGCACCAGTACTGCAGTCTAGCTAGGGTATAGCGGCGAGTTCAACTTCTGGTTGGTCAGATCTGTTGTGGTCCGTCTCCCTCCTCTGGTCATCATCCCATTGAGTGGTCCTATAATAGACTGCATACAGGATGAGCTGAACCAGTCCAGACAGAGCTCCCAAACCATTCGGTAGCTGTGGAAGGAACATAATGTTGTAAGTATAAGAACAATAGACAATAGCCACAATCTTTAACCAGAACCTGTAAGTTTGCTGGAAAAAAAAAATATATATATATAATCAACTAACGTGCCTAATGTTCTTACTTACCGCAATATTAATGTCGATTTTAAGTAGTGCATAAACCAACCAAATCAACCCATTACAGAAGTTGGCAAGCGAAAGATAAAACGGCATGTACTTGACACTCTTTGTTTTGATCACTAGTTTCTGCAGAGAAAGTAAAAGTACGGTGTTACAATCATAAACCCGATTTAATATTGAGTCGTACCAGCCAGTTTAAAATTTAAACTGAATGGTTTCTTAAGTAGATATCAAAAACCCGATGATCAAAACAGATGTGTATACCATGACTGTCAATGGTGAAGTATACATGATAACGTTGAGGATGATGGCCAATATTCCCACGAACAAGGACCTTTTTGTTGTGGTATGGAAGACGAGCATGGTAATCAAGACCACACCAGCCATTATAACAGCCTCAACAGCGAGGAATAAGACGATCCTTCTCTATACATTAATGGAAATCAAACCAATTAGACAAAGGAAACCTTTGCATGTTAGGGTGATACAACGAAAACATGCGTACTCGTCTTTTCCAGGGCGAGTAAATGAAGAAAATGACGCAGTATATGAGCTCTATGACCAAACCAACTGCGTTTATTGTAGTGACGAGAATGCTGTGTGGTTTCACGAAGGGCAAGCCATACAAAGTCCACATTGCGCAATTCAGGACAGTAGCTATGTAAGGGTCTGGCTTGAATTCTTCCACTGCCTTTTGCTTGATTATCTTTATCATAGTTGGTCTGTAATGATTGTCCATATCAAGAACATTACCAGCGATGAATTAATACACTTCAGGAACAAAACCAGAAAATTAAAAAAAAACTTAAAAGTTGGACAAGGAAAAGGGCTTACAGTGGGGAGAGAAATAGGAAGAAAGAGATAACATTTCCTGTAGAAGAAAGAAGCAAACGAATGAAGTTGGAATCGTTATGAATATCAAAATGGCTGCAACTTTTGGTACCGGCAAATTGACCAGAACGTAATGAAACAGAAATTTCTTAGAAATCAATTAATGTATAAAATGTATTGATTAGCATCCAAGATGGTGATTCTTTGTTCTTATATTACAACTCGTTTAGTTCCTCATCTCATTATCTTTGTCATTTTACTCTAACTAAAGATATGTTATGTCATATCATATGTTAGTTTCTCCAAGTAAGGCTTAATAGTGTAACTTAAAAAAGGATTTTTCCATGAATATATCAAACCTAAAAGCACCAACAACAAGAATAAAATGGCATGAGTTTCCGTTGGTGACTCGAAAAGAAAAAAAAGAAAAATCGAAGAGGGTGATATTGCAGCTTGCAGGACTAACCAATAATGCCTATTACAGTTCTTGCAGTCTCTTTTTCCGTCATCTTTTCAGTTTTGAAACGAAATCCTGAATCAACGACTGCCCTGAAGCCTCTTGGATGTGGACTAATTAGAGACCTAGAAACTAGTAGCTACAAGAAGCTAACCGGCGGCTAGTACAATAGAAAACCTGGAGTGAAAAGGAAAGAAGAAGAAGAAGAAGAAGAAGAAGAAGAAGAAGAAGGAATCATCAAGTTTATTTGTTAAGATGCATATATACAGTTCAATGGCTGATGTGTATTAGCTCTAGCTTCTGCCTTCACTCTCTATTGCATGTCGTTGCGTGCATGCTTTTCTCCAAAAACAAAACTAACAATGTAATGTAACCGCAATTTACGGTGGAACGAATTTCTCATGTTTGTTCGTTGACCACTAAATTCTCGATAATCATATGGGGTTGGACTAACCATCAACATAAATCTCTCTGCTCTCCACAAGTTTTCTACAATTTTCTTCTGTTGTGGTGTTAATCGTCTTCATTTTTCGTAGATGTTTTCTTATACCTACGTTTTTACCTCATCATTACGAGTCTAAATTTTCTGTCTAATTTTATGGTATCTTATTTTATCCTATGAATTTCAGTCATTTATTTGTGTAAGTCCTACGTGGGTCCCACATAAATGAACACAGGACTCGCATAAATGAATGACTGAAATTCATGAGACAAAATAAAATATCATAAAATTGGACAGAGAATCATGTCCCTATAATTACTGCTGTTAGGGAAGCATCTTATTATTAATATGTATATTCAGATTAAATTTAATTATTAGTATGTCTATTGTAATTATATCGAATTAAAATATCTCATAAATTTGTAAGGGCACACGCAATGTCGGGAAGTAGCTGTAATTAAAATTCTTAAAAATTAAAGTTTTGTATGTTGGAATGCATTTTTTCATTACGAAAACCAAGACAAACAAAATTACGTGTTCAAATACAAGAAGTTTGGAAACTATTGGTTTTGTTTCTTAAATTTGTGTTCCACCTAAAAACCGCTTTAAATATTTTTTTTTTCTAATTTTGATCCATATTATCACCTGATTTTTTTAATTCACAATGATTGATCAGAGTATTAGTTGACTTTATACCTGAAGTGTTACAATAATACAAGATTATAACATGACAATGAATAATTAATTTTTAATTTAAAATGATAAGTACTGTTTTAGAAACAACAAATCAACGTCCAAAAATAAGTAATAATTAATTAATAATCTTTTTTCATAAATTTACAACGTTTTTTTTTACATTTTTTCTGTTTTAAAATAAGATTTAACACTCACTTATTATGTGAGATGTCATAAATTATTCTTCAAAACGATAATCTAGTCATTGGTACCTTTGAAGTCAATATAGTTTATAAGGAATTATGGAGGTTCAAAAACCTCCCTCTCTCCTTTAAATAGATTTATATCTTTATTGATTTTAACTAGTTGTAAAAATGAATGAATTGGTTATATAGATTAAAAAAAAGTAGATTATATATTAGGGATGATATATTTACAAGTGTCTAACTTTTAAGATTTTTACAATTCAGTGCTTAAAATTTTAAAATTTTCTTTTAAAATCTTAAAAATTTAGTTTAAAACATTATTTTTAATGATGTGACATATCTATTAAATATCACATAGATGTCCATCTATTAGCCACATCAATAAAAACTAACTTTTTGAACTGAATTGTTAAGGTTTTTAAAAATTGATCACTTAATTAAAAAATTTAAAAACTTGAACACGTGATAAGATTGGCTATCATTAAAAAAAAGTTTCAACTATCACTTGTGCCTTTAACATTAATCATCATTAATAGAGGAGTGAGGAAAATGGGATGACATTTTATCAATCTCTAAAGATTCATTACATCGTTTTTTATTAAATTTATTAATTACTTATCATTGAAAATTAATCTTTAAAGATATGAGTGATAACTAAAACAAATAAAAGGAAGATAAATAATAGTTAAAAAAAGTAAAGAGTAAAATAACAAAAAGTTAAATTACAAGCTGCCACGGAGTAATCAAATCTGCATACTAATATCTCTAAGGGCTTTTAATGCATGGGGTATAAGTTTGGGATTCAAGAAATACAGAATTTAACTTAAGAGTCCCTTTTCTGTTTAAATAAAGGAAGTTTTCTGCCAATAGTAGGCTCGTAAATCCGTAGATTTATTTGTAATGCTTGGAGT
The DNA here is from genome assembly GCA_025531925.1 of Erythroxylum plowmanianum. Classification (NCBI taxonomy): domain Eukaryota; kingdom Viridiplantae; phylum Streptophyta; class Magnoliopsida; order Malpighiales; family Erythroxylaceae; genus Erythroxylum; species Erythroxylum plowmanianum. Next base: position 35,265,598 of record JANVCQ010000006.1, on the reverse strand, counting down.
GTGCAGTTGAATAAGTTAGATCAATTCTCTCAATTCATTTTTTGACAAAGGCCATTAGACTTAAAAAGATATAATTTTTAAAATATTATAAATTATAATTTTTTTAAATATATTGATAATAAAAACTAAATCTAATAGTTATTTATTTTTATATCATAACCTAAAAACAAGTACTTATATGTTATAATCAAACACAACCATGAGGGGTATTATGGTCATTATACTTTACACCAAAGGTAGTTAAGGTTTAGCATTTAAAAACAAAAGAACACAAAGATAAGATCTTATCTTATGAACAAAAAATTTTGTAGAAGGAGAAAGGCAATAAAAGTTTTTTAATCGGTAGAACTACAACAATAAACTAAGTATGTGTTTTTTGTTTATTATATGCATATGCAAAGATCTTATTTGACATGGTCTGTGTGATTATATTCTATTTTGAAAATTCTAACATTGGTATCAGAACAGGTTAATTTTTTTAATGTTATATGCATGCGTAGATCTGCATTTTGGATTTGTGAATAATGATATGAATGTCTACGAATATCATGATTGTTGATATGCTATTTCTTGATATATCATATGTTTTACGTTTATGTTTTGTTTACTAGTTCTGTTTCCAATAATCTAACATAGAAATGTCATTTTTTTTCAACTTTCTTGATTGTTGGGAAGATGATTGTTGAAAGTCTTCAATAGTGAACAATGAATGGTCTTCAACAATGAAATTTGTTCTTATGAAAACGTTACGAACAAAAGAGTTTTTTTCTTTCGTTTTTTTAATGAATGGTTTTTATGAATGGTCTTCAATAAGAAAACGTTGTTGTTTTCGTTTCTTCTTTCTAGAGGATGCCTTTATTTTCAAAATTCAGAAAAGAAAAGATTTAAAAAACGAAAACAAAACACAGAGAAAAGGAGGAAGAAGACCAGAGGCAAGTGGTTTTTCATAAAGAAGTATATATGGTATTTTCCAAACAAATAAACAATTCATGGCAGATGGATTATGGCTCTCAACGGTATATTGTTAAACATATAAGTATAATAAGCCAAAAGACTTAACAAATGTTTTTTTTTTGCATATATGTGTAATAATAACCAGGTTAAGTCTTTGGATGTATGTTTTAAAGAATTAGATATACATTTTCTAATTTACACAAACTAATTAAGTTAGTTAAATTAGTATCTAATTAATATTAAATCTTAGAAATTAGTTAAAATTAGAAAGGGGTTTCATTAGAAATTAGTTTCTAATTAAACCAAAATAAATTGATTAGTTGAATATTTAAATCAGAAATAAGTTTCTAATTCAATTTGAATTATTCATATTTGAATATGATTAGATTAGAAATAAGTTTCTAATTAATTAGATATTAATAGCATAATTTGATTAGTTAAATAAATTATAAATTACTAATATAATTAAATTGTTTCCATAATATGAGCATGAGCTCACTATGTATTAGACAAAATAATTTGTTATTTTATGCACTCTTCAGATTCCTGAAAATTTGATTTTCAGGAAGATGCGTATTATTAAGTGGACGCCTAATCTTATTCGATGTAAGACACAAAAGAGACATATTGGCAGTATGTACGTAAAATTAGTTAACATGCATTTAGTGCCTGAAGACGGTCTAACATAACATGTTATTTCAGTTAATAACATGATGCAAGAATTATGCTTTGGAGATTGTCGAGCTTATATAGATGTTGAAGTAAAGTACATGACTTTGTTTGCAATATTACCTCAACTTTAAGGTGAACTATTACGAATGCTTTGGAATAATATGCCTAACAAGAAGACTTATAATTTTTTATTGATGACATTTATTAAAGAGATGTGTAGAAGGGAGTTGATTAGGACTTTGTATCCTATAGGTTTTTCTAATGGAAATAGTAAGAGCTATTGCACATCGAGCTTTGCAAACCATGTCACGTGAACTTGTGAACTTATTTTCGCATAGGGTTCGTTACTTATAAACTGCTCGTCAGTTGTAGCGCATTTAATACTGTATTTTTTAATAAAAACAAAGTCTTGTTTTTTTATGTAATATGTTTACTTGTATATCATATAGGAATTCGTCTAGAGTAAAGTAATTAGGATTTGATTGTTGTATGAATGATGATTGAACATATTAGTGGACTTTTGATTTCATAAGCAATTGTGATCGAATTATTTACTCTATGAATGATTAATATGACATTAATGCGCATAATATTTCTTTCTTATTGTAGAAACTTAGTGTTTCAAATAAAAAGAAAAATGGCAACTACTTTAAAGAATATTATTGCTGAACTCAATAGGGGTAAGAAACTCAATGGTGACAATTATGAAATATGGAATATAAAAATCTAATATGTATTGAAGGAGCAAGAGGCTTTTGAGCCATTTAACCTAACTATTGAAGTTCCTGAGGAAAGCAATACGGCTCAGCATAAGAGGGATCGTGATACATATGAATTATGAAAAAAAAGAACTCTGTAGCTCTCATCACGTTGCTGAATAGCATAGATAATGAGATATCTTGTGAGAATTTCGTAAATTCGAAACTGCAAAGGAAATGTGGTCCGCATTGGCTACTCATTTTGAAGGTACTTCAGTGACTAAAGTGAGGTCACTTACAATTAAGTTTGATACTTAAAAAAGTGCCCAGATGATATAATGCGAAAGCATCTGAGGCAAATGTCCAACATAGTAAGTGAGTTAAGTGATGATGGTCATGAGCTTTCTGATGAACAATAAGTGCAAGCTGTGATTTGTTCACTGCCTCAGAGTTGGGAGCATATGAAGATGCACCTCTAACTTATAATGAGAACATCAAGATAATGGAAGATGTTACGAGGCATCTCATCTTAGAGGAGGAGCATATTGAAGCCTCAAAAATGTCTTCTGAGGTATATGTAGTTAGTTATAGATCATATGGAGCTATGAACAAGAAACACAAGCATCATAGTGGACCCAAGTGGAAGAATAATAAAAGATTCAACCACTCTCCTCAGGAATCCAAGAAGGCAAAATGGAACTAACATAGAAAGGGAAAACGTCCCTTCAAGAAGAAGAACATGAAACATATGAATTGCTATAGTTGTGGTAATAATGGTACTTTGCTCGAGATTATACCAAGCTCAAGAATGTACAGCTTTATAATACAAACATTTGATCTGTGAATGTTTCTTATTATGCTTTTCTAACTGAATCACATCTTTTATGGTTTTACGTAGGTGACAATTCCAAAGTTGCTATACAAGGAATTGACACATGTAAATTAGACATGCGTGAAGGATGATACCTTATCCTACATGAAGTATTATTTGCTCCATAGATTTGTAGGAATCTTTTATCTGTGTTGATGTTGGTTATACTTAGTTTCAATATAAATTTCTACAGCAATGGAATGGATTTATATCTTGAATCTACTAATTATCGTTATGGCTTTTTATGTGATGGTTTTATTGTACTGGATGTGTTAAAGGAAAATAATAATTTTAGTTATTCATTATTTACATCTAATAATTCTAATAATGTTGCAACTTTGTGACATGTTAGTCTATGTTATATTGGCCAAAATTGAATTAGTCGATTAGCTAAAGAAGGACTTTTAGGTAATCTAAGTCAAGTAGATTTACCTACATGTAAGCATTGTTTAGCTGGTAAAATGGTAAGAAAGTTATTTTGAAAGGGAACACGAGCTTAATATCCATTGCAATTAATTCATTCTGATGTCTATGGTCTAATGAATCTAAGGATAGATGTGGGGCAGTTTATTTCATCATCTTTATAGATGACTATACTCAATATGGGCATGTTTATTTGATTTCTCATAAATTAGAAGCATTCAATTGTTTCATAAAATAAATGAACTTGGTTGAAAATCAAATAAGAAAATAAAAGCATCCCAAACTGTTCGTAGACAAGAATACTTATCAGAAAAGTTTAAGGCTTTATGTGATGAGAAAAGAATAGAAAGGCAATTAACAATTCCTAGACCTCACAACAAAATGGCGCTACTGAAAGAAAAAATAGGACACTATTATAAATTATTAGGTCCATGATGGCCCAAGCAAATTTACCAATTACTTTTTGAGGTGATGCATTGCTAGCAGCCACCTATGCACTTAATCATGTGCCCACGAAATTAGTTAATAGCATACCATATAAGTTGTGGACTGATAGGAAACCTGATGTGTCAAGTCTTAGACCTTGAAGGTGTGCATCCTGTATTCATGATCTCTCTCACAAACATGGGAAATTAGGCCCAAAGGGAGAAAAGGTATTTTTATTAGATATTTAGAATACTCAAAAGGATATATGTTCATTGGTGAATAAGGTAATGAAGGTATATCTGAATTTGAATCACAAGATGTAACATTCTTAGATAATGATTTTCCCAAGCAAGGTGAAATAGGTAAAGACCTATTGTTATGTGAGTCCCTTGATTAGAATGATTCTATTATGAAGAATCAAGATGAGAAACTTCAACCAAGTAGGAGCAATTCCACATAAAGGATCTCTATGATGACTAATCCGAGTGGAAGCAATCAGATCAATCATGAATTTATTTATGATGAACCTCGTTTAAGACGCAGTAATCGAGGAATAATTCCCCGACATCATTTTAAGATTAAAGAAGAAATTAATATGATTGTTCTGCATAAGGAAGAAGAGCTAAGGAATGTAAATGAGACTCTTATTGACCCTGTTAAAAAAGAATGGATGAAAGCAATGAAAGAAGAAATGGCTTCTTTAAGCTCAAATCAAGTATGGGACTTAGTTGACCTCCCCCTGAAGGCCTAAAAAAATTGAGAACAAGTGGGTTCTCAAAATAAAGCGAAAAACGGATGGCCATATCGAAAGATATAAGGCACGCCTTGTAACAAAAGGATATACACAAAAGGAGGGAATTTATTACGAGGAAACTTTTTCACTTGTTGTGAAGTTTGCTTTAATCTGTCTTATTCTGGCTATAGTAGCCAGTATGGATCTTGAATTACATCAAATGGACTGCTTTTCTCAATGGAGAATTAGATGAAGAAATTTATATAGAGCAACCTGAAGGTTTTATCAAGGTAGGTCAAGAAAATAAGGTATGTCGATTATTAAAATCAATTTATGGCCTGAAGTAGTCTTCAAGACAATGATACATTCGTTTTCATAACGTAAATATTTCGTATAATTTTCAAATGATCAATGAAGATCATTGTGTGTATATTAAGAGATCCAAAAATAAATTTAGAATTTTATCTTTATACGTGGATGATATATTGATTGCTTGTAATGACTGTGTGTTTCTTACGCAAATCAAAGATTGGCCATCATCCGAATTTGAAATGAAAGACATGGGTGAAGCAGCATACATTCTTAGAGTCAAGCTCTCAAAAGATTGTTCGAAGAGATTGTTATCGCTTTCACAAGCGATGTACATTCAAAGAATTCTTGAACGATTCCGTATGTAAGATTCCAAACTAATTCATAATCCTATTGCTAAAAATGAAGGCTTTCGTAAGAGAAATTATCCATCAACACCATAAGAATGGGAACAAATGAAGAATGTTCCCTACTCTAGTGCAGTTGAAAGTCTTATGTACGCAATGATGTGTACAAGACCAGATATTTGTAATGCTGTTGGGATGGTGAGCAGATATCAATCAAATCTAAGCCAAGCACGTTGGAAAGTAGTAAAGAGAATATTGAGGCATCTAACGGAAACTGTGGACTATGCATTATGTTATCAAGAAAATGATCTACGTATATAAAAGTATATAGATGTAGACTGGGGAGGAGATTTAGATGAAAGAAAATTTACCTCATAGTATGTATTCTTACTAAATCATGGAGCAATATCATAGAAAAGTAAGAAACAATCTTGTGTTGCATTATCCACAATGGAAGCTAAATTTATAGCATTCTCAACTGCAGTACAAGATGTTGTGTAGCTTCATCAATTTTTAGTACATTTGGGAGTCACTAAAGGAAAAATTAATCCAATGACCATCAACTGTGATAGTCAAGTTGCAATCACTTTTACTAAAAACCTCAAATTTCATTGTAAGACCAAGCACATATATACCAAGTATAACTATGTGAAAGATATAGTTGCACCAGTAGAAGTGAACATGAAATATATATCTACGCGAGATATGATAACAGACCCAATGACAAAGCCAATTTTCAGAGATATATACATTGGACATGTAAAGTCACTAGGACTACGTAGATATTGAAATATACTGATAAACATTTCTCTGTGTATGCTCACTTATTATAATGTCATATTTTGGATATAATGTATGATGAAGATTATACATTGTGTATCATGTGATTCATGAATATATGTGTTTTTTGCATAAATATATTTTGGGATGAATCACAAAATATATGACACAGATTATAGATTAGACCTTTCACATAGGAAATCACCTCTGGTGTTTATGCTCGCTAGAGATGAGGCATGTTTAAAGTTTATTATCTAGGTGATAATTGAGAGTGAGAAACTTAAACTATAAATGCCGTAAGGAAATTAGTTCAAAGTGATTTATTAATCACTATATTTATCCTACGTTGCCAGAAGTGAGTTCTGAATAATTTTTAAGTAAATAAGTGAACTCAAGTTAAACAGTGAATATGTTTGAAATATTATTTGTACGGTATTTCTTGAATAAAAAATGTTCAAGTTAAATGAAGTGGGTAAATACCATATCACATGACTTGTACCATGTGTGCACAATTGACCACAAAAAGGATTAATTTAAGTCTCCAAATCTCTTCTTACATTGTATGAGACCCTTAAAGCTGAGAAGAACATCATCATATATCATTATAACTCTTGTTTCATTCTTGAGTATTGAATTTAAGGTTTGCTACTTTAAGTTATTGCCAAAAAATAATGCAAGATGCGATCCTATAGAATAATTCTAAGAAAGCAAATTAAATTTAATTCAAAAGAGAATTAATAACAGAGGAAGGTCATTTATTTTTTAGATCAATGACTTGTATGAAAAGTATTCATAGATGGTCATCATCTCTTTAGTAGAGAACTTAAATACAGTTATGACATAAGCGACTAAATAAGATCAAAGAAAAGTGCTAATACGAGTTATAACTTAGGGTATAGCTTACAATGCCCTTTCAAGGACATATATGTCTTAGGATCAATTTGTTAAATCGAGATATCATATACTCCTAAAAAATATATGCCAACATATTCTCGTCGTATACTGGTCACACCGATTATTGAACAAGTATGAGCACTGCAGAGTTTTTTGTTTTTTAATTAGATTAAAATCCATCATGTGTGAGTGAGAGATAATGAATCAAATATACCCATGAGAGGTACCTATGAGGGGTATTATGGTCATTATACTTTACATAACTACCAAAGGTAGTTAAGGTTTAGCATTTAAAAACAAAAGAATACAAAGATAATATCTTATCTTGTAAATGAAAACTTCGGAGAAAGGCATTAAAAGTTCTTTAATCGGTGGAACTACAACAATAAACCAAGTATGTGTTTTTTGTTTATTATATGTATATGCAAAGATCCTATTTGACATGATTTGTGTGATTATCTTCTATCTTGAGAATTCTAACATGTTATTTCATTATTTGGTTATTTGTCTTTGTTACATGGACTTTATGTGTAGCATAAATCCTTAAATTGGATTGTGAGAGTGTATTAAATTAACGGAAAGGATTCAGATTCTCTTATAAATAAAATTATCGAATATATGTAGGTTTTAAATTTATGATAGTCATATTTTCAAGCTTCGAAATCCTCCAAACCCAGCATTAGTTGAAGAATAATGTGATCAAGCCATTTTGATACGTCTTATATTATGAGTTTACTAAATAACCCCTTTTCTTGACCAAAAATGAAAAATCGATCGATTAATTTCTATCTGATCTAAAGTGAGGTGTTATCGATTCAATAATTGATATCAGACTAAAACATTTAAACGGTGGTTTACTGTGCTGACTTTAAAGAAGATACTCCCACAGTAAACGGTGGTTTACTGTGCTGACTTTAAAGAAGATACTCCCACAATTTGTGCAAGGGCAGCATTGCTCCGCACTCATTACAAAACCTACCCTTTCAATTTCCAAAAAGATATGTTAGTATAAATGGAGTCGTTTAGAGGTGATGGAACGTGTGTTTCTTTTCTTGCATTTCAGCAGCTATTTATGTAACATCTGTTAACCGTAAATTGCATAAAGTATGAGATTTTAGAAATGCTTATATTTTATAAATAACTCAAATTGTAATCAGTGTTCTAGGGCTTTAAATTTGGATCACTCGGGTGCACTAATCTTTTTGTTTGATACTACGAAAAAAAGGGTTAGGCAAATGCTGTTAAGCTCATCTAAGATAAGGCATGTATTAAGCTTAGGACTGGCTCAACTCACAAGGATGTTTTTGCTTCCCTTCCCCTTGTATGAGAGAATGCCAGAAAATAGATTTTCTATATATGTATATAAAAATGTTGACCATTGAACTATAAGGGTAAAATTTGACAAGAATTATTTCAGGCATCCAAGGCCGTCAATGCCCACTTTTTCTTTTATACTTTGACTTGATCTAGTACTCATTATTCATGTAATATATGTATATAATATCTGAAAGGAAAAACACAATATAAAACAAAATGAAAGTCAACTATTCCTGAAACACATTAATGAATTCAACTAGTGGTTTGGTTTGACTTAAATAGCATATGCATCATTCCAAACCATTAAGACTTAATTCGATAACAAAAATGTCAACAAACAAAACGAACTGTTTTGATATCATTAAGCAGTTGACATTTAATTTATTCAATATAATTGGTAAGTAGATGACGCTAAACAAATAATTTCTGGTAGTCTGCTCCAACTTAATTAATCACATCCCAAAACAGATTACACTTTAATTAAAAATATAATCTTTTTATAGAAATTTAAAAAATCTTAAAATAATACCATCTCTATGATAAACAAACAGTTAAGTTACTTTGTATCTAATCTACTTGTTCCTTTTATTTGTTTATTACGTCGTGATCTTCATTGTTCATATTCAATGCGAGTCAAATTTAGAGGGATAAGACATGAATGACTTTAGCCTCCCGTCGTATATATAACGTGTCTCTGTCCAACAAATGTCTTGTCTTTTAGAACATAACACCATTTTTCTCCCCTTGCCTTTACTTATGGTTTTGTTTTTGGGATAAATCATAAGTCAGCAAACGTTTCTGTCGGGTTTTTTTGGAATCTCTGAAGAGCAAAGTTGTTGGAAGTTAATCCAGATGATACTCACTGCGATACTATTGTTCGTGACTGCTGCGGTTTTGGTGACCATCCATGTTTGTGCTGTCAACGGAGCTTTTCGCCAAAGAGACGGTGATGATAATGGTGATACCATCCCGACAACCACAGCGTACAATAGTGGACTGACGAAGGAGGAGTTGAAGAATCTACCTTGCTTCAACTACAAAGCTGAAGAAGAGGTTAACCCTGTGGATTGTGTGGTTTGTCTGGAGCGTTTCAGGGTCGGCGATAGTTGCAGGGTGTTGCCTAACTGCAACCACAGTTTTCATGTTTTGTGTATTGACTCGTGGGTGTTGAAGACTCCCATTTGTCCCATTTGTCGAACTACAGCCTTCCCCCCCAAAATTGTCATGGCGTTGGATGAAGAAACTGAAACTTCTGCTCATATTGGAGTTTAGTTCGACATTTGATTAGGTTTTTCTTCTTCTTATTCTTTGTTCTTCTGTTAAAAGCATCTGCGCAGCCCAAATAGTGAAGCTATACAGCATTATTAATCACAGAATACTACTCTAGTAACTTAGTTTATTATTTTGTATTACTATAAAAAAATTCATAATAATAAACATATTTATGAATTTATTTTAGTATAAATTATTGGATAATTAATAATTATTAAGATCCTGTTTTACAATTTTTAATACTACAAAATTTATAATTTAAAATAATTAAAATTTTTTAATAACTATAAGTATAGGGAATTTTACATCTTTTATTCCCACAAAAAAAATAAGACATTGATGAGAAGGTAAACAAGAAACCTATGCTTAAGGCCACATCAAGTCCTCAAACTAGTAGAGTCGTCTTAATTCTAGTGTTTTGGGAGGTTAAATTAATCACAAGACAAAGAAAACTAGATTTAATTTGGCTGTCAAACCAACTTTACACACCCTCACATATAATATAGTCCCCTCCTCTTAATTTTTCCCCACTATATAAAATTTTTGAAAAAAACAGTTGGTTTGGTATAAAAAAATGAAAAGTCAAACAGAAGTGTTGAGAGGTAATCAAGTGATTTATCTTGTTTCTAATCCACTTTGTTTCTTTTAATTGTTTATTACTTGGTAGTCTTCAATTCGCTGCCCATATCCTTAAAAGACGTGACTTTGGCCACCCCCCCTGCATAGATGTATCTGTCCACCAAATATCTCCTACTTTTAGAACGTACTACAGTTCTTCCTCCCTCGTCTTTACTTCTGTTCTAGTCAAGTTCGGATGAAGATGAAATTGAGATAGATAGGCTACAAATTAATACAACCTTCCCGTCGGATTTGTTTTGATAAGCGCTGGAGGGAAACCTAATCCAGATGATACTCACTGCGATACTATTGTTCGTGGCTGTTGGGGTTCTGGTGATCATCCATGTTTGTGTCGTCAATAAATCCCTTCGCCGAAGGGACGGTGATGATACAATCCCGACGACCACCGCGTGTAATGGTGGACTGAAACAGGTGACAGAGGAGGACTTGAAGAATCTACCTTGCTTCGACTACAAAGCAGCAGAAGAGGTCAGCCCTATAGATTGTGTGGTTTGTTTGGAGCATTTCAGGGTCGGAGATAGCTGCAGGGTGTTGCCTAACTGCAACCACAGTTTTCATGTTGTGTGTATCGACTCGTGGGTGTTGAAGTCCCCCATTTGTCCCATTTGTCGAACCAGAGTCTATCCCACCAAAGCTGCCACGGTATTTGATGAAGAAAGTGGAGCTTCTGTTGATACTGGAGGAGTTTAGATTGACATCGAATTAGGATTTTTTTTTAATTTCTTTTCTTTTCTTGTCAACAGATGTCACACGATTGAAGGCTCTAGCTTTTCACATGAATTCATGACACACTGTAAATTTTAAGTTGAATTCATGATACACTGTAAATTTAAGGTTCTCTTCCCTAACCAAGTTAATTAATTTGCAGTTTCAATGGGCTCGACCCGAATCTATTCTTAAATTCGACGGTTTTAATAGTTTTTCCTGTCCACTTTAGGGTTTATTTGGACCTTCCGTTGCAGTCCCTCAAGACTCAAGTCAGTGAAAGGTGGGCCAAGGTTTGTGTCTTATACAACGCATGCCAAAATTGAAAAAGTAATTTGATGGAAAACTGAAATAATCGTTTCCTTGGGATCTTAAATGGAGAGTAGAACTTTTTGGCTTCCTTCGTTTGTCTGAGATGTCCAAATTCTGTGGAAATTGTCTATCTACTCCCTTTTCAATATATATGTGATGTTCAGTTCTATGATTCACTGGGACCTTTCTACACCCTACAAAACCAACTGGTTCAACTTAGTAAGCAGATGAAGGCTTGATCATCTGTTCATGGACCAGTTTTCAAGTTCTCATAAGGTATCATCACCATAAGGGTTGGGCAATGGAGCGCCTTTAAAGACCATAGTAATGGACCAAAAGTGATGGCTGGTCTTCTGCAGGATTCAGTTATACCACAGATGATTTAAGCCTACTAGGGTCGACTCTGGCTACACTGGCAATCTTAGTGAATCTATTAACAAGGTCACCTGCCCAGAGAAGAACTCCCTTTTTCCAACTTCAAAGGAAACAAACCACCAATTATATAAATGACAAATTAGAGAACTCCCTTTTTCCAACTTCAAAGGAAACAAACCACCAATTATATAAATGACAAATTAGAGGACTCCCTTTTTCCAACTTCAAAGGAAACAAACCACCAATTATATAAATGACAAATTAGTCTAGTATACCAGAATCATTTTCTAACATATAATCACATTGCATGTACATTTCACCAAGTTCTAAAATGAAGCTGTGATCACTAATATTTTCACCGAGGTCATCTAAGTGCAGCTTGTAATTCCCATATCCCTAGCTCTCATAACGTAAGAATTCAGAATCACAAAACCATTAAAGGCTTGTTCAAATGAACTTCAAAAATATATTTCTGCTGACAAGTAACTGTGTTCACAAGCTAATAATGCAACCTATTCAACTCATTAACTACACACTCCAACAAACCAAAATATTCAGAATGTAAAACAGGCATAAAGGTGTACTCTTTGTATTAAGCCAGCTCATCTCAACGGCTAGCATGTTCTCTAACGTACTTAGGAGAGCCAGTTTGAGTTCAAATAAATAACAAACACTGCACATGAAACATTGACAGAGAGATGCAAATTACAGAAACAGTTCAGCTTTTGTTGTTGTTGCTGATATTATTCTCCAATTCACTCTTCAGCTGGAGTGAGAAATCATCATTGACATCATCATCATCCCAATCGTCTTCCCACTGCTGGGTCACCTCCTTCCCTTCTTCCTTGGAGTCCCATTCTGTACATTCACAAATCCATTTCAAACAAAGCAAACCGATGCAAATTAAAGCAATAGAAGCCAAACAAGTAGTAAAACAATTTTACTGAAAACACAAAAGCACCAACTTGTTCCATACCAATTCAAATCCCAAGTAATTTTTAGATGAAAAAGAATATGAAATACAAATAAAAGCAAAAAGAAGAGTTTTTAGTTGTACAGAGGGGCACCTTCATTGATATCGAACTCTTCGAACTCGTCATCGTCTTCGAAAAGGTCAAGTTTCAGGTCGTCACTCGCTGCCTTTACCTCCGTCGCCATCGAAAGACAGATCAGGCCCAAACCCTAAGCTTCCTTACACCAAATTCGATCACACCAAATCGGTATAGGCTATAAATGCCCAAGATCAAATTCGAAAATAAAAAAATGCTTCTGTACAACCACACGGCATCGTTCTTAATCAAGGGTGAGTGGCAAATTGTCGGCGTAAGGGATACGACGTGCCGTGTTATGCGTAATAGGCCATATGAACATACAAGTTTTTTCTTTCAATAATAAACTATAAAGTGTTAAACTTTTTTAATTTATTTGTTAAAAATTTTAATAACCCAGTTTAAAAAGTTATTTTTTGATGATGTAACTGAATTGTTAAAGTTTTAAAAGCTTGGATACTCAATTAAAAAAATTTTAAAATCTGAATATTGAATTGAAAATTTTTAAAAAATATTAGATATATTTTTAATATATTATCTCCTTTTTTGAAAAGTGGTATGAACATACAAGTTGCCGTGTTCATTTTGATTTTTTTAATCTCAAGTGTTTAACTCTTGAACTTCTTCTTTAAAACCTTCCTAAAATTTAAAAAAAAAGAATTTATTAATAGTTAAAAAGTAATCAATACACGATCTATAAACTTAATAGAAACAATTATTGGATGAGAATTTAGTAATATTACATGTTATAATAAGTAAATTTAGTGTTTGCTTTGAAATTTATTCCAATTTTTAATAGAACTTGAAGTAGTTAAAGTTGAACTTTTTCTTTTGACAATCTTGTAAGAAATTGAAACAATATTAAACTTCGAATACTTTCATTCACAAGGTAAGATCTTAGGTCCTCATGTGCTTAAATGAACCATCATTGGAGCAATATTGAAGATAGAGGATAGATTGTTGCGAGTAAATGTCTTAGAAATTATTTCATTTAATAAAATTTCTATATAAGTCTCATTAAATTCATCATGTTAATGTCATTTATTTTGTATGTAGTTTTAAGCTCTTCTTTAAAGCCCACCATCATCATTTATTCTTTATGTAGTTTGTGTATTGTATTATTGAGCCATAGAAACATTTATATTTGATATTTAGTTGGTATAAGTATTTAATTAGATTATTAGATAGCGAATCTTCCAAATTAATATAAAGAAGTTGCGGTTAAAGTAATATGATGAGCATGCTTTTTTATCGATATAGAAGTTGAAACAATTTGATGGCATTTTGGATCGATGACAATCATGGAACTAAATTTTAAGGATGTCTCAATTATGATGTAGATAAGTTGTCGATCATTAAGTTGCTATTGATTCAATATAAATATCTTATCTTACCATATGCTTATAGGAAACAGAATAAAGGTTGAAGGTTGAGAATAAGAAGTTAAAAAAGGAGTTGGTACGAAGAATGATGGTAATTATATTGAGGAGATGCATAAGTTACATAGTGAATTGATAGACGTTAAATAGGCTATTAAGATAAACAATTTGTGAAACTAAAAGATTGCATATATTGTTATTTTACTATATAATAGGTGTTATAGTAAATTTATCTATATTTACAACGTTATTTAATAAAAAGTTGAAGAATTTAAACTTTATTAACTTTGGTGTTACAGTATGGTAATTTGTTATAAACTATGCTACTGTTATTAGTTTTTACTACATTAAAATATAATTGTAAGAAGTTTAGATGAATGTTTTAATATAATTTTGGAAAACAATTATATTATCAGCTTACATAGATGCCTTTCTTTAGCTTTGGTACAGTATTTCCTATGAACTGGTATTTTAGTTCATCTCCAAACTTTTTGTAGTTCCTTGTTACTGTTCCCTCACTTCGCCTTCATTTCTTAATATGTAAAGTGACATAACTTTTGGTTGCTTCTATTTTTGTATATTTCGATAGTGAATTATCGTGGGGTAGTGAACTAGGTATGCTTTCCAGTTTATGATGGTGTTCCTTCCATAATGATTAAACTTCGGTGCAATTGATAATTGAGCTTCCATATCTGGCACCATTGATTTCATGCACATCATTTATCTAATTAATTAAAACTCAAATTCATCTTAATTGTGTTACTACAATTCATATGCACTTTTTTTTTTACTACAATTAGTTCCCTAACTAATGGTAAATGTATCTAATGAGCGCTTGTACTTAATGTTTGATGTTGTGGTGCCTTTCCCTCTATAGCTCATATATCACACTACTTAGGACTATCTTGAACATCTTACAGTTATTGTTAGTGAAGAATTTTAAAGCCTAACCTATAGTTTCATCTATGGCTGTCAGTTGAAACTATAAGTTACATCTGTATAATATGCTCTTCCACACCTTCAAAGACTAGTCACATAAAACTAATAAGTGATCTTTAGTTTATAATTGTGATTAAAATAGGAAGTAAATATTAAAACCATTCCAGGGCATTTTTTCTAATAGATGTAGCACCCCACTCCCATCTGACATATGCATGTGCACCCTTCGGACACACATGCAAATGCATGATAGAAATGGTGTGTTAACCATTTCACCTTCACTATATCACATGGCATCGTAAGTAAAACCATAAATAACACATTGCCTGAAAACCAAAAATTTCCTCATTTCATTTCTCAAATTATAATTCACATTATAGCATTAGCCATCATCCATATTTTACGATGTCAACCTAGAGTGTTTATGTGATAAAAACAATATCCAACAAAATCTAGTGAAGTCATCAACAATTACAAGACCATACTTCTTTCCGCCAAGACTTAATGTTCT
>JANVCQ010000006.1:35238578-35249893 GCA_025531925.1 Erythroxylum plowmanianum | reverse complement strand
TATTTAATAAGCAAATAACAAACATAATTCGTACTAAATTCCTTTAATATTCTAACCCCTAATTTGGGGCGTTACATGTTATAATACTTCCAGGGTATATATTAGGGCATTACATTTAGAAAAACACTCAATTTTAAAAAATAAGATTAAATATATTAAGTTTTGATTTGCAACCAATAAAGTGTTTCAAAGTAAAATTTATCAAATAAATAATGAAGAGCTTTGATTATTAAAACTAAAAATTAATTTAAATAAAATTTTTCATATTATGTTTATCTCAAAAAAACTTCGTTAAACTGTATGTACATAAGGTGACATATCTTTACAGGTGATTGCTTGCCTCCCCATGATATAATGACATTACATGTGCATTTAGTGTTAAATTTCAATCCTTATTTTGAGATCTTAGATGCTGTAGCGAATAAAATCACAGTAGATAACATCAACTCTAAAAGATAAAAACTATGAGGGAGGATCATCTAAAGATAGTGAAGATCTTTGTAGATATGGATGTATCATTCCTAGATAGATGTAATCTCTTATCTTATTAGTTGTGGCATAGATAAATCCTATCAGATAGAGCCCTATTTAGATGGGATGTCAGATGTGATCTAGTTAGTTTAGTTTAGTTGTGATTCTGAACTGTAATGCTAGAGGTGCTTATAAAGAGCTTATTTCAGCCTTGCTCCAAGAGAGAAGAGACAGAAAGTGTGACCATAACATCTAAAAGTGAGAAAAAAAAAGGGCAAAGAGGGTTATATTCTCATCTTTGTTTGATTATTTTAGGGATTGATTTGATTAATTATTGACTATGATATTAACTTAAGTTTCAATTCTGAAACTTTGTGAGACAACTTGTAATTGTGAAAGAGGGGGTAGGGTGAGAGATCAAGAGATCAATTTTTTCTCTATATCTTTATTGAGTTTAGTTGATTTATTTTTCAATTTGTGCTATGATTTTTTTCTTTTCACTGAAGGATTTTCCACGTTAAATCTTGGTATATATTTCATCGATTAATTTCTTCTCATTTTTTTAAATTGTTGCAATAAGGAGAGTTCTTTCTTGTTGTTAATATTTCGTTGATTTTTTAAAAAAAGGTGTATTTGTCTCCTAACATTTAATAGCATTGAAATCAAAGAATTAAGATCAATTTTATGAATTAAAAGCCTTAATAATTATCTCACAGAGGCAAAATGGAGAATTATGACAATTTTTGGTACTCCCAACTCGTTGTTAATAAGGATTGTACCTAATTAAAAACAGATTATTAACGACTTACTAATTGGCATAGTTTGGGATAGAAATGAATCAAAGATAAAACCCAACAATATCAACCTATTTTTGTCCAAATGGCGAAAGGCTTGGTATCTCTTAAATAAGGTTTCACATTTAAGTTTTGTAAATAAAACAATTAGGTTTTGGGAGAAATTTGTTCCCTTATGAGTACCCTAGATTCAACTTGAATTACTTGAAGTTCAATTATGACAAATCTTGTGAATAATATAAGTAGGTGGAAGAAGAGTCTTGCTTTCTTATAAAACTATCAGATTAGTCTAAACTTCCTTAAACCAGATAGTGCTCTAACAATTGAAATTGAAAGCCTTTTTATTCTTGGTTCTTGTAACCAGTTAAAGAAACACATTGCAATGAGTTTTTTGTCTGGTTAGCCATACTTGTAATTTAATTCGTCTTAATGTGTTAAAATTACTAACAATCAATTCCACTCACATCTTTATCCATGAATCAATACTTACAACACAAATTTGTCGCAAAAAAATCTGTTCCTTTTTTTAGTTTTTGTCTCCAACATGCAACGAATGGAGGATAGTTTAGTCGAATTTGAATTTTGTAAATAGGTTCAATTATGACAAAACTTCTGAATAAAATAAGTAGGTGTTGGAAGAGTTTTGCTCTCTTAAGAATCCATCTGATTTGTCGAAGCCTAAACATAACTTACACCGGTGGTCCTGAGACCAGAAAAGTATTCTAACAATTGAAATTCAAAAAACTGAATTTATATATGTTCTGTTCCACAATCTTATTAAATGTAGCAGGAAAAGAATGAAAATTACAGATTTGGTGATGCTTGCTAATAATCAATCAAACTTCTACAGAGGTATTAGCTCTTGCAAAAACTGAGCTAATATCAACAAAAAGATTCCAAGAACAGTATTTTTACCAGCCTGGAGTTTGGTAATTACAAGGAGACATGGCAACCTAAACAAGCTAGTCAAATTTACCACACATTAAGTGGTCGTTCACATTGAACTGCTGAATTCTTCAACCTTGAAGAGCTTGTTTCATGGAATTTATGCAGAACCTTTATGAGACCTCGTGCCTTGCTGCTAGCTTCAGACGTGCCGTCAGTTAGAAGTGAATATAGGGAACTCATGAGAGAAGGATCCTTGGCCAAAACCTCAACGACTTCCTGTCCACCATTTCTGCACAGCGATAACAAGATCGATACACAATACTCTTTCCCAGCTTTAGATGGCAAGGACTGCAAATTCCTGGTAATAACAGGAACCGGAGAAGTTTGCAGCATTTCTCTTGTACCATCAAAACTCTCAGTTAAAGCAGCCAGAACTGCTAATGAATCCGTCTTAAGTTCATCCCTATTCGAAGTAGACACTAATTCAACTAGCAATGGAACAATACCGGATTCAAGCAACCTGTGATGGTTTCCTGGATGCAGAAGAATCCCGAAAATCGCCACGAGTGCGTTCTTTTTCCCGCAGGCTGTTCCGGTCTTGATCAGCTCGATGAGAGCTGGAAATGCTTCAGGCATTTCTGCTATGTACTTCCGGCAGCCCCTCGCTGAGGAAAGGTAGAAGAGTGCTGCAGCGGCTATCTGTCTTGCTTCCAGACTCAGCCCCTCACTCAAGACTCTGAGAATTGGTCTCAATCCATCATTCTCGATTATCAGCCTTCTGCCACTAGTATGCTTTGACAGTTTCAGTAGAGCTGCAATGGCATTCTCTTGCATAGATGTGTCTAGAGAAGATAGAAGGTTTAGGAGAGGCAGGATCGTGCCTGCTTCAATCAAACAAGACCTGTTAAAAATGTTTGATTTTGCAAGCAATCGGATCTCGTAAGCAGCCTTGTTTTTCAGTTCATTTGAGCCAAAAACCAGCCTACTAGCAAGATGCCGAGACACAAATTTCATTGCCTCAGCGACAACGGGACTGCCCGGAATAATAGTTCCCGTTATACCTCGACTTCTTTTCCCTGATTTTGATAGAGAAATGCCATGATCAGCACAAAACTGCTGGATTAGCTTTCTTAGAGATGTGTTGGGAACCATTTCTGTGCTAGTCAGCCTCTCTCCTGTTTTGGGGCAGGTTGTATTTCCAGCCTTCAGCCATTTCTGAATCGAGGATCGATCATAAGTTTGTCCTGTCGAAATTGTTACAGGGTCAGTCATCAGCTCTAATGAAATTGGACAGCGGAAATCTTCCGGATTTAAGCAACTAATGATCTCTGGGCTGCATCTCACGTAACGATAATCCTGGTCTCGATGGTCCATAGTTTCGAAAA
Organism: Erythroxylum plowmanianum; assembly: GCA_025531925.1. Taxonomy (NCBI): domain Eukaryota; kingdom Viridiplantae; phylum Streptophyta; class Magnoliopsida; order Malpighiales; family Erythroxylaceae; genus Erythroxylum; species Erythroxylum plowmanianum. The sequence goes on along the minus strand of JANVCQ010000006.1, from coordinate 35,246,355 downwards.
TCACTACCCTGCAATAGCTCATCAACCCCACCAAGCTATGCAAAAATGGAACATCTCTCTCCTCACACTCCAACTGATATCCAATCTCTTCTTCCAAGAACCGGATTTCCTTGTTACATGCACTCCATCTTTTAATCTCTAGATAATCAAGAACCGGCTTAACAAAGCTTGAATCAGTTTCCATTCCCTTCTCAAAATAATCCAATAAACAATGAACTTGCTTCAATGCCCACTCATCTTCAGGGTCTATCTCAAACTTGGCTCTACGTGCTTGTTTTGCTACTAATTCAACCAGTTCCTTAACTTCACCACAAACATCTATAGAGTTCAACGGCAGAACATCAAGAGCTGTGGCAACTGCCTGAATCAACACCCTAAACTGATGAGCGACGAGCTGAGACTTCATCAAGATCCAAAGCCTGGCACCTTCACGCGTACAATCCTCGAATAAGAATTGGATTTTCTGAAATGTGAGGTGGAGCTCGAAGAATGAGAGTACTACCGACTCAGAGAGAACCAGTCCACGGTCTCTTATCTCCTCGAATAATATCAGAAGAATTCCAATTTGTCTAATGGTTTCACGGACATTTCTTCTTTGTGTGGCAAAGAACTTTGAGTGGAAATTGCAGATGGATTGAGAGAGACTGATCAAAGAACCGATAAGGGTCACTGGAGAAATGGCCTCACAAGGATGAACTGCCGGAAATGTTAGAATCCGGCGGTCCGAAAAATGGAACTTTTGAATCATTTGAAGTAAGCAATAGAAGTGGGAAAAAAAGAGAACTCTGTTTCTGTTCTTTGTTTTGTTGGGTCTCAGGAATGTTAGGATTCCAAATACATATAAGAGAGAGCAACTAGCAAATCAATCGACACGTGGCACTAGATCACGCATCTTAGGTTTGATGAGTAGACGGCTAAGATTTGACACAAGAAACCACGTGTACGAAGACACGTGGGCACTGGGCAGGCTAACGCAGCTTCTTCGATCTTGGGCAGTATTAGTGTACGGAAACTATTCACGTGGGACCCACTAAGCCGACCCAAGTACGTGGTCCAATAGAAATGCGGCATCATACTTAGGGATGGGGCTTCCTCGATTCAAAGTCCGCGTAAATGCGGGTTTGAATGGAGTGTCCTTTTGTAATTAGCATAAATTATACTTAAGGAAAAGTGTGGAATAGAAATAATCAACGTTGTTATTATTAATTCAGGCTTGAAGCATAAAAAGTCCGCACTAGGCCAAACTTAATGTCATTTCATGTGTAGTCAGCGTTTGGGTGTAGATAAGCAGTTCATGTATCCTATGCTCGCGTATTTGAAATCTACTTGGCTCATTATAGCTTCGCCACATGTTTTATTATCTAGTCAACATTCAAAGAATTTTATTTAATTTGATAAAAATTGTCTACCTTAGTATAGTGGTCAGTGTATCTATACTTTAACAAACTCTCTCATTCAACTTATAAAATTTAATAGAATTGCGAAATTTAATCTCTTAAAGACAATATTAATACAACCAAAATTCAGGTAATGTGATTAACTAGTCTGTAAAGGAGATTTTAACACACCACTTCTTTCAATTTATTAAATTAATTTACTTTGTGGACATAATTTATAAAATATTATATATTTACTTCAAAAATTAAACTGTAGTTAATTCTAATAAACGCAACAAATTTGGCTCATCTTAGTGAAGGTCATTTTTTTACATCAGGTAGCGATTAAGCAAAAGTGACAGACTGAGATTGAGGTTAAAGCTAAGACAGCTTGATAAGACGGCTTTCTTGGGTTTTAGATAACAAAGGGACGGTGAGGGAGGAGTGTCGAAGGTATAAAGGTTATCAAGCTTGAGGGATGCTCGAGTTTATCTTTGACGAAAAAGCATGTAGCCTATTTGTCGAGTTCCTTTTGTTCCCCTCTTTTTTTTTTTCTTTGAAGGAAAATCATGTGAGTTCAATATAATACGTAGTGTTAGTCTTATTATGTATCTCAAATTTATATAAATGATAAAAAATGAAAATAATACGGAATATCTAGATTTTGGTTTTATCTCTAACTCAGATGTTGATTTCGAGCTTCAAACGTTTCCGAATCATCCGAGACCTTTAGTGAAAAGTGCTCCCCAATTTACAGGTTAGGTCTTTCTACAGTTTCCTCAAAACACAAACTCTCTTAACAGGTCAGAGAATCCTTATGCTCGTGAATGATATATGAGCAACTGCAGAAAATTTTAATTTTTATATAGCTTTTATATCGAACTTCTCAATCACAAGATCGATATGAATCCGGTCTATATTAATTGGAATTCATTTTTACCCGAATTTTGACCCATTAATCTAGATCATTTATTGGGTCATTTTATTACCTTTATCTAGATCAAATGACGCAATTTGATCAATAATTTATTTAAAAACTAAAATTATAATTAATGTTATCCAACTTTATGAGACATAGATAAAATTATCAGCAAGGATAAAAATGTCTAAAATTCAAAACTGTAAAGGATAAGTGATTAAGCATGGATTATACCGAGGATAAAATGCCAACTTGGAGAAGTGAAAACTGGGCTCCAGGTTTGGCAATTGTCGGCAGAGAAGGCCGAATGCTAATTTGCATTATCTAGCAATTAAGCAAATATGGATTAAGTCAATTTAATCTTAATAGCAATCAATCGCTAACAATTAAGCAATTGTGTTAAATTGATATATTAGCGTAAGCTAATACTCGTTACAAACTTCTTTGGTACATTAAAAACTTTATAGTGCTATTGAAATATCTTCTGTCACTTAAGATCTTCTCACTGTCTCAACATGACTTGTTGACCCCACGTCCTATTCCTATTAAATGAGAACGAGTGGTGCTTATTAGCGTATCAGCTCCTTGTGCTGGAGCTATTCAATTCAATAATTAGGATTGAACAAAATAAAAATTGAGTAATAATGTATTTAGATTTGAGTAGGACATTAGTGACAACACTTACCCGACCCCCAAGACGTGGGGTTTGAATTGTGGATAGGACAGAAGTTGGGAAAAAAATATTTTTCAAAATATGCCTTGATAACATATAAATCGTTAACACTAAAAATACTAATAATTTTTATTCTTTATTCTTTAGTTGTTTTTCTCAAATGCTACTATATTAATTATAACTTTTAGATTCATATTTATTTTAGTATTTATTTCTTTTTCATAAGGAAACGAATAGAACTTTAACTTTTAATTTAGCTAAAAATTAAAAAGAAAGTATAATTTTCGTACAATTATATTTTTTATATGAAAGTATCTGATTACTTTTTTTAGTATAATAATGTCTATTGTATTACTTAATTATAAATATAGTTTTTATTATATATGGAACGAATTCTTGTTGAAGGTAATATTTTGTTAAAAATACACAAAATGATACGCAATATGACTAAAAACAATTCACTTGAAAGTTAATTTAGATGATCATTCAAATCTTAAATTATATTAAAATTAAACTATCATCAAAATGATCAGGACAGAACTCAAAGAGGTTATTTCCAATTTGTGAAGAATAAGTTGCAAAATTGGATAAGAAAATATTTGATGAATAATTATTTAATTAATTAAGTTCAAAAATATATTTAATAGTATCGACTTTAAAATATTAGAAGTCGTAGAGATAAATTGTAATTATTTTAATGTAGTTTTTATAGAAGTATATGTTTCGCAAAATTTTTTCCACTTAATAAAATTTCTAATTACAATAGTAAGTTTAATTACCTTTTCGTATATAAAATCTAATTATGAGGAAAGAAATTATTTTAAATTTATTTTTACCATACATAAAGGAAAATTTTCGAATAGTACAACCAAGAGTTTAAAACATAAAATAGTAATATTTTAATATAATATATTTCTTTCTTTTAAAAAAATACAAAAGTCTAGATGTATTAATCAAGGAATGGAAATAAAGTGCGCATTACAAGCTCCGAGCCACCATAACACAGTACAAACACCATTTAGTCTAATAACCAATTGAGCTTAAATGCTTTTATACTTTTGTTCATAAATTACAGATTACACATCTAAAGAAAATTTTTAGACAAAAAAGAATATTCTTCTTCGTCCAACTTCGGTCCTCGTTCCTTATTCAAGTCTCTAGTTTTCAACCAACACTACACTACAAGTTTATTATAGATATGTCATCATCTGCTTTAAACATCGTTGGAATCAAACTTCCAATCAAATAAAGCTTTCTTTATCTCATACATAATGTTAAATGAATAATGCGAAATTGGGTATTTTATTCTCTAGAACAAATCAGTTGTAATATAAAATAATTCCAACCGTGCACAAAGTTCTCTAGCCAAATCCTATTGGTCTTTTGTAGGCATGCAAATGTACTAAGAATTTCTTTATCTTTATCTGGTGAATACATCAACATATTGGATTACCGACTCTAACATCTTGAATGTTGATTTCCATCTAGTTGGACAATCCAAAACTAACTTCTTTGTATTCAAAATATATAATTTTTGTTCAGATTGTTCAAATTTCTCAACTTTTTTAGGTGTTGCATTTCAATATACTGCACTATTTTGAATCAAATCTATTGCTTCCTTTATCATATCCAACTTATCGTTCATATTCAAATTTAGAATATATGCAAAGTAACAAATATGAATTAACTTTCCACTAACCAACAAGCTCCTAACCCGTATCTTATTCGTCAACTTTTCAATCATAACATTATTCATGCTATAATTGTCTTAAGTTATGGTCAAAAATTTGGTGCCAATATTACAATCTATCAAACAGGCTCCCAATATGGTTGCCAACCTTCGCTTATATGTGGTGTCAACATAAAAATGAATATATCATGTAAAAAATATGACCAAATCATAGTATAATGAAAAAGTAAATAAAAGCAATATTAAAGAATACCTCAAAAATTTATTGCGTAAAGTTTAATCATTGCCAAGATAATGTGCCATCACTGCCATAAATCCTTCTTTAGGTTATTAGTTGTCTACACGTTTATTATAATGGCAATCCATCTTCAACACTTGACAGTGTTTTTAAAATTTCTTTCTTCTTATCTTTGTATATCTTCATAATGTCCTTCTTCAATATATTTTGAGATCTCAATTGTTCATAAATTGCAAAACATCCTAAACTTGTTGGTATCAACTTTAGATAGTTAAAGTTCATCACCAGTTACTATAGAAGTAATAAAAAAATCTTGATTTATTGTTGTCATAAGATATTACAGTAATTTTATTGTTCCCTATCATAAGGTTAGGGGTTAAAAATGTTTGACCTCATACCATCTTTTTTATTACATAAATCCACATGTTTTTTTAAATGAGAGGTTTCACTTTTTGAACTCTAAGCCAACATTTTTTGACATTATTTACACTCAATTTTTTCTACTCCATCTATTAATATAGTCTTATTGAAGTGACTTTAAACTTCACTTTTCAATTGACTTGGAGTTGGACTTCTATCTTCACTTGGTACAAGATTAGAAGTTCCTACTTCTATCTTTGGTACTAAATTACAACTCTCTTTGGAAGGAATATGCTCATCTATCGTGAAACAATCAAACGTATAAACATATATGTTATTCATAATCGTAATTGTTAATTCATAAACATGGGAGAAAATAGGAGAATATAAATCATAATCATAGAATTAAAATCTATCAATTATCAGTGACTCACACAGTCATATACAAGGGCATGTATATCGCTGAGATCGTGTCATACAATACACACAGATGTTTATGTGTTTTTGTAGATTAGGTATTGGGCTGTGTAAGTTCGTAAAATTCACAATCTCATAATGACTTACACGTCCATATACACAGGCATGTATATGACTATGTAAGTCTGCAAAAATACCTCCCTAATGGCAACAATATCACAAATTCAATTTTTAATTAAAACCAAAATACGATGAAGGAACTTTACCTTAGTGGGTGGGTGGCGAAGAAGCAAAAAAACATTGTGGGGGGTTGGTAGGGCAGTGGGGAAGAGGGACAACTGCGGATAGAGGGCGAAGGGGTGGCGATTAGCCACTGGAGCAGAGAAAGGGTGAGTGAGGGCTGACGGTGGATATATATAGAGAGAGAGAGAGAGACTGAAGTGTTGGGATTGAGGAAAAAAGGTTAATCAAATGTAAAATGATGTCGTTTTATTTTATGAAAAACAAAAGCATACACGATGTCATTTTGCTTTTATTTACTTTGTCTCATAAACAAAAATCATAATTGAAAATGACATTAGTTTACTTTTGAAGCAAAACGACATCGTTTCTAGTATGTTATTGGGCCTCAAGTCATACTAAAATTTGGGTTAATTCGACATCCTTATAGCTTTTGGACCCAAGGCCTAACCTGAGGCTCAGTTAACTCGAGTTAGGCCTAAATACCACCTTTAGTGTTTGTGAATGAACTCAAATAGGAATATCAGCAAATTGTTCTTTACTAAATGTATCTAAAGCTCTTTAAAATTATTGATTCCATTTCGACTAATAAATGCACTTTTACATTTTAAAGGACTGAAGTTTTGAAGTGTTAAACCTAATTAAAGCAACTCCCTTATTTTTAACTAAATGCTCAAAATCATAAATATTATGAATTAGAAGATTAAAATTGTGGTCGGGAATGGAGGCAAAACATGGCTTTAGGATGATAAATGGAGTGATCTTGATCCCTTTCACTAAATACAAGGTCTAAATAACCTTAAACTCTTAATCCTCTTAAAGGCCAAAGTTACTATGATCATTGACATTGAAGTATGAACTAAAGATTCAAAGGCTTTAATACTATAGTGAGCTATGAGCCAATTTACAAATAAAACATAAAAGGTAAAGATGGAACAAGGTCTAAATAACCTTAAACTCTTAATCCTCTTAAAGGCCAAAGTTACTATGATCATTGACATTGAAGTATGAACTAAAGATTCAAAGGCTTTAATACTATAGTGAGCTGTGAGCCAATTTACAAATAAAACATAAAAGGTAAAGATGGAACGACTTATAGGTACCACAACTAAAAAACTTTTACTAATAAATCCCAGCTATACCTGCCTAAACAATCTACTCAATTGGTGTCATAGTGAAAGCTTATTTGGTTCAAAGATAACTCCCTCAAAACTTCTTTTATTCTCTGGTTAGCCATTAAATAGTGATTAAACAATTTAGATAGGGTGAAAGTTGTCTCCCCCTCTAACATATTATTTAAATTATATTGTCAAGAACATGAAAACTTAAACTACCTGCTCTTCTCTTGTTTTCAAAATCTTTTTGGAGTAATGTTTTTAACTTGTGTAGAATCTAAAGCAACCAAAGTAACTGGTTAGTGTTTGTAGCTTGGGTGGAAGAGTTCAAATTTATACACCAAGGTCACTCGATAGTCTTTTTTTGGATGCCTACGAGATATTCTAGGAGGATTCTAATTATGGGAAGATACCTTTTAGTCATCCACTCTCATATTAATCATTCGACAGTCTTTAATTAAGTTAATGATCAGCTGTGCTGTGACACCTACTTGATTTGGTGGGAAAAGGAACAAAAGAACAATTCACAATGAATTGCGGAGCTTTTTAAGTCATCACTATTGCAACAGTTCGATGGATGAGACAGATGATTATGGTAAATAATATTTACTTAAAAGATGAATCCTAAACTATTTTCTAGATGTAGAATATATAATCCTTGGTTAAGGGAGGTGGTCGGGTCAGCCGTGCTGGGCCCGGACCCAATCCATATCAATCCACTCGACCCGAAGACCGATCGGTCCCCTCTC
>JANVCQ010000006.1:35198149-35212506 GCA_025531925.1 Erythroxylum plowmanianum | reverse complement strand
TTAACTAATTCTAGATATTTTATTATTATCAAAACATAAAGGGATTTAATTTGTCAACCACCATTGGTCCAACAATAAAGTCAATTCCTCATATATCAAAAATTTCACATACTAGGATTTTTGTAAGTCCCATTTGATCTCTTCATCTTGGACTACCTGTTTTTTGTCAACGATCATAAGACTTACAAAAATGTATACATCATAAAATAATTTGGGCCAAAATAAACCACATTAAAAAATTTTAGGAGTTGTTCTTTTAGGGACAAAATGTCCCCCGCATACAAATGAATGGCAAAATTTTAATCTGGAAAGAATTTCATCTTCTATAACACACCTTTTAATAATTTGATCAGCACAAAATTTCCAAATGTGAGGTTCATCCCATATATAATATTTGGTTTATCATCTAATTTTATCCTTTTTAGCTCAAGATAAATTACTAGGTAAGGACTTAGTCACTAAGAAATTTACTATATCAATATACCATGGAATTGCCTGTTGGATTGTAAAGAGACTTTTATCTAGAAATTCATCTTGGAAAACATCAGATGTATTGGTTAGAGTGATCCGGCTGAGATGATTGGCCACCAAAATTTCAACTCTCTTCTTGTAGCGTATTTCCAACTTTGATTATTTTAGGAGTAAGATCTACCAAATCAACCTTGGTTTTATTTCTTTCTTGGCCACCAAATATTTCAGAGCTACATAGTTTGAATAAATGATCACTTGTGTAACCCATAAGTAAGACTAAAAATTTTTCAACCTAAAAACTACAACCAAGAATTCTTTCTCTGTCATGGAATAGTCCTTTTGAGCATCGTTAAGTGTTATGGAGGCATAGTAAGTGACATGAGGTACTTTGTTCACGTTTTGACCCAAAACTACTCTAACTACATAATCCGATGCATTGCATATTAATTCAAAGGGAATGCCCCACTTCAGTGGCTGAATTATTGGGGTGGTAGTGAGTCGTTTCTTTAGTTCATCAAATGCAATTTTACATGACGCATCAAAATCAAAATTCACATCTTTTTGGAGTAGTCTACACATAGGTTGAGCAATCTTCAAAAAACCTTTAATAAATTATTGATAGAATCCTACATGACCAAGAAAAGAGCGAACTTCTTGCACAGTTGTAGGGTAAGGTAAAGATCTTATAACATATCATCAAACTTTACTTGGATCGCTTTAATCTTCATTACCATAGTATTGTCGGGGCATTTGTTAACTCGAACAAATATTATCAAACTCCATGTGTCTCAGATTAGTTCTCATAATTCCTCAAATAACTAATTCCTCAATGATGTAATATTATCTCTTGTTATTTTCAATTTCCCAATTGTCTTACCTTTCTTGACTGACTTTCTCCATTCTTTAGATTTCCTCATATTTTACATTGATGTATTCTAATGTCTGCTCATTCATACTTGTTTCTTCACACACTCTAATTTGTTTGCAATCTTAACTTCCTGTGCTTGTAACACCTTCATCAGGTCAAATTTGTATCTCCCAAACATATTTACACAGAATATAACATAGACCTATATACTCTTCATATTAGCAATTAAAGTCTCCTCAATTTCAGGAATCCACTCATATAGTTGGATACTTTACATCAGAAAAAATACATACTTTTTCAGTAGCATATTCTACCTCTTATGCTTGAGTCTCCGTTAGGGATATGACTCCAATATTTACTTTTAAATCATCACATATTCATTCATTCCTCAAAATGAAACATTCGATTCATGCAATATGATTCGATAAAACATCTCTATCACAATTCCTCATTGATGTTCCCACATTTCACATATAACCCATCTAAACACTAAACCATCACTTCTACTTCATTTTCAACTTCATTTCAACCCAATATCATTGATAATTACATCTAAATCTATCTTTGATCATTAACCCCAAAAACTAAACATATACATTTACCCATTATTCTTTCTTCTTAAAATACAAGACAGTAACTTCTTCTTCTTTTAATAGCCTTAATGAGTGTACAATGTCCATTTTACCCCTTCCTTTAAGCCTTATGTCTTATGCCATTAATTGAACTTCCAACAATGCCCTCCATACATTCTTATAACATTAATACTTCAATTCAATTAATCTATGTCATAAAATCTTACCAACATTAACATAATAATTAACTCCACAAAATAATCCCTTAAAGATCTCATAATTTATTCAAATCATACTTGATCCTCAAGAAAAAAAATTTAGGGGGCCAACACTTGCTTACTCCACTGCTCCTCTCCTCAAATTGCGTAGGGAAAGTCCTGACATTTCTCTCAAGTACAGAAGTACTACCTCCCCTCTTAAACTGTTCTCTCCCCTTTCTCTTTTTGCTCACTGTGCTCTTTATATTTTCGATGTTCTCAACCCTCAAAGTCGCTTCAATCAGTTATTGAAAATCACAAAAATTTTACACCACCACTTTCTCCTTGATAGCAAGATGCAACCCCAATTCGAACCTACGACACCTAACTGCCTCACTCACCATCAACTCAGCTGCATATCGGGCCAACTGTGTGAATTGATGCTCATATTCTCTCACTGTCATTTCCCTCTAGGTGAGACTCAGAAATTCTCTCTGCTTCTACTGAACATACACCTCAGACAGATACTTCTTCTTAAACACTGTCAAGAAATCCTTCTAGGCGAGCACTGACGGTCTCACCTAACTTCCTAGCACACTCTCCCACTAATGTAGAGCATCCCTCTGAAGTAGACTAGTAGCATACACAACCTTCTCCTCATCCTTGCAGTCCATCTGATTCAGTATCCTCTCAGTCTTTCTCATCCAAGTCTCGGCTTCTTCTAGATCCGTTGTCCCATAGAAATCCACTACTCCATACTTCCTGAGCTTGTCAAACTGCCTCCCCTTCTTGACAGGGGTCGAGCAGAGGATTGTGATATCTGTCTTATAGCCTAAACAAATGCCTGAGTGAAGGCTTGGAACATCCTCGGATCTAATGGAGTAGGTACTTGCTGCTGTGGAAGAGAAGACTCCCGCATCTGTGATCGAATGGGTTCATTACTAGGCCCTACAGAAGCCTTAGTATTCCTTGGGGCTACCGACTCATCGGTACTCTCCTCCCATGGAGGAGAGTCAGGTGCAATTGATCCTTGCAATACTCCTCATGTGCTTCTACGAGGTGGCATCTCACTCCTTCAATAAAACACTACCGATTAGCTACATTTCATTTTTTTTTGTCTTAATTCCTACATGTATGCATGACGTGCATGTCACTTAATGCAATCAGTCATTTCAGATAACATAAAATTTCATCCTACTATGCATTCTAAGCCTAGGAAAAACCTAGTCGCTCTGATACCAAATTATTGGGTCCCGTTTTCGGAACCCAAACATTCAGAGACATTTGACAAAGAACAGTACTTACCCTCGACTATACTAAACCTGTTTTGGGAATATCTGGATTAACTCTCATTATGGGTATCGGATTAGGGTATTCTTTGGGTAGTTCGAAAGAAGACTCCAAGATCTACCACTTTCATGAAGACCTTGAAGACAAAATCTATCGTCTGAGGGGTAAAAATGAAACAGACAATAGGATAGGACGAAACCCAATGAGAAAGCAGACAAATTGAGGGAGGCAGACGAATGCCACAAAGCAGGCAAAATGAGACACAGATGAAGTAACATACAGACGAAACCCGAGTCAACTTAAGATGAAGCAAAGTCAACTTAAGACGATGCAATGCTTAAAACAAAACGGGTCAACTTAAGACAATGCAATGCTTAAGAAGAAGCGAAAGACAAACGAAACGAAAGACAGACGAAGCAAAAGTCTTAAGACGAAGTGAAGTCATAAATCAATAGCAAATAAGCAGACGAATGGAGTCAACTTAAGACGATGCAACTCTTAAGACGAATGACGTCATCATAGACAATATGACATCATCACAGATGAAGTGTCTTTACAAACGATATAATTTTACAGACGAATGCATCCTTATAGACGATGCATTCTTAATACGAAATGACGTCATCATAGACAAAGTGTCTTTACAGACAATACAATCTTACAGACTAATCAAAAGGACAGACGAAACAACATACAGATGAAACAACATACAGATGGAACAAAAAGACAAACGAAACAACATACAAATGAAACCTGAATCCACTTAAGGCAAAGCAAAGTCAACTTAAGAAACTTAAGACGATGGAACGCTTAAGACCAAGTGGGTCAACTTAAGATGAAACAAAGTCAACTTAAGACAAAGCGAAGACGAATCAAAAGTTTTAAGAAAAAGCGACGTCCTAAGACGATAGCAAATAAGCAAACAAATGGAGTCAACTGAAGATGATGCAAAGTCAACTTAAGACGATGCAACTCTTAAAACGAGTGACGTCATTATAGACAATATGACGTCATCACAAACGAAGCATCTTTACAGACAATACAATTCCTCTCTTATAAAGACCATAACTTTCGACTTCGAAGTCCAAAGTTCCTATGTTATATATCGATGGAAAGCTAGACAATTAAACTACATCTTCTAGAGGACAACTTTAATTAATTTAGCGTTAATTAATCTAGTTTCCCCTTGAAATTCAACATTCAAATTCTACACTTATGAAAGGTTTGGACTAAGAAAAATACATCTACCCTAGGAATATGCACATACTCATAAGGACTTTCAGTTTTTACTCATTTACTTTAACTCATTTACCCAACAACAGAAACCCATACATAACTTTAATTACATCAATACAATTCAAACAAGGGCTTAACCCCCCCCCCCCCCAGTACAGCCTATACAAAATGCTCGATGTTTACATGTTTATGAAGCTATACCAAAAGTGAACAAACTAACCTAGTTACAAAAGCTACTATCTTGGAGTTTTGTCGAAAAGCCTTGCAAGGATTACTTATATTCTTGACCTGCACTTGAGGAGGGAATAATGGGGGTGAGCAACACAACTCAATGGCTAATATATTTATAGCCATTGGCAATTGGCCACAAATTCAAGCATATATATATATTTACATGTATACACACACACACACACACACATATATATATAAACATTCCTTAAATTTAGCTCAAATCACGTTATAGCTCATAACACATAACACTCAATATGTTTCATACTTGACAATTTAAAAATGCAATGCACAACAAACGACTCAAAAGTTCTATGAAAAAGAATAAGGAAATCGAAGTTTACCCCATGAACAGAATGAGTCCATTTCGAAGCTTATATGCCACAAGCGGGCAACCGGGAGAAGGCTCTTGTCAATATGCACATGACGAACAGAATGGTTCTACTCTCGCCCAAATAGAAGCACATAATCATGCTTAAAATCATTTTACCAAAATCCTTTTATACTTTCAAACCTTTTCTTTCATTTTTCATGCAATACCGAATATCATGGCCTCTATTGAGGTACAACAATAAGCATATTTCATCATGCATTTTCAACATTTACAACAAGTCAATTTTGAACATATACATACATATAGGCAAGGAATGACCCAATCACACAAAAACTATAAATACATTACCCACCTAATAAGCTTGCGAAAATCCAAGTCAAACTTGTCTTTCCTTTTGCTCTTGAAAAGTGTTCCCTTAGTTTCCTAAAATAACCAAGGTTTCATTCAAACAACATTCCAATAAAGTCTATAAACTTCAAGAAATCACAAGTTTCATCATACATTAAACTCAATTTAACCTACCTGTAACCCATCTAGGTTGGAAATTTAAGATCTAGTTTACAAAACCCTAAAATCAATTGGGTTCTCCTAATCCACCATCTTCCCACAAGAACCTCTTTGCTCTCTAACTCCTTCCTCCTTCTTACAACCTATTCCTTTAATAAAGCAAGAAGAAAAGATGGTTAACCTACCTCAATAACTTGATTTCTCCTTCTCTTCTTTTTCACCGAAACCTCTCTTCTTCTATCTTATTTTAGTTTCTCTCTTCTTTCTCCTTGGTTCTCACGACACTTCTCTCTTCTTCCAATACAAAACCACTTTTTAATGGTCTTTTTCCTATCTTACACTTCATTGATGTTGTCCTTCCCATCTTGCCCCTTCTCTCATTTAATCCATCTACTATCTCCTTTAAGCTAACTTACTTCTAACCTTCCCATATTAATTCTAACTTAATTCAAATCCTTCCATCAATTTCTAATCTCTATTCATGCCACAAAAATTGTGATTAAATTCAAACAAAAATCAAACAATTGAAAAATAAACCAAGACCTAATAAGAAAAAATCTAAACACAAATCACAAAAATTGGAAAAAAAATTTTAGGGTCCAACAACTTCCCCATCAAATTCCATCGTAAAGGTGCCCTTATCAACATCTATCTTAGTTTAGGTCGTATTAAGAAATGGTATGCTTAGCAAGATAACTATTGGATTATACGAGGATTCATCATTCATATCTATTATGTAAAAATCTGCAGGAAACACTAACTTATTTACCTTCACCAATACATCCTCAACTACACCATCAGGGTAAGCATTACTACAATAAGCTAATTGTATGACAAAACTTGTCTCTTTTAAAGGGCCTAAATTTAAGGAAGCATAAATTGACCAAGGCATAACATTGATTGAAGTTTCCAAATCTAAAATAGTTTTATTAATCATATTGCTAATAATTTTACAGGGAATAGTAATCATACCTGGATCTTGACATTTTAGAAATATCTTCTTTTTAAAGACCACATAAACGTTCTCACCTATTATGACCTTCTTGTCACCTCTCAACTTTCTTTTGCTGGTACATAATTCCTTAAGGAATTTCCCACACCTGGGCATTGGGTTGATTATGTCTAGCAAAGGTATGTTCACTTCTATCTTTTAGAAAGTCTCCAATATCTCCTTATCCTTTTCATCCTTGTTTGATTTTGCTAATCTGCTAAGAAAAGGTGGACGATTAGTCTTAACTATATTAGGGCTTGAAAGTTTATCTTTGTGCTAGATAAGGTCTTTCCTTCGTTTAACAACTCCTCTTAATCTCTTCTTCACTGTCCATCCTCAGTAGGGTCCTCTTCAAAATCTCAACCTCTTTTCTACTCTTCAAGGTTAACACGCCAATGTTCCTTAGATTCACCTTAATTTGAGATGGGAACTTCCCTTCACTTTGTGATTCTAGGGAGTTGATAGCCACTGCCATCTAACCCACCTGCTTTCCAAGTTTTAGATGCTCGATTATATATTTTGCTGGAATTGTTTTACATCCTACTAAAATTGTAGAGTGTTAGTAGAAAAAGACCTAACTAAATCTTCCATAGATGTACTTAAATTGGAAGAGGAGGCTTGTTACCTTTGTTGGAATTGTTGCACTCCTTATGGCCTATTTGGGAAGTGATTATGCTCTCTATTTCCCCCATAAATTAGGTTAGGATGGTCTCTCCATCCTGGTTATACGTCTACGAATACGAATTGTACTAATTAGATTGCATGCATTGGATATGGCAAAATTATCCAAAGGCTTGGGCAGGACAATATAATGGACGTAGTGGATTCCAAACTATTATTCTTGAAGCTGTAGTTGATTATGATTTATGGATATGGAATGCACATTTTGGTTTGCTAGGGTCAAATAATGACATTAATATGTTAGAGGCATATCACTTGTTCGCAAACCTTACCAAAGGGATAGCACCTTCTACTCATGATGTTATTTGAGGAAAGGTGTACGATACTGGATATTATTTAGCTAATAGTATTTATCCAAAATAGTCTACCTTGATACAAACCATTCATGATCCCCAAGACCCAAAAAGAAGTTATTCACGAATATGCAAGAAGCATGTAGGAAGGATGTTGAGCGTGCATTTGGAGTTCTCCAATCATGATTTGCAATTATTAAGGGACCGGCATGTTTTTGGAAAAATCCATATTACGTGATACTATGTCAGCATGCATTATAATGCATAATATTATCATTGAGAACGAATGTGAAACTCAAGCGGCCATACAAGATTGGAGTGAAATGCCAACTCCTGAAATTAATATTAATAGAGACGATACAATTATATTTCAAGCATTAAAGTTAAAGAAGCTCCTTATGAACTTTGTAATATATTGATTGAACATTTGTGGGACGATATAGTAATTCAGAGGATTAGAGGTTAAATGTCCAATAAAATATTACATTTGTGTATATTATTAATTTGTTGTTGCAATAATATTAATTGTATTTGTTAAATAATATTAATTTAATATAAAGTATATATTAATTAATTAAGAATAATAATTTTATTTTAATTTTTATAAATAAATTTTTGGTGTCAAAATTTGGTGTAGAGTGGTTGGAGCAACATCAAATTTGGTGTAAAAAAATTCTTGAAATATTCTTTTTTATACCAAATTTGGTATAAAATTTTAGTAGAATGGTTGGAGATGTCCTAAAGGAGGAAGGAGTAGTGCCACAAAAGATCATTAATTCTAAAAGAAGTTACAGAAAATGATAACCAAAATAGGAGCAAGTTATTAAAAGCTTTAAAAGAGCAAAAGGTCCTTAAGGAACCCTCTTCTGCCAATAAGCAATAATGCTTTTATGGAGAGTTGATTAGATAGATGAGGAGAGCAATATCACAAAGAAATACCAAAAAGGGTAAAAGAGAGTCACCAAAGCTAAAAAGAGACCTATACTAATCAGAAAGGGAAGGAATGTAAGAAACTGCAAAATAGAAGCAATGGAAGAGCTCTTGAGAACCCAAACCCTCTTTCTCTCTAAAATAATATCTTTCAACTTGCTTGATATTAAATTAGATTACCTATTCATTTCTTCAGTAATTAAATTTCTGTTATAAATAGAAATTCAATTTAATTTAAATATTATTTTTAAGTTCAAATTAGAAATTATTTTCAATTATTTTGAACTTATTTAATAAAATTCAATTGAAAACATTTTTTAGCAAATGACTCTTCTTACTTATTACAATTTAGAAAAATCCTTTTTTAAAATTCAAAAATTGAGACATTCTAATCTAATTAGAAAATCATTTTTGATTTAATTAAAAAATAACCATGCCATAGTTAGAAATTTGTTTTCCAATATTAAAGGAAGTAACTTTTAAAATTATATAAAGTATTTTAAAATCAATTAAGATTAATTTCTTAATTAATTAGAAAATTATTCCTTAATAAATTAAAAATATTTTCTAAAATATTAAACAATGTTCATTTTTCTTAATTAATAAATAAAACTATTTTTAAAATTGATTCAAAATAAATATATTTTCTAATTAATGAAGAAAGATATTATTTAGGTTAATAAACTTTTTTATAAAAATGGAACAATAA
The DNA here is from genome assembly GCA_025531925.1 of Erythroxylum plowmanianum. Lineage (NCBI taxonomy): Eukaryota > Viridiplantae > Streptophyta > Magnoliopsida > Malpighiales > Erythroxylaceae > Erythroxylum > Erythroxylum plowmanianum. The sequence continues at coordinate 35,203,196 of JANVCQ010000006.1, read as the reverse complement.
TTCTCTAAAAAATAATAAGCTTAATTAATTTCAATCAAATTGAAATAATTAATTTTATTTAATAAATATCTTTCTTAATTACTTAAAAATAATTTCTTAATCTTGAGGAGCTTAATTAATTACTTCTAATCTAATTAAAATATAGTTAATTCTAATTTTAGAAATAAAATTTTAAATTAGAAAATAATATAAGTATTAATTTTAGTCAAATTATTATATAAATAAAATTTTAAATTAGAAAATAATATAAGTGTTAATTTTAGAAAAATTATTAAAAATAGATCTAATTTTATAATTGATTTAAATTTCAAATGAATTTCAAATATCATATTTGGAATTAGGCTTATTTTATTCAAGTTAAGAATACACTAATTAACAACTAAATAAACTTTGTTTTGACTTTGAATTACATTAACTCAATAACCAAATAATCCTTATTTCAGATTTTTAGTTTAAGCAATCTTATTTCTAAACATACCTAATCCATTACATAAGATATATTATCTTAGTTGCCAAACATTATTGTTCATCAACTTTAGGAAACCCTACAGTTAAAGGAAAATCCTAGCAGCTGCCACCCTTATCCAAGCCATTAACCATTAGTAATGCTATACTACCAATTGCCACCAGCTAAACTACTACCTTAAGTTGCCACAATATCACCATTAACTAGTTTAGAGATAGTTTGTGAGACCATTACGACTGCAATTCCACTAGCACAACACATCACTGTATGCAGAACAATTGTAAAAAACTTGATTTATGTTTTTTAAACTATGTTAAAGACCAACCAGGTAAGTGTACCTATCATTTTTATAATATGGTCTAGTGAGAATACCGATCTCACAAAGACTACAAGTACTAGTACCAATCATTTTTATTTTATAATTTAATAAAACAAATGATAAGAGATGATTAATTGAACTAAAATTACTAATATAAAATGACAAACCAAAGAAATAAATAAGAACCAAATAATAAACTTATAAAAAAGATATAGAGGTAGAATCCCCCTAGAATGTTTTTGCACCTGAATATATCGTGATACCATCATTAACCATGATTTTTTGGGTTGGTAAGATTTTAAAACTATATTATTTCTCAAGATATACAATCCTTACCCTTAAGTTAATTGATTGGAATCTCTTTCTAATCAAAATTATCAAGAATACATTAGCTCATCCTATAAATTCCCATTGTAACATCTCGTCCCCATATTAAGGGTTAGGATCCGAAATTTCAGTACATGTAAGCTCAAAGAGAGATTAAAGAAATGCATTTTCTTACTCATGCATAATGTTAGCATATATGCACATAAATATTGAATCTTTGCACAAAAATAAGTGTACATGCACTCATTGACAACTTTCAGGTATGATTGTTTTTAAATGTGATTTTATTGAAAAGGAGAAGTAGAGGGAGTAGAGAGAGTGATCTTGGTATGAGTTGTGACAAGGAAAGATTTGGAAACAAAATTGGTAGTGATCTGGAAAATGTTCACTGAGTGTGCTTCAGTCTTTTAGCCACAACGTTTTTTTTAGTTGTCCAAACGAGATGATTCTTAATTTGGATTAACCTAGATATATATGGCTACATTTTCATATAAAGACATCAAATTTCAATTCTGTCTTTAAGAGTCTCAAAATTTGTCATGAAGTGAGAACTGGGTCCAGTACATTAGGAGCTGAATGTAAAATTCATATTCTGACTTCGAGAGAAAATTTGGATTAATCTAGATAGATTTTGGCAAAGTTGCCTTCTTGAGAGTTGTAGATCTTTCTTTTAGTTTTCCAACGGTATAAAGTTTGTAAATTTTGGATATCAGAGTTGAGAGATACGAGCATTACAAGTTATCATATCGCATCGTCTTAGTTACTGTACAAAGTAAGACGAAGTTACCATACAAACTAAGACGAAGTTGCTGTACAAACTAAGATTAAGTTACTGTACAAAGTAAGATGAAGTTACTGTTCATGTAAGATGAAGCAAAGTAAGACGAAGTTACTGTACAAACTAAGACGAAGTTACTATACAAAATAAATTACTGTTCATGTAAGATGAAGCAAAGTAAGACGAAGTTACTGTTCATGTAAGATGAAGTCACTGTTCATCTAAGACGAAGTTACTGTTTATCATCTTAGTTTGTATCGTCATCTTCTGTCCTATTTCTGATCCTTTAGAGGTAGAATTTCAATTTGTGGTCTTCATAAAAGTTGTAGATCTAGAAGCTTTCTTTCAAATGGTCTAAGAACGAACGCAATCCGACATTTGTAAAAAAATATTATGGCAATTGCGCCAAGAGAGGTACAAATTGATTAAGGACATAAACATAGTTGCTTCTTTTGGTCATAACTTCCTCTTTAGACATCCAAATGATCTGATTCTTGAACCATTGGATTCGTAAGACATTTCTCTACATCTTTACCAAAAATCATGGTCATCTGAAATTTATAGAGAAAGAAGTGAAAAGAGCGGGACGGGTACAGTGAGTGTGCTCTTAAGTAATATGAGCTGATGGTATTCTACTGAACATACTTTAGTATTTTGAGTATATCTAGATCTATAGAATTCCAAATGAGATGATTTTTTATTTTTGGTAAACTAGAGACAAGGAGATACAAATGGTATGCAGAACTTGGAATCTAATTCAGTCTCTAAGATATTAAAATTTTAGATGGAAGTTGTGCATTGTACATTGATTTGGACAAGAATAGTCCAAAAATGTTTGAAGTATATTTTTTGAATCACTAATCTGAATTGAATGATTTTGGTGTCCTTAGAAACGTAAGAAAATAGAGAAGATGCTTCTAGAATAAAATGTTATGTTAGAGTGTTCAAGGGTATTGTTGGCAAGACACTTAAGTATAAAAGAAATAAGGCATAAATGGAAGGACAAATGAGACAATTCTCAATCATTAAGGGCATAATTGGAAGAAAAAGTGTGACCTTGCCTATAATGGAGTAGAAACACGTGAATGGAGGGAACTAGAAGAGAAGAACGAAAATTCTAGAGAAAAGAGAGAGAATGTCATAGAAAAGAGAGAGAAGTACAAAGAAAAGAAGAGAAAGAGAGAAACAAGCTAGGGTTTCAATTCCCCTAGCCTATAAGAGAGATTTTGAAGTTGTCCAAGAAGAGAAAAAGGAAGAGGAAGAAAAAAGCTTCTATTTGAGGTAAAGATCTCTTCATTTGGTGAAGAATCAAAGTCAAGTGTCCGCATTCAGGCGTTCCCAAAAATTGAAAGCGAATGCTAATTTGGAACATATTGTGATTAGACCTAGATGGTCTTATTTTAGTGTTTGTTTTGTTTATGTTATAAATTGAGTAATTATGAATATGAATGTGATTGTTAAATGTGTTATGAATGTGTATTTGTATTTTTATATGAATGAAATTGTGAATTCTCCACTTCAATATGGAATGCCGGACTAAGGTCCGATGACATGTGAAAGTGAGTGAATGGGAACATACAAATATAGGTGATGCATTTCATTGCATGATTGCTTGAAATATAATGGCAGTTGTCACCAGAGTGGCCAATAATCAGAGCTTAAAACTTAACGAGTGAAAAAGAGCCTCGAGCTCAAAAGTGATTCAGAGCCTTGGGCTTAACGTTTAATGAGCCCTATATGGGACAGTTATTAATGAGCCCTATATGGGACAATTATCAATGAGCCCTTTAAGGGACAGTTTAGACACTCGGTCACAACAAATAACAAATAAAAAGTGAGTCTCATGTGCATTGCATATGCATAAAATAAATGATTAAATGTATTAAATGTGAAATGTGAAATGTGAAATATGTGTTATGTGGCTGGGTGAGCCATCGATGATGGTCACTCACTAAGTTCGCAAAACTCACCTAAAATTTGCAACTATTTTTCAAGATTAGAAGAATACGCCGTTAGGCCAAAAGGAGTATCCCTACAGCATTCAATTGAAGGATAGAGGTCGGGATCAATTCGCGTCTATATTGCATTTCTCTATTTTATATTGAATTATATATTACGCAACTTATTGTATATATTGGTTTTCCGAAATGACTCAAGTGTATTGTATATGAAAAAGGGGCCAAATGGCTATTGTAAATTTGTTGATGGTTTTGTGTTAGTCGAAAATAATTATGAATGGATGTGGGCTCAAATTTGAGTATCGATTTTTTGCATATCGTGTTTGTGGTTTTGAAAAACAAATGTATATCGATTTCTAAATGATTTAGTGCTTTAGTACGCCACCCTTGCGGGGCACGGACTCTGATATCACCATCAATATCGAGTTCGAGTCTTGCAGAAGTGGGGTGCTACATTTATATGATATCAGAGCCTAGAAGTACTATCTTATATGGGCATTCTAAAATATGTGTCAAGTTGCATGCACATTAGTCATGTCATAGCAGACAACGACAACTGTTCTCCAGTATGAGTCACATGCATGAGCATTTCTTAAGAGTCTGAGTTCCTAAAAGCATTGAGAAAAGTGATGATCTGATAGAATGTGAGAAAATAAAGGTTTATGGACATTTTGGAAACGAAAAAAATAGTATCCGATTTTGTATGATAGATAAAGGTTCACCCCAAAGGGGTATGTACCCTTGAAGGTGATATAGGTGTGACTAGGTATATTGCCATGGATTGATTGAGGAAAATGAGAATATGAGTAGAAATGAGGAGACAGTGTACAGACAAAATGAAATGAAATCATAAAATTGTTATGATCATAAAAGGGCAAATTTGGAACCGAAACAGTTATGTGAGTATTGTGATAAGAGTTTGTAATTCAGTATAAGGAGATAGTATGGGAAAATTGAGACCAAAAATTCATAATGATTATGCATCAGAAATTCTGGATTGGTTAAGTATATATATATATATATATGGAAAAAGAAATAGTATATGGTTGGATATAATAGATAAAGATTCAGTGTATTTGTATCGATAGATGTACTATTGAATATGAAATCGATATTGCGTTCAGGTGATATGTCCTCGAAGGTGATATAAATGTGAATACACTGTCATGGATTGTTTGAGGAAAAATAAGGATATAAGT
>JANVCQ010000006.1:35157308-35186157 GCA_025531925.1 Erythroxylum plowmanianum | reverse complement strand
AAATAGCACATTAAACACAATCATTTCAATTCTTGCATTTTTCTTTCCTTTGTACATGCATAATTCACCCCAAAATTTCTCCTTTAATTTTCATTTAATAATTTTACATTTCAATCAAGGATCGGGGTCCAACAGTATCGTTGAGCTATATCCTAATGAGCATATTAAGGCAATCACCCTTAGAAGCGAAAAGGAATCATAAGCAAATAACAGAAGCCAAAATGAAGAGAAGGATCACGATAAGACTCAAGAGAAGACCAAAGATGTAAGGAATCCTCCAAAAGTGAAGGAATTTCACCCCATGATACCATATTCACCAAAGTTGAAGAAGGAGCTCATGGATGAGCAATTTGTTAAATTCCTTAAACTATTCAAACAACTTCATATTATCTTACCACTTGTTGAAGCTCTTAGAATACCTACTATTTAACAAGAAGAAGTTAGAGGAATTAGCTATAGTGAGATTATGTGCGGAATGCTCAATGATCTTACAAAATTAGAAAAGCTTAAAGATATAGGGAGTTTTACTATCCCTTATTTTACTGGTTATTTGTTAATAAAGAAGCTTTAGCTGACTTGGAAACTAACATTAATTTAATGTCATATAAATTATTTAAAAAACTAGGGTTAAGGGAACTCAAACTTACTAGTATGAGTGTTTAATTAGCTGATAGATTTGTTAAATATCCTAGGGATATCATTGAGGATGTACTAGTAAAAATTGATAGGTTTCTCTTCCCAGTTGACTTCATTATACTTTATATGGATGAAGATATAAAAGTATCTTTGATTTTAGGACATCCCTTCCTAGCTACAGTCATAGCCATTATTGATGTTAGTGATGGTAAACTAGTTCTTAGGGTGGGAAAAGAAAAGGTCACTTTTAAGATATCTGATGCTATGAGACATACCTTTGATTACGATGATTCCTATCATTTTATTGATATTAATGATAATGTAACTTAAGACATTATATAAGAAATTATGTCCAACAATGTGCAAGAATTGTGTACGACTTAAGATGAGGATGAAAATGAAGCTACTAAGCCTTTTATTAGAAAGAAAGAGATTGAAGAAATAAATAGAAATACAAAGACAAGGTTAAAACCTCCACTGAAGAACCACCAAAGTTTTAGTTGAAGACACTCCCTGATCATTGTGAATATACGTTTCTTAAGAAAAATTCAAAATTACTAGTAATCATTGCATCAACTTTAGATGTCGGTCAAAAAGAAAAGTTGTTGAGTATCCTTAAGGAGCATAAAAGGGCTATCGCATAGATGATCTTTGATAGTAAAGGGATCAAATCTTCTTTTTGCACACACAAAATTTTAATGGTAGAAGAGTTCAAGCCTATGGTACAACCTAAAAAAAACAAAATCTAAACATAAAAGAAGTGATAAAGGTAGAGGTAATTAAACTCCTAGATATTGGACTAATCTACCTTAATTTTGATAGTCCTTATGTAAGTCCTGTGCAGGTTATACCAAAGAAAGGAGGAATGATGGTTATATCCAATGAAAAGTAGGAATTGATTCCTACCAGAAATGTGCCTTTGCCATTCGTAGATGAAATGCTGGAATGGCTAACGGTAGTTATGTACTACTGCTTCTTGGACGAACTTTTAGGCTACTTTCAAATCCCCATTGCTTTAGAAGATTAGGAGAAGACAACATGCACGTGTCCCTATGATATGTTTGGCTACAAAAAGATGCCTTTTGAATTGTCCAATGAACTTGCTACATTTCAGAGGTGTGGTGCATGATAGCCATCTTTGTTGTTCTGATAGAGGACATAACGGAGGTATTTATATACTATTTTCTTGTTTTTTTGTGATTCATTTGATTTATGCCACCATAATTTGAAAAAATTGTTAGAAAGATGTTAGAAGATGAATCTAGTGCTAAACTAGAAAAAAAAAAGTCATTCTATGGTATAAGAAGTTATAGTTCTACACCACAAAATTTCTCATAGGGGTATAAGGATAAATTTGAAATAATGGAGAAACTACTACTCTCCTCCTCATTTGAGGCTATAAGAAGTTTCTTAGGTTATGTGAGATTTTATAGAATATTTATTAAAGACTTTTCTAAAATTGCTAAGCCTTTAACCAAGTTATTAGAGAAAGATATACCTTTTACATTTACTAAAGAATGCTTAGATGCTTTTATCCTTCTAAAAGAAAAGTTGACTAAGGCCTCAATTATGGTTGCACCAGATTTGAATTTACCTTTTGACCTAATGTTATGGTGCAAGTAATTTTGCAGTAGGTATAGTACTCAGACAACGGAAGGAAAAACACTTTCATAGTTTACTATGCTAGAAAGACTTTGACAAATGCTCAAGAGAATTACACTATGATGGAAAAGGAGTTATTAGCAATGGTATTTATGTTTGATAAATTTAAATATTATCTAGTTTTGTCTAAACTTATTTGTACTGACCATTCTGCATTGAAATACTTGTTGAATAAATTGTTTTCCAAACCTCGATTTGTTAGTTAGATTATACTATTGTAGGCATTTATTTAGAGATTAAGGATAATAAAGGAGTTGAAAACCTAGCAACAGACCATCTATCTCACTTTGAAAATATGAATTTAGAAGAATTGAATGCAAAAGGCATTGAAGATGCCTTCCTAGAAAAGCTCCTCTATAATTTGGAGGAGGTGAGTAAGGTTAAAACCCCTTGGTTTACAGATATTGCAAATTATTTGGTATCTAAGATCTTGCCGGAAGGTTTATGTTATTAGTAAAAGAAGAAATTCTTTACTAATTTGACATACTATTTTTCGAAAGATCCGTATCTATTTCATATTTATGCAGGCCAAATGGTGAGGAGATGTGTACTTTACTCTAATGGGTGGAAGATTTTACAACATTGTCATGTTGGACATACTAGAGGACACCATAGTCCAATTAGGATGCCTCAAAAGATATTGGAGTCAGTTTTGTATTGGCTATCAATTTTTAAAGATGCCCAAAGGTATATAGCTCTATGTGGTAGATAACAACAATTAGGTAATGTCTCTTGTCAGGATGAGCTGCTCCAAAATTTTATTCTTGCCTATGAAATATTTGATATTTGGGGTATTAATTTCTTGGGTTCCATTCCTAACTTCATTTGGTAATAGATATATCCTAGTATCCACTGATTATGATTATAAATGGTCGGAAGCCCAAGTTTTATCCACAAATGATGATAGGGTTGTCGTAAAATTCCTTAAAGGTTTATTTTCTTGTTTTGGCACACCTAAGGCAATTATTAGTGATAGAGGTACACATTTTTATAATTTGTAATTTGGAAAATTGCTTAAGAAATTACTCATAAGATTGCCACCCTATATCACCCTCAAACTAGTGACCAAGTTGAGGTATCTAATAGGGATATAAAACGAATGTTGGAGAAGATTGTAGAACATCAGAGGAAGGACTAGTAAATTAAGTTATATGATGCTTTGTGGGCTTAAAATACAATATATAAGACACCGATTAGTACTACACCCTATAGGCTGATCTATGGGAAAGCATGTCATCTACTTGTTGAATTAGAACATAAAGCATATTGGGCTATTAAACTAATAAATTTCGATCTTCAATGTGCAGATGAAAAGAGAAACTTCTAAATTATTAAATTGGATGAATGACAACTTATGGATAATGAAAATTCCAAAATCTAAAAGGAATGAGCCAAAAATTATCACGATCGAATGATTAAGCAATAACAAAAGTTTAAGGAGGGAGATCAAATTCTCTTATTTAATTCCACTTAATATTATTTCCTGATAAGCTTAAATAAAGATGGTCTGGACTATTCATTTTGGAAGAATTTTATCTGCACGGCGTAATCAAGGTATGTCATATGCAAAAAGGTACTTTTATAGTTAATGGCCATTGAGTGAAGTTATATCCTAGAGGTGAGCTCGAAAATAATACCAAAAGCATCAATTTAACCAAGCCGCCTTGAACATAAAAGGTATGTCGAGCTAAAGACGTTAACCAAGTGCTACTTAGGAAGTAACCCAAGAATTAGGATGTATTGTCATTACACTATTTTCTATTTACATATTTCTTGTTTATTTATTTTTTATGTTATATTTGTTTTCTTTTGTTGATTTTATCCCTTTATCTTTATATCTTGTAAGGATGTTCGTCTAATATTAGATGGATAATCCTAAAATTAGAATCAGAAAAGCTTATTACTTAGTGAGGTATCAAAAACCCCATTTTCTCACTTATTTTTATATGCTTATATTGTGTACATTGAGGACAATATACAATTTTAAGTGTAGGGAAGGGGTTAATGATTTTCTTAAGCTTAATATAATCTTTATTATTAAATTTATGAACTAATATCTTGAATTAACTGAAATATGTCTATAAATATTTGAAATTGTTATTGAATACTGATTTGAACTAGTATTCAAAAGGATTATCATTAGAATAAAATTACTTTTATAAGTCATATTTTTAATAGTCATTGAGCTAGTCCAATTAGATGAAATTAAATATTATTTACACACATATAACCAATGTTTCTGAGCTTTTGAGCCTAAGGGTAAAATTTATAAAATTTTTCTATCTTTTAATTCTTTCATTTGTGTTATCATGCATAGTTGAATAATTCTAGAACTTGTTTTTATTATACATATATTGTTAAATTAGAAGCATTGAAATGATAAAGGCATTTAGATTCAGCAATAACCTATTTCTTTAATAATTACCTTACCATAAATTATCTTTAGGAATAATCAAGTTTGGCCTTTAGCCTTTTTCATTGTTTATATCCCACATGATTAACCTTTATCCTATTTTCTTTAAAACCTTTTTATTGTTTTAAAACTTGAAATTTTGAAAGGCCTAAAGGTTATTGTACTTCAATTTTAAATAAAACAACCATAGAAGAATTATGGTTAAGTTTATAGTACCAATGGATTTATAATGAATAAACCTATGTATATTGTGAACAAGTTTCATGTAATGTTCTCTTTTGAAAATTTCCTTCAAAACTTTATCACAATTTTACCATCCCAACCATACCTTACCTAAGCCCTATTACAACCTTTATAAAGATCTTTTGAATTTTGTTTCCAATTTATACATAAGTAGCAGAGATATGACAATATTACAAGCATATGGTAAAAGTTTTGTTGTCATTGATTGAGAATTTGATACTTTCACCCTAAAAACTTAAGTTTATTCGGCGAAATCTTGGTGAGGTTATAAAGATTTACATTTTTTATTTTAATGAGATTATTGACATAATTATTATTCATATTAACTTATAAAGTTAGTTTTAGGATAACTTGATTATACTTGCATGTTAATTTGATCAGTATCATATGATGACTTAGAGCATGGATGGACAAGTTAAGATTAATAAAGGATGTATGTTATAAAGTTGGTAATTTAGATTACAATATACTTGAGCATAAATAAAACCTTAAGTGTGGGGATGTTTAATAGATGCATATTTGACTATAATTATACATCTATACTTGATGTATTTTGCTTAATGTTTTGTAGTTTTGTTGTGTTTTTAGTATTTTGATTCTCTTCAAGTGCATTTATAGGTTATAATTGCCTTCATGGACTAAAAGGAGAATAATTTGAATGAAATTGTGGCATAAAACAAAGTTTTGAAGCAATTTAGTGATACACGGTCGTGTGTGTGCCAATGTAAGTCTTAGTGCCAGTGTAAATTCGCAAATTCAGGTGTTTTTTATTATACACAATCTCTTATACACCCATGTAATAGACTGTATATGTCTCAAAAATCCTAAATTTTACTATAAAAGGATGTGAGTAGAGGCAAATAGAGGAGAGTCAAAGTTAGCAGTTAATTGAGACGAAAGAAACTTACAGACGTGACAATTTTGATCCAGGATGAGGAAAACACGAAGTTAACATTAAAAGCGATATGATAAAAGTCTACATCAAATCCAAACAACCAAGAAGATTCAATATAATAGAAAGAGAGATTTAGAATTATGAACTCTTTGTTTTCTATTAGTTTTCCTACATGTTTATTTTTGTTTTCTATTATAAGTAATTAAACACTTTTTAGTGTCTAAGTATGATGAACCCTAGTTTGTGATACAATATGTCTTAATCTTTTATTCAATGCAATTATTTTGATTTATTTATTGAGATTTAATTATATGTTTATTCTTGTTATAATATATCCAAAATATTATAGCATGATTTGATTTCATACAATTGATATTGAGATATCGTTTATATGAATAGATCTACCATAATTGAAAAAAGTTGATTGCAAACTTAGAGATAGGTCGAAGTAATCCTCTGAATTAGGATTAAACTTAATAGTGGAATTTATAAATTGATAATGCAATCCAAGGGGTTTTAACTAAAAAGATTTCTGTTAATCAACCAATGGATTAGTTGTTAGTAGTCTTGGGATAGTAGGGATGTCAATAGGTCAAGTCGAACAATTTTGGCCTGTGGCTAGGTTAGCCTAGGCCACAATCAGGCTAGTTCGGGTCGGGCCAAAATTGACATTCATATGACAGAGTTATTAACACAAGATAGGAATGATTTTTAGGAGGATTCATCACTTAGACACTAATCTTTGATATTGATATTTCTAAGTAATTTCCTTAGTCTTCTGCTTTCAATATTGCTTCCAAAATTTATTTTTTAAGTTTTATTTTTAATTAAAAACCAAGCATTCAATTAGTAGGCTAGATAATAGGAGAAGGGTAATTACTATTACTTACTGTCTTTATGGGATCGACCCGTGCTTGTTTGTGCTAGCTACAGCTATGTTTTGCACTTGCAGTTAATTTAATATTGATATAAAGAAAATATCAATCAATAGACCTACATGGCCCTATATTCCTCTTCTACAAAATATTCTTGAGCTACTAAAAAGTCACTATCAATAAGGGTCCAAAACATAGACCCATATTGGACCTATGTTTTATAACAGGTTCAATATTGATGCCCTTATGTTGGACTCGTATTCCTCCAAATGCATATCAAAATTTTTCTAACCTAGCCAAGTTTTCTCAATTTCATTCTCTATTTATTGTGGAGCTAAAAAAATAAAGTCTATAAAAAATATATAAGCCATATTATGTACCAAATATAATAAAAATTATCCAATTATGCTTTTAATGTCATGCTAAAAACATATCCCAATTAACACTTATCAAATTATGTCATGCTTAAGCATTTTCTTGCCTTTAAATAAATCAATTTTATCATTATTAACTTAACTCAATGATAACTTTAGGAAAAATTTAGCAAATTAACCGAAACAATTGAGACTCTCCATTATTCATTCGATTGTAAAGTTCATCAATGTGCTAGGCATGTAGCTACTTGCATCAAATCATAAATCAATTCATTTTAACTCTACAATTTTCCAAACTTTAACTCAATCTAGAAAATTCAACTTAATGCATAAAGTAAACATGTATGAGAAAGATGCTTCAACTTTTAAACATTTTTATATCCCTTATTAAAAGAAAAGCAATACACTGACTTTAAATTAACATAAGAGCATTTAGGGGCTTGTTTGAAAAGTCAAATAACATTTTATTGTGACAATAAATACCTTGTCATAAATACTCTCAGTCACTTAATTAGGTATTATTTTAAATAACTATTAGTTACTACTCTTTATTACCTTAATTTAAAGCTAATGAAGTGAAATTATTTTACCCTCACTTATTTGCATACATTTTTTATTTTTCTTCTTTTTTGTGGGATACTAAAAATACTTTAAAAAGAATTCACTTAAAAAATAATTCACTTTTAACTCAATTATATGTTTAAATTACTTATAAAGAATCATGGTATAAATCAAGTATCCATTTTTAAAATTAATAAAGAGAAAATTGAATTTAACTTAATCATTAATGCTTATGACTAAGTATCTAAACAAATCAATTCATAAAAAACAACTAAACTCATAACAAATTGCCTCAATTAATGTTTTTGCAATACTCAATTTTTCCAAAATTATTACCTATTTAGCTAATTATAGCAAAATTAATAGGCATAACAAATTAATTCCATAATTCCTCTATACTTAAGAATTTGCTTGCCCTCAAATAATTCAATTTTATCAATCTTATTTTAAATAGGTTGTAACTTTGGAAAATAATTTAATAAATCAATCACATCAATCAAGACTCTATGTTACTAGGAATTTAACTATTTGGATCAAATCATAAATAAATTCAATTCAATTCCAAAAAATTCAACTTAATTCATAAAATGATCATACACGACAAAGATTTTTTAACTTTCAAATATTTTTATACCCTTTATTAAAAGAAAAGAATAATATTGACTTTAAATTAACATAGGAGCATTTAAAGGCTTATTGGAAAATTCAATTAACCTTTTTGATGCAAGAGCAAATAGCTTATTATAATACTCCTAATTACTCAATTAAGTCACCATTTCAAATTACTACTAGCTTCACTCTTTAACTTTAACATTTTCGCTTGATTTGAAGCCAACTAAGTGAATTTATTTTATGCTTACTTATTCACATATATTTTTTTATGTAAAACTAAAAGTGCTTAAACAGAATTCACTTTAAACTCATTCTTATATCCAAATTACACTAAACAAATTATAAAGCAAATTAACTATCTATTTTTAATATTAGTGGAGCAAATAAAAATTAACTTAATCATCAATACTTATGAGTATTTGCCTAAACAAGTCAATTTAAAACAACCAAAAATTATAATGAATTATATTAATTAATGTTCTTTCAATATTAAAACATTTTCCAAAATTAATCCATATTATGCTAATTATAACAAAATTAGTAAGAACAATAAATGAATTCACTCCTCCATAATTGAGTTAAATATTATTCTCAATGTACACAACATGTAAGAATAATGAAAAGCTAGAAAATAAGGGAAAAGAAGGAAATTAAGATTAATGGCACTCACTTGATACAAAAAAGCTTCCTATTTGCAGTTTAAGAATTACAAATTGTCGAAGAGTATCATGATCCGATAGTGAAAGAATATCAAAATGCACTTAAATCCACAACTTCAAACTGCTTTTAACTTAAAACACATCGCTTAACGTCATGCAAAAAATAATAAAAATAATGGTAAAGATCCCAAAAGCTACTAAATTAAAATAAATACATAAAAATCATTGGATTGCTGCCTAACAAACACTTCTTTATAAATGATTTAGCTGAAATCCTTACTCAAATCTAAACAATAAGCTTATTAACCTTTAAATATTTCACGTGCTCTAATAAAATAGGGAGATGGCTCCTAACAAACACTTCTTTATAAGTGATTTAGTTGAAATCCTATAGGCCCATTAACCTCCAAATATTTCTCATGGTCTAATAAAATAGGGATATCCATCTCCTTTTCTTTTATCTGCATAATTTAACTCTCTAATGGATCCTTTATGATTATATTTTGCGTAGTATGAGAAAGTTCAATATCAATCATATCTAAATAGAAACAAGTATCATCTTTTTAAATGGGATGTCTCATGAATTTAGATATCTTAAAACCTACTTCCTTATCCCCTACACTTAGGATTAATTTCTCATCATGTACATTTATCAGAACTTTAGCAGCAGATGAGAAAGTTATCCCAAGATTAAGGGAACATCTACAACATCCACTATATCTATAATTATGAAATCAATAGGAAAGTTGAACTTTTAAACCTTAACTAAAACATTTTCTTTAATGCTTGTAAGATATTTAATTAACTTACCTACTAATTGAATGCTCATCTTATTTAGTCTAGGTTCATTCAATTCTAATTTCTTAAATATGTCATATGTCATCAAATTAATACTAACTCCTAAGTCTACTAATGCCCTTTTAACTAATATTACAAAGAGTAGTAAAATTCCCTTAATCTTTTATTTTCTTGGGTAACTTGTTTTCTAAGATACAAGAGCACTCTTTACTTAAAGTAGTCGCTCATAATTATTTAAACCTCTTCTTATTAGTAAGAAGATCCTTTTATTTAAAATATTTTAGCATATCTAAAAAAATTCCAATATAAAAAATGTTAAGATGTTATTATTTGAAAAGCTCTAAAAACTTACCAAATTTATTTTTCTTGAGTATGAATTATTTTGTTAGTACTCTTTCAATACTTTCTTCTCTCCAATCCTTAAAGTCAATGCATTCATTTACTCCCTCAGGTTTGGCTCAATGTTTCTAGGCAAAGTGATTAGATACCTTTTAAATACAAGCTTAAGAAGTTGTTTGATATTATTTTCCAAAGTTGTGGATGGAGGCTTGTTGATTTAAAAGAGATGCTTCAATACTTTGGAATTGAGCCTTGGATAAAGTATTTACTTCTTTTGTGTTCCTCAAGACTTAGCTTCCCTTTTTTTTTTTGGTTGCTTAGTTATAGATGGAGGACCTTACCTCTATCATCTTTGATTATTCCATGAAAAGTTAGGATGGTTTCTTCACCTCATATTGTAGGTATTACTATAAGGCTTATTTTGAGCAAAGTTCCTAACAAAATTAACATACTTGGTTGGTTGTCACATGTTATTAGGTGCTTGATACTTATGGTTAGGGTGTCCACTACTAAAAATGTTACAACTTATTGCTTATGTATGTTGAGCTACCAAAATCATAATATTAATGTTCTTGCATATGTATATTGAGCCACCAAAATCATAATATCAAACTTCTTGCCTAAAACTTCCAATTTTGCCTCTAATGTTATCAGTACATTGACATTATGAAAATAATTTGGTTTTAATTTAGGTCTCTAGCTCCCCATTGTTAATTATTCATAGTTATGTTGCAATTATTTAAGAGTATTAAAGCTAGCAATCCCACCTAAAGATACATCAATTAATTGCTTGTATTGGTAACTCTATTCACTATGAAATGTATGCATTTGTTATGGTTACTTCCTCAGTAACTCCTACCTTTTATAAGTATCATACAATGTCTCTCTTTCTACTTGTTGAAAGAAAAAGATATCATTCTTAAGCATTATTTTTCGTCATTCTTGAGCATTATTGTTTGTATTAGAGGAAAATACCTAGGTAAAAACCTTTCAACAATAATAACCTAGGTGGTAATAGATCTAAGTGACAAAGATTTCAAACATAATTTAGCTTTGTCTGTTAATAAGAAAGGGAAAAACCTCATCCAAATAACATCCTCCAAACCTCCAGCATTAGTTTTGAAAGTATCATGTATCTTCAAGAAGTTGGTGATGTGTGCATTTGAATCCTCATTTACTAAGCAATCAAATTGTATAAATTGTTAAACCATATGAATCATGTTAAACTTTATTGGTCCCTAATAGCACCTAAAAGGGGGAAGACATAAATTGGTTTATGGAAAATTAAAAATTATTCTCCAACTAATAGATGTAATTTGAAGAAACAATATATGATTAAAAAATTTAATGTAAATCAATAGAATAATTAAGTAATAATTTAAAGAGTATAGGAAACAAGAAATACAAACCGATTTATTATATAATGAAAGATAACCCTTGCCTATATCTACTCTCCAAGATACTTATTGGAAATTTCATGAAGTGTCTTCTTTCAATAAAGCAAAGATGAACCTTCTTACAATAATCTTATTTTTCACGAGTAAAGAATAACGCTTCTTATAATCTTTCTCTAAAGTGAAGATTATTCACTCTTACAAAAGAATCTACAACTCAAAAGATATAACTTGATCATTTTGATAAAGATAAATGACTTACTCACTAATACTGAGACAATGAATTCTCAAATGTTGAAAAAAGAAACCATTAAAAAATATGTGTATAAAAAAACCCCAGGTATTTTTTGAAACTAGAATCAATAAGAAACATATATTTATAAGGTTTCAAGATCTACTCTAGCCATTGGTAGACCAGTATAGATAGTTGCAAAGCATTAGTAGACTAGTGTAGCACATTGGTTGACAAATGTGTATTGAACACAATTCATTAGCCTATATATTAACCAATGTAGTTATAATTTTTTGGTACATTACTTTTGAGAACTTTAACGTATATTGCTCAACCACTATCCCATATAGGTGATTCAATCTTCCCAAAATTATGATTTTAATATTTTTAAATGTCAAACTTCATTTTTTAATGCAAATATTTTTGAAAATGTTCCTCAAAGAATGTTTTAAAGTTCAAGTCGGTTTCTTTTTAAAGTTCAAGATGGTTTCTTTTGAAATCAAAACTTTAATCCTCTTGATGAATGCAAATGCTTATTTAATTAACTAAAATGATGATGTGATTATGAATGGTGAGCTAAGATTATCAAAGTGACTAATCGAAAGTACAATAAACATTACAAGTTATCTATGACCCTTACATATCTTGATCTATTTTAACCTTCACTTTGATCTTCAATTTAAGTACACAAACTTCAACTTTTCTTTAGTAACTTTTTGAAATGTCTCTTGATTTATACATGGATATACTTCTCTTATATTTTTTTATCAAAAATAAAATTTATTAGTAATACTTATGTTTTGTTATCATCAAAATATTGATTGGAACCTCTTTGATTCAATATTCTCTCCCTTTTTTATGATGACAAAACATTTTTGTGATGATAAAACATTTTATGATATTAGAAGAAGCAATAACAAAATCAAACACATACATAATGTAAATCATTATCTCCCTTTTACTTTATGCATGAAAAAGATTATAAGTGAATCTTTTAAAGCATCCTTATAAACATGATAAATTTCAACATAATATCAAGAGAAAGTTGACGTGATAAAAATATATTCAATTATTAAACATGTCTAATAGTCAACAAAATAGATACATATATGATACTCCCTGTAAGTTTAATATCACTAAATTTCTCTTCGTTTTTGGATAAATAAAGAATTAGCTATCTAGAGGAGGAAATTGAGATTCAAATATAATTCATCAAGACTAAGTGATATAAATCAAGTTGATGGATCACTTTAAAACTGAATAAGCTCATGCTTAATAGCTACTAAACGAGCATTAGATAGAGATCTATGACATGGTTGTGAGGTAGTAGCCTCATTGTTCGCAAGTAGCTTAATGGTGTAACTAAGTAAAGGCTTAGAATCAAGATCATATAGGAGAGCATCATGTGGTGGTAGAAGCTGTTGAGACTATAGTTATTACCACTGATATGGTCGAGTCATATAACTGATAACTAATTGGTAACTCATACAATTAAGGGTAGTCAAATCAAAGAAGATATTTAAATCAATCTCATCTTCAACGAAAGGGATGTAAAAATAATAGAATATAAGGATAAGGATTAGAGCATAGAAGATCTTTTGTTTTCTCTATTTTAGTGTTATTAGAATGCATCATATTGTGCAAAAATGAAGTAACCAAGATGAATGCTCTCTCCTAGCACGAGGATGGATAGGAACCAAAGGTCATCATATCTTAAAAGCATAAAGTGACTACCAAAAGAAACAATGTTTTACTTGATAAAAAGATGATGAAATATAAGAATAAGATCAATACTACGAATATAAGCAAGGTTTACACTAACACCTATCTCAAAGATTATTTTGAATTTATCAAACACAAAGTATGGTTTAAGTTGATATTTGGTGTGACAAATGTAATAAGTAGGGTTTTTAGGAATGAGAATTCCTAAAATCTCATTTATTAGATCACTGGTGATATGGATGTTTATACCTTTGATTTTAGAAAAATGGTAAGTGTCATCTTATATTACTCGAGGTCGAAGGTTATAGTAAAACAACTTAAAGTCTTGGTAACTAGAGATTGTCACCCTTAATCAATAAAAAAATTGTACAATATTGTATACTTTAAATTACTCTAGACAAGATGGAGAAACGAGACAATTTTTCTTGTAACTCATATCAAACGTAATTAGTAAACTAAGGAGAGTAAATGTTGAAATACATATCCTCATAAGTGGAACGATATATAGGTGGTAGACGAGTTAGGGATCTCTCCAAATTCCTTTAAGTTCTAGTAGGGATAACGTTAGTCCTCACTTGAGTAAATTGTAAGCATAATTTATTACATAAACATAATCATAATAATTCTTTAGCCCATATTTGAAAATTCTATGTTTACATGAAAATATAAAATATAAAATACATACCTTGATCCATAAGTGTAAGTTTAATTGAGACAAACCCTTCTAAAAAAATTGAATGTGAACAAACTTGTTTCTCTTCTCTTTCCTTCAATAATTCTACTTTTTGATGGTCAAAATTAACATAGTTATGTATAGACGAGATATCTTTGAATCGTTACCATCAAATGGTATATTTAAAATAATATATTATCTTAATTAATCAGCATTATCTTCCTTCATAAAATTGATCAATCATAAGTTAGCATTTAATATTATTAAAACCATAATTATTTAGTGAGCCACATATTAAAATATATATAGGTTTCACATTCTTCCACTTGGCTCATTAATTGAAAAACTCTATATCATGGTTTAATAATAAATAAACATTTTACGCATAACTTTTTCTAAATTCTTTAATGTTGATTAGATCATAAATCATAATCAAATAAAGACACTAATAACAGTCGTAGCGGTTTCATATCTTAACAAATGGCATAATTCCTTGCACGTACTACAATATTAGCTTTATTCAATATGATCCATAAATAAGAAACACATTAATGGTCCAATGAGAATGTTTTAGTTAAAGACAAATCCTATGAATATAAGTTATTCATAAAAGTATACTACAAAATAGGATTAACATAAACATAAAAAATAAATGAGCTCATTGTGTCAAAATACAAACATCATAAATCCCAATAATGGTATCTCATAATACCTATTCTTTCAATATGTTCTTTAAAGACTTTTGGTGCCAATCCTTTCATCAAAAGATCTGCAATCATATAAGTAGTGCTAATATGTTGAATTGACACTATTTGTTTCTAAACTTCTTTGTTAACAAACAAGTATTTTAATTCCATATGTTTAACACCATTAGAATACTTGTCATTCTTTAAAAAGAAGAATGCTGCAGAATTATCACAATAAATTTTCAGCGGCCTAGCAATACTATGGTCAACTCAAAGTCCTGAAATAAAGTTCCGCAACTATAAACCTTGACTTGTAGTTTCAAAATAGCTACAAATTCAACTTCCATAGTGGACTCAGCTATGATAGACTGCTTCGCACTTTTCTAAGAAATAACCTGTCTAACTAAGAAAAGGTAGCCAAAAGTGGACTTTCTGGTATCAATGCAATCGGAAAAATTTGAATATGAATATCTAATCACTTCCATTGACTAAATCTCCTATAAGTGAGCACACGGACGAAGCCATAGTAGGGGCAAGTGGGGGCACTTGCCCCCACTAAATCTTTAAAATTTTAATTTAAAATTATTATTTTAAAGTTTAATTCTATAAAAAAATTATTATTTTACTCATATTAATTTAATGGGTGACAAAAAATAATAATAAAAATTATAGATATATTAAGATATCAAATAAAAAATGAAAGGTGAGCCCATTTATTTTTATTAAGATTACTATTATTTGAGTCGATGATTTTTTTTAAATGAAAGCTTACAAATAGAGAGATAAAAGCCACATGCTTAATTGGCTTTTTTTCATTCAAAATTTTTCTAACCTTTTGGCTTCTTCATCACACCACTTTTTTTCTTTTCGGCTTCTTCTTCCCCTAACTCCACAAGGACTACTACACCCAAAACGAAAAACAATAATCTATATTGAACACAATTGTGAAAAGGATTCCCCCACAAGCCCCACCCCGTTCTACTACTGATAGATAAATTCCCATTTCTTTTCTTTGGAAGAATATGTAGTCCGTATAATTTAGAGATGGGTTCTTGTAAGTTGTAATAGAGTTGGCACAGTTTTAATCTTTACATTCTTTTATACTTTTAGTGAAGACGCAAGATAAGATTTCTCATTGAAACTTTTACACAGAGAGAGAAGAAAATATCAAGAAGAGTTAAACAAAGTGATCCATTAGTCTTGGTCTTTTCAGAAGTAAAAAAAGCTATAAGCATGTAATAGATAACAAATTGAAGGTTGACAACTGATAAGGTAAAGAGGAAATTGTTATAAAATATAAACTTGTAGATGAAAAATTGTAGCATATAAAGTTGTAAAAATGAACAAAAACAGTACAAACTATTTAGCACTAGTGATAATAGGGATAAAAGAAGTACCCTAGATGCCCTTATGAATTAAATTAAAAATAGTAAAAGTTATCGTATTGATAAGTGGAGAAAAGATATTTGGTAAACTCAAACCGATCACAATAAAAATTTGTTACATCTATCCCTTTAGAAGCTCAAGACAATGACGTAATTTTTTGTTTAATAAATATACAAATATTTGTATCTTTTTCAGTAATATAAGAGTATTTTAAATATTTTTCCCCCACTCAAAATAATTTCTGGATCCGTCCCTGAGTGAGCATATGATCTTATGTAGATATCTCAAAACTTTCTTGGCAGCTTACCAATGATCCAATCTAGGATTTCTTTGATACCTACCCAACATACTGACAACAAAGCTAATGTCTAGTCTAGTGTAAGTTTGAGCATACATTAGGCTTTCAACAATTGATGCATAAAGAATATTTTCCATTTGCTTATCCTTCAATTCATTCTTTGGAATTTGATTAAGAATAAACTTGTTTGCCTTCTGAATTGGAACTACAGTTGCAGAACAATTTTTCATGTCAAATCTCTCCAAGACCTTATGAATGTAAGCTTTCTGAGTAAGCCTAATAGTCCTTGTGACTTGTCACAGAATATTTCAATTCCTATAACATAAATGGCTTCTCCCATATCTTTCATTTCAAAATTCTCAGAGTAATAAACCAAGATCATTAGTAGCTAACAAGATATCATCAACATAAAGTACCAAAAATATGAACTCACACTCACTGATTTTTAGATATAAACACCGATCAACGATATTTTCTTTAAATCCAAAAAAGGAAATAGTATCATTAAACTTAAGATACCATTATTGGGAGGCTTACTTAAGTCCATATATTAACTTCTTAAGTTTACACACTACGACTTCGTTTTCTTCAATTGAAAAGCCTTCATGTTGATCCATATACACGTCTTCCTCTAAATTCCCATTAGGAAAGGTTGTTTTCACATCTATTTTATGTAACTCTAGATCATAATGAACCACTAATGCCATAATAATTCTAAAGGAGTCTTTCTTTGAAACAAGTGAAAAATTCTCCTTATAATCAATGTCATTTTTCTGAGTATAACCTTTGACAACAAGTCTAGATTTATGTCTTTCAATATTGCCATAAGAGTCACGTTTGGTCTGTAAAACACACTTACATCCCACTCTCTTACATCCTTTAGGCAATTTGACTAAATCCCAAACTTCATTCTACTCCCTATAATTTAACTCTTCTTTCTTAACATTAATCCATTTAGAAGAATTAATACTTTCAACAACTTATGAAAACGAAACTGGAGCATCCTTTTTTCCTATTTCAAACTCTGACTCTTGTAGATATACTACATAATCATCATAAATGACTAGTTTTCTAGGTCTTTAAGACCTTCTTAATGTTATTTCTCTTGGTTGTTCTACAATTGGAACATTTATTGTAGGTTTAATAGGTTCATTAACCACATGCTCTTGAGGAAGTGTTTAATCATTTATTTGTTGCTCCTGTAAATTGTCAAATTGTTCTACAATTGTAGAAGTAATATGTATTGAAGAAGTCAGTAAGGGAACTTGAATTTTTATTTCTTTAATAACTAAGTTACGTGATCTTTCAACATTCCCACTGTTTTCACCATTCCCAATGAACCTAGCATTTCCAGTTTCAACAATTGTTGTTATATGATTAAGATAATAAAATCTGTACCTTTAGACTTTTCTGGATAACCAATAAAATATCCACTAATTGTTCTTGGATCTAATTTCTTTTCATGTATATTATAAATTCTTATCTCCATCGGGCAACCCCAAACATATAGGTGCCTTAAACTAGATTTCTTTTCAGTCCATAGTTCAAAAGAAGTCTTTGGAACTACTTACTAGGAACTTTATTTAACAAGTAAATAACAGATCTCAATGCATGCATCCACAATGATAAGGGTAAAGATGAATTACTTAACATACTTCTAATCATATCCATCAATGTACAATTACGTCTTTCTGCCACACCATTTTTATTGTGATGTACTTGGCATTGTGGATTGAGCACATATATCGTGCTTTTCAAGAAATTTGATAAATGGATCTGGACATTGTCCTGACTCATTATATTTTCCATAAAATTCACCACCCTAATCAGATCTGACAATTTTCACCTTTCTATCTAATTGTCTTTTCACCTTATTAACAAACATCTCTAACGCATTTATTGCTTGAGTCTTCTCATGCAATAAGTAGACATATCCATAATGTGAAAAGTCATCAATAAATGTGATGAAATACTTTTCTCCACTAAAAGATGGAAAATTGAAAGGTCCACATATACCAGTATGTATAATTTCAAGAAGTTGTGTGCTTCTTGTGGCTCCTTTCTTTTTGTGTTTGGTTTGCTTTCCCTTAATATAATCCACATACACACATCAAAATCGGTAAAGTCTAAATCTAGTAAATTTTCATTCTTTACTAGTCTTTGTAGTCTTTCTTTGAAAATATGACCTAAATGTTTATACCACAAGAAAGTTGAACTTTCATTAATTAAACCACGTTTAGTACCAACATTATGATGCAGGGTTAGTAGGGTTTCAGCAAAAAGGTTATTAAGATTCAACTTATATAGACCATCGTAAAGGATACCAGAACCAATAAGGCAATTGTGTTTAAATAAACTGAAACATTCATTCCCAAATTTGAAAGTATAACCAACAAAATCAATTTTAGATAAGGAAACTAAATTACGGGAAATAAATGGTACATAAAGTGTTTGAAATAAATCTAAATGATGTCCAATATCTAAAATCAAAAGATAAGTTCTTATGGCTTCAATTAGAGCTTTGACACGATTCCTCATTAAAACAAAATTTTCATTTGGGTTTGTGGTTTGGGTTGTAAGGAATCCCTATAAGGTATTCGAAACATGAGTGGTATAAACAGAATCAATCCACCAAGTATTATAAAGAACTTCAGCCAAATTAGATTCAAAATATACTAAAGCACTAAGCTTACCTTTCTTTTAGAACCAACCTTTACGTTTTAGGCAATCTTATCTTGAGAAAAATGGTCGAAAATAATAAATTTAGTTAAAAAACTGCTATCAAACCTTAAATCAAAATCAAGATATGAAATGATTTCAATTTTACGAAAGTGATCAATAATTGTATCTAATTGAAAAAATTCTCAATTTCTTCAAAAGTTGCTAGGATGAATATATCCAATTAGGTCATGAATTGATAAGTTTCAACAAAATTAAATATGGAAATAGCTCTAATATATGCCTAATTGCATTAACCAACTATCAATTTCACAAAAAATTGCACAATGTTAACTTACTCTAAAAATTCCCAAATTTCATTGAAAAATGGAAAAAAACTTAAATTCAATAAAAATTGAACATAATCATATCCAATTGGGAGATTAAAAAAACCTTAAAAATTAACCTTCTACTTCACTTGTAAGCATCAATTTAAAAAAGTAACAAAGAATATGTAAGAAATTGAAGAAATTCTAATTATGAAACCCTAGCTTGCCCAAATTTCAATTTGATTAAAGCCGAATATAATCTTATAAAATTGAATATATAAACATATTTAAAATCATGAAAATAAGTTCAATTTAAGGAACAACAACTAGGAATGATTTATGATAATAAATAAATACAATATAAATCTTATAATTAATGATCAAATAATAATTTTATTTTTAATATAAATTTATCTTATGAACTTTGTCTTATATATCAATTAATTAAACAAATACTCATAAGATAAAAATAACTTTAAATAATTATTTTATAAAAATTACATTTAAACCGATTGACTACAAGCATAAATCAATACTCTAAATGCTTCTCTCAATCTTTATCTTGAAAATTGTAACAGTAGTAGTCTAGCTCAAGCCCAGATATAGATTGCATAATTTCCAATAGAAGTCAACCATTGAGCATTCCTTGCTTAGGGATGGCAACGGGCTGACCATTGTTTTAAAATAATTTTTAAAAAATTAAAATTATAAAATAACATCTTTTTTTAATTAAGGCAACTCAGACCTACTCGAGACCTAACTCTTCTAAGCGAAACTATATTATTTTGCTTGGAAGAGTTAAGCCTCTGGTAAGTATAAGCCTAAGATTGACCCATTGAAAATACTTAAATTTGGGTGCATGGGATTTCGTTTTGCTTACCATGAGCCTACCTATTAAAAATACTTGAATATGAGCTCATAGGACATTGTTTTGTTTAGAAAAATTAGGCCTACCTATGGTCCTACTCGTTGAAAATACCTAAATCTAAGTTCTTGAGTCAACCCAATGCTATCTCTGTCATGCTCTTGTTTTCTAGGGCTTAAACATCTCAGGCATTTTCAAGGGAAGGGTGACTGTGATCTAGATGACAAAGTTAAATACTAGAACTTACAGCAAATTTGAAAGTATAGTAGACAGACGATTCGTTGTCTCTACATCCTCATCACATGACTGTTATGGCTGCCACTCTGCTCTCCTTCGCTAATTCTGCTTGTATGAATCGTATAAAGTAAGCCCCGGTTGACGGAGTAGAAATTGAACGCGTGCGGTGACCTCTTGCAACTGAATGACTATGCCACAAACTTGAGGTCCGTAGCTCTGAGTGCAAGGCTTTCACAATATTAAAGGAGCCTTAAGAGTTTTGGATGCCCCAACATTATGTTCAAGCCCAATGCTACTACCAGTTTTAGTATAAAACATTCACAAAAATGTCTCTTTACATATTTCTTTATCTAATTAATATGCAGTACATTAAAAAGATTTTAGCCTTATACAAATTTACAAGAACAAACATTATTCCAAATAAGTACTAAAGTATGTAATATGAATTAAAGAAGATTTAGATGTTTTCACTCCATTTAAACTTCTTACACTTGAGTAACTAATATAAAGTAAAGATTTAGTAACAATAAAAGATAGATTGCAAAGAGATTAAAAATAAAAATAAAAATATAGAGGATTAACCTAATCCGGAAATTAATACCAATACAAAACTAAAAAACACTCCCAAAAACTTTTTAAACTTTAACATTTTTAATGTGTAGATGGATAAATGAAAAAAGTTGACAAAAATTAAAAGTTAAAACTAAAACTTACACATAAAAGAAAACTTTTAAAAATAAAAATGTGAGTGGTAAGCTTATTAGACAGGCCTTAACTATTTCTCAATTTCCTTTTATGTGAGTGGTAAGCTTATTAGACAGGCCTTAACTATTTCTCAATTTCCTTTTATAACATAAAATTTGATTTTAGAGATTTTTAAACATAACTTTTTCAAGACCCCATACTATTTTTAAATTTTTTCTGCTTAGTATTCTCATTTGATCCACCCAAATTATACAAGTCTATTTCTGAAAAAAATTAGTTGTCGTTCGACTCCTATGTATGGCAGCGATAAAGCAGCGCTTGAACTATTTCACTCGAGAAAATGGAACTTGGGCTTCCAGGCCCCCAAGCTTCAAATTATTCGTTAGACTCATTGTAAAAGGTGTCACTTAATGACAAATATAGCCAGAATTTGAGCCCCTCAAACAAACATGTGACGTTTTTAACCTCATTTCTTATTAACCAAATTATTGATAGTTTATATTTTATAAGTGTGTAGAAATCACAAAAGAATTACATTAATCCACAGCACAAACGGCACATAGAAAGAATTCCATGGTGACTAGTAGGAAATCCCACATTTCAGAGTTAAACTTGGAGGACTAGCTGACAAAAAGAAAAAAAGCAGTGATCATTGCATTGTCTTGTCGAATGTGCACGTTACTGATTCAAACAACGATACAGGAATGGTGGTGGTCAATGTCTATCCAAGAACGTGATAAACAGTTGTCTTCGCCACAGAAGGTGAATCATAAGAAAACACGTATACCATGCCCACATCAAAACCTGGTCACGGTTGCGCCCCACTGGTAGTGGCGGCAATCTCTTGGACGGAAATAAGGGGATAAGGAACGTGATGATGTGCTGTCTTCATTCTCAAAGCCAACAGAAAAATACGTACTGTACGTTAACATGAACGGTCAAAAATCTGCATCATACACGTGGTTTCGTCTTTATTTATAAATTATTTTTTAAACAATTAAAAACATAAACTTTACCGAATCAGTTTAAGATAATTAGTATATCATTGAATGTAATAAAATAAAATATGATTCCCTCAGGGAATCATATGGTCACATTCAATAAATATTTATGGCTCTCGTATCATTCCAACAACTCTTGGTAAGAAAATTATGGGAATAACCGAAATGACACTCCAATCTATATATTTTCAAGTGATTTTCAGTCTAGACACACTTCATTCTTCTCTTATGAGGCGTCAACTTTTTAGCCTACCTTTTAAGGACGAAATTATCCAATCTTTCCCTATAACTTAAGACTTTAAACATGATTTATAGTCCTAGATTTTCTAATACGACGGGATGCTTATAAAAATGTAAACATAGAGCATACTATATGATTATAACTATATCAAGAATCAAACTTTCAAGAAAGAGAAAACTTAGAAAATAGTCATAAGATAAAACACACACTTCATATTATTGATAGAACTAAAGATCAAGCGTATTTATAACTGAAAAAAAAACTTTGTTTTTATAGACCAAGGAACAAGACAAATAGCTTTTAAATAAAGATATAGGCAACCTCACAAAGTATAATAATGCAAACCAAAATACAAAAGTACATAGTGAAAGAAAATATTTGGAGACATTGGGTCTCAATAATATTCATAAAATAATAAAGATTGAATCTCTCAATATGGTGGAGCTGATAAGGAATAGGGTCCACTGTCTTCATCTGATACTAACATTTCATCATCCAAATTTTCCATTTATTTAATAAAATGGGCTATTTAGGCGTCTATCCAAACTGAGTGCTATGAATCTTGGTGTCTTGGAAATAGTTTGGAAGATTTTTGGGCTCTTCTTTACGCTTATGAGTAGTCGAGCTTTCTCCAATTTCAAAAGTTCCTTTGGGTTACAAATCCACGTGGACATGGTAATTCGCTTGCCATGACACTAAAACCTATATGAGCAAACTGATCAACTGAAGACCAATAACCAGCAGTTGGTGAAATAGATTTTGGTATAGCGAAATCTCCAGGGCATGCCATAGGAATACTCCATAGTTTATATGTGTTAAGTATTTGATCTAATTGAACACGCCACTTTATCAATGGTTGAGACTGTTCTAAGAATGTCTACAATAGAGAACTGGCCTTGGTTGGATTAGTTAAATGTTGATAAAAATGTAATGGTGACAAAGCAATACAACAAGCATAAAGGGTAGATAAAGCCCAAAGATACCACATAGTTTGTTCAGTAAGAAAATCATAAAGATGGTGTAGCATGCCATAGAGTGTCTGAATATCATAGTGGTGCAGATATAGAGAAATGTTCAAAGTGGAAAGAAAAAGATAAGGTAATAAAAAGAACTTTTTTGTAGAAGAACAACAATTTTTTCTAAATTTTCAGGAGGGTCTTCGGTAATTGGAGGAAAGGATTTATTAACTTTGACACAGAGGGGGAGATCCATAATTGGTAGGATGATGAGAGTCATTGATTTCTTCAAGATAGAAGTGAGAAGTTGAATTGTCTTTTTGGGTCTTAAGAGGAAATTAGCTAGCACATTGTGATGATCTTTGATATGGTGGACTGTGAATTTATAATGAGAGAACTAAAATTATAGTCCAACATGGACATGAGTATGGTTTCGATCTCTCCAAAAAGCTATTAGTTCTTTGGGGATTTATAACTTCACGTATTGTTCAGCTGATGTTGTTTTTAAACTACATGATTATAATCTAAAACTTTGAATAATCTCTTTCAATTTAAGATGGTGGGTGTTAAGAATAGTACAAATACTTCTAGTATAGGATCGATTATTAGAATAAATACTATATGGACTCAACAAAAGAAGAGAAGTATCACGAATATGATTTTCCTCAAGAGGATGAGTAATTTCAACCAAATTTTCAATTTTATTAGATAGATTTATTTTGACGTTTGAAGGAAGATTGGCTACAGAAAGAGTAGAAGAAAGGGAAACAAAATTAGTAGGCAAGGATATACTCATGGTATAGGCAAAGGAATCGTTACTTACTTTCATCAATAATAATGTGGTCACAGCTAACAAACATTTTTGGCTCTGATAGTAGGTAGGATCTGTAATGGAGATGGCTTGCAATATACTTTTAAACTAATCAGGATATCTAGGCTAGGTAAATGAATACCAAGAACTTTAGTCCATACAATGCAATTAGGGAAAAGCTTATCCCAATTTTTCTTCCAATTTTAAATGAATTGTCATCAGTGGCAGTAAAATATTCGTCATAAGATATCCAAGCTTTAGGAGGTAAGATATTAGGCTTCATAACACTCCGGTAAGATCCAGTATTCATATATCCAATAGTTTTAATTGACTTATCATATTTATCTTTGGTTCAGTCTGATTTTGTTGAGGCTGAGCGTCATTGCTTGGATCCATGATCTCGATTAACTCCAACTAGGAGAAACCTGCAAAAATAATAAAGGCACACCGGGGGTTGATCGCCAGCTCGCCCCTCCGATGCTTAAGTCAGTTCTTTGTCGTAGGTTTTGTGTCTATGAACGAAAAGTATCAGGGTTATTAGAGTCGTACCTGCATTATGAGGAGATAATGAACTTATATAATAAATACCTGTCATGCTTAACTCAACATCTTAGAAATGGGCCGATCGGCCCACACGCCATCTTGGGGTTGGATCTGGGCTTAGCACGACCGACCCATCCGATCGACCCACACGCCATCAATGGAGTACATAGGGTTCGTGCCGCTCGCCTACATGACAGCTCGTGATAGGCCTGACCGATCGGACTGCATGACAGCTCGTGATAGGCCTAACTGATCAGACATCGACGCCTAGTCAGAGCGCTGGGTTTTATCATTACTTATGGCACGTATCCTCTGACAGATTTTCAAAATCTGAAAGGAAACATCCTTTCGTGTTGCTTTTATGGTCATGCGTATCGTTTCAATTGCTACGCCACTCCGGGTATCTGACAACTCTAATTCGCACGACTAAAGTTTTGCCACGCGTCCAACTTCAATTAGTGCTCTCATTCAGTTGATTTTTGTGATAACTGCTTGGAATCGACGGATTTCCTTCACTACCATTTCTGCGCATTTGATTCTCCAACTTCTGCTCTCTCTGCTCTTCATCTCTTTGCTTGCAGTCACCGGAATTTCCTTTTCACCACTATCCAAACTCCCAATCTCAGTCACCAAACTAGGTACGTCCTCTCTCCTTTTCTCATCCTATACATTTTCTTTTTAGTAACCATGTCGTCGACCAACCTTAGAAGTGAATCTAGATTTAGGGATGAAACCACCACCTCCTCCTCTTTTTTACCGTCTCCTCGCCGATATTCGTCGCAAACACCTACGAGACTTAACAAAGAAGTAGATACAGCCCCGAAAGAGCTTAACCGAAAACTGGTCATCGAAAGTGCTTTACAGATTGTCGAGGTGTCGGAGGCAGGGGAAATGAAGCGCCAGACGCAGAGAAAGATGAGGAAATCGCGGTGACTGATCGAAAAGACGGGCAAGTCGTTGAAAAGCCACCGAGCGACCCATCGACGATGACCGAAAGGGAATTAAACCGATCAGTCATCAAAAATAATATCCCTTCGTCCTGGGGACCTAGGTTGGCATGGAAGAACGAGCGGATCTATAGCAATTTGGGAGGCTATTTTGCTGTTTCGGACAGCTTTTTCTCGATCGGTAGTATGAGGCTTCCATATGTCCCGATCATCGATGAGGTGTACTGCGCTTATAAGTTAATGCCGAGCCAGATCCCCTCGAATGGTTGGAGGTTCATTAACGGTCTTGCCCTGCTGTGCCATCACTTCGGGTGTCCCCCATCGGTCGGTATTCTGCGTCATTTTTTGAGAATGAGTCAAAGCTCAATCACTGGGGTCGGGATCCCTCATTTCCAGTATAAAGATGCGCGGTATCGTCCTGCTGGAACAGCTTCGTCAGTCAAGGCCTGGAGGACTAATTACTTCTTTGTGAGGCCCCCGAGATCTGTCTTTGAGTCCAGTTCGTGGAGGTACCCCCTGGCCGAGCAATGGAACGATATTTCTAGTTTGTCCTTTACTAGAAAGGAATCTGAAGTGATTGACCAAATTAAGGCGCTCAGTCGGTATGCTTTCGATCGTCTTATTCTGGGGTATCGTGGAGGGGCATCGGCCAATGCCTTTTTAATTAACCCCCACCTCGGATTAACAGGCTAGAAGGAGAAACTGCCCCTTCTGGTTGACTCCTCGTAGTTTAACTGCCTTGTTTTGCTATGAATATTAGTTTTGATCTCTAACCTGCTTCTATAATTGTGCAGCCATGGTGAAGCTCAAGAATCTCACCTCGCCCTTCGATGCTCCCAAGTCCAAAGGCCAGCGCAAAGTTGCTAGACCTTCCTTGAAAAAGAAGGAGTGGAGCAAGAAGGTGGAGGTCACCAAAGATATCGCTCAACCGACTGCACCTGTCGAGTCCACAGCGCTGCTGATCCAATCGACTGACGAGAACCGAGCGGTTATGGAAGTAGAGATGGAGGAGGTGGAGCGGCCGCTCAAGAGAAAGAAAACCGCTCGAAATGTTGAATGATTGCCCCACCCTTTGAACAAAGGCAAGGGGAAGGAGCAAATGCCCAGCTCCGAAGAGTGAGTGTCCACGATCAGTCTGAATAAGACTGCATCGCTTAGGGACACCGATGTAGCTCTTCATGTTGCCCAGAGGGTTGTCCCTCCTGCGGACCAAGAATTTTTGGATTCGTTGGGCGACCAGGAGATGGTGGTCGGTCTTGTGCGCGGCTTAGCAGAGGTAATTTCCACCCCCTTCCCCTTCTTCTTCCTTCTTTTTTTTTAACAAAGTTTTTCATCATAGAATCTGGCGTGTATCAGCGTATGGATTGGTTCGCTGAGGTCACCCAATCGATGGACCGGGAGATTAAAGATCTTCTTAGCCAGGTTACCATTTTGAGGATTCAATTTTCAGAGATGGAGGAGGAGAAGAACAGAGCGGTTGCGTCAAGGGACGAGCAGGAAAAAGAGTGCCGAGCATTGCAGCTCAGTAATGAGGCATTGCAGCACAATAATGAGGCATTGCAGCTCAATATTAAAGACATGAAGAGGGAGGTTCTCAATGCCAATGCTAGAGCCAAAATGGAGGAAGAGCTCCGTGCGAGAGTCCTCCGTGACTGTCACGAAGCGGTGCTGCATAAAATAAGGGCTGAGAACCGATTGCTTGAGCTACAAGGCTTTGTCAAAGAGCAGAGGGTTGAGGCAATCAAACGATGGAAAAAGCGGTATTTAAATGATGAATGCAAAGAATTCGCTTGCGATTTGGCTCTTTCCATCCTTAGAAATTGTCATGGCGTTCTCTTCCCTGTTGGGTCGGACGGTCTTTCGTTCGAGGACTTTGCCGAGTCAATGCTTCCGACAGAGCTCGGCCTTTCGCTCGAGGAGGTGAAGGAGATAGCTGAGAAAGAGGAAGAGACATTATCGAATGAGTTGCTGGACCTTAGTTCAGATGAGGAAGAAGAGCGAGCTCACAGGGGTGTCTCTCCAGTTGCTCCTTCAGACCCTGATCCTGTCTCGACTGCTTTGCCGACCTCTGATGCTACTCCTCCTGCCGATCTAGCTATCGGTACTTCTCCCCCTACTGAGGGGCCAAAATAACTTATGTAATAGGACCTTCAAAGCTCATCTGGTCGGGCTTGTGACCAGAATAAATATATGAGGAAATAAAACCTCTCTTATTTTTGTCCTCCATTATTCTCATGACCAAACAATGTTGAGGTCGAGCGATCCAAGATTGCTTTCTTGGTGTCATCTAGTTCCAAGATCCGATCTTGGTAACTCGGCCAAGCGATGTTGAAGTCAAGCGATCCAAGATTTTGACTCTTGGTATCGCCTGGTTCCAAGATTCGATCTTGGTAACCTGGTCAAGCGATGTTGAGGCCGAGCAATCCAAGATTGTTTTCTTGGCATCGCCTGATTTCAAGATCCAGTCTTGGTAACCTGGCCGAGCGATGTTAAGGCCAAGCGATCCAAGATTGTTTTCTTGGCATCGCCTGGTTCCAAGATCCAGTCTTGGAAACCTGGTCGAGCGATGTTGAGGCCGAGCGATCCAAGATTGTTTTCTTGACATCGCCTAGTTCCAAGATCCAGTCTTGGTAACCTGATCGAGCGATGTTGATGACAATCAGTCGGTAGAATATTCCCCCTTTAGCCCAACTTAACGAGACTTTTTTTGCCAAGAAGTTTGGAACCCTTTATTGATGTTGATGAGGGCGTGAGCCATTAAAAAACTTGATTAGCAAGGCCAGGAAAAAGGTACCCACTAGTTACATATAAAGAATAAATGAACTGAAGTAAAACTTAGCTATTGGTAAAACGTCTTCAGGTTTTGAGAATTTCAGGGCCTCGGTAGAATCTTGCCGCTCGTGTCGCACAGGACGTAAGAGCAGTGTCCGGTTTGTTTGACCACTTGATAGGGTCCTTCCCATGTCTGACCGATCTTTCCAGGATATTTCCCTGCCGCCTCGGCCTTTCTTAGAACATAACCACCGATCTTTATGTCGCTCGGCTTTATCCTTTTGTTGAAAAACTTTGTTGCTTTTTGTCTGATGGCTTCTGAACGA
>JANVCQ010000006.1:35118421-35129411 GCA_025531925.1 Erythroxylum plowmanianum | reverse complement strand
ATGTAAGAGATACCAATTTGAGAAGAAGAATTCTCCTCTCTCAAATATTCTTAAGTTTTAGTTTTGGTTTTATAACAGTTTATACCTATAATTAATATACTATTTTTTCCAAAATTAGAAAGAAATCATGTCGCGCCGGACAGTAAGCTTAGTTCTCCACCGTCACTTCTCCGCCACGTAAATGATGGTAATGGAATCGGAAATCATTCCAGCTCCTGATTTTTTTTTTTTAGTGGAACGATACGATTTCAGCTGCGAGCCAATCTCATTCACAATCCTGAGGACCATTGTTGCTTCCAAAAACACTTGGCACTATTGAATTGAATTCCAAAGAAATGAGGCCTGTCCAAGCCTACAGGTCTTCGTCTTTCAGCTCACTCTCTAACTAGAAATCGATCTGATCTACCTTTCGGCTCTTTTCACCAATTTATAGCAATAGTCATCGACAATAACTTTCAAGACTACAGTTCTTTGTCATCCAACTCACTTTCTAGCTAGAATTCGAGCTGATCTACCTTTCGGCTCTTTACACAAATGCATGTACAGCAATATAACGTCCTTTAACATCAACTCCTTTTTAAAGCAACGTGTAAATTTTGTTGTTTTTTAATACATAAATTGTTAAGTAAATAAAATAATTTTATAAATGCTTTTGTGCAACGTGTCGAGGATTCATTAGTATTAAAATCCATGACCTTGGCTCAAGGAGAATTTCGGAAACTCCACCTGAACCTGAACCAGTCAGGCCAACCCGAAATTGACATTCTTCATGTGAAGTTTGATATATTAATCGGGGTAACACCCTAGGTGCTCATAAACCAAAAACATCTTTCCATGGACCCTGATACATTTATTAATTGGTTGGTGAATTATTGACTGCATGCCCACTCGCGCGAAGGAAGAGTTAGTTAATAGTTCCAGAGTTTTAGCTGGTGGGCGTTGGGACGCGAAACAGTGCGACCCTTTCTTGGACCACTGAGTTTTTGGATTTAGTGAACCTAAAAGGAATCATTATGAGGAGGTGGGGTTGTTTCTATTATTGATCAAAAGAAAACGAAATAGCTTGGATTTTGCTTCAGCTTTTGTGGGCTCTATTCGAGAGGATGATGAGAGATTGAGAACAGATTGTGCAATGTATATTGCATGGAGGAAATCTAAAGCTTTTGGGTTTGCCCAAAATTAATCGATACCATACACTGCAAGAAATATTATAAACCACATGCCTTAAAAGCCTGTCAGAGGCATCCATGGTTGGTACTCTTCCGACGTGATGATATTACAGTAACACAATTTTTTTACACAATACGATACCAAAGTATATACTATAAAGGACGGGTTTTTGGAAGCTCGTGCCATTGGAGTCGGAGGAAACTTTCCACATGAAAAACACCAACTGAAATTGTCCGTGGCCTGCTGTCAATGGGTCGTAATGTCGGAAAGATAATATCTAGGGTTGGACTATGTATAATAATGTTCTTCTGGAAAGACAAGCTCATATTCGTCTCCGTACTGGGTTGGACATGAAAATTGCAATTAGTTTTGACATAATTATTGAATAAATATGTGTGTATATAATATATATATATATATATATATATATATATATCTGCCTGAATTATGCCATATATGTAAAAGAAGCATTAACATTCGTTATAATTATACAATTTACAACAAATACTGTAATATCACAGATATTAATATGCATAAAAAGAACTTATAACGATTGTAATTATTCCCAAAGCTCCTTTCATAGGTGGCTGCTCCTCCACGGCCGAGGTTGAATGCGCCTCCCCTCCACGCCACTGCCAGCTTCACTGAAGGTAACAGTTATTTTTATTGCTTCAGTAACATATGCATGGCACGAGAAAATTGCCTCAGTTTTCAGGTGCACACTTTTACTTTGTGCCTCTTTAATTTTTTGTGTGAGTTTGTTATCGGGTGTCAATGGGCATATTCTTGTTAGTAAGTTGTTATTTTGGCCATCTCCTTTAGTGTCTTCTGTACATTTGTGTTGGTAATAAGTGACAGTCCCAGTTTTTCAATGCGATCTTTATTTTTTAGTCTGGAGTATTGTTATATACTGGTACTTTCAAGTCTTCTGAGGGGAATGAAGCTCGTGGATATCCAGCTTAGTTGAAGTTTGAGGTCACGACCAAATGAGTTATCTATTTTCTCGTTTGCCATGACCATTTAATCTCATCCTCTGTCAACAGGGGTTGGGTTCTCTTTTAATCAACAGAGCACAATAGGTAACGTTTGACCTTGCTATGGAACGAGCCTGTGTGGGATCTTCCTCTAGGATCTTTATATAGCTCATGTTAGATCAAACAAGACAACTATTAGGGGACGGTGAGGCTCGACGACATTGCGTCGATATTGACAAACCTATTTTCACTAATGTAAAGAGTCTGGCACATCACACGTCCCCTCTGCTACCTTCCTTGAGCTGATTGACAAATCTGCTATGATGCAAGAGAGGCAGTCAATCTTTTCTTTTGAGAACCATTGGTAGTCCACTTTAGAACCTGACAATTCCCTTGGATTTACTTCCAACTTAACTCATCAACATTTTGCAAAAGTCTTTTACATTAGAATCACACCTCGGCCCTTCCTTCACCTTCACTTACATGACTCAACCGTTGAGGCTTACTAGGCGCCAAAGCTTTAACAAGCGTGGTTTGATTATATTACTAAGTCTAATTGGTCCACAACACATCCATTGGCATTGATTCTTTTAATTGTTTTACTATATTCCCTTCCCAACTACGGATCTGTCACTGCTGAAGTTTTTGTCATCCACTTCTTTATTATTACTATTATTAGTAGTTTAGTATTATTATTATTATTTTATTTATTACTATTATTTTTATCTTTATTGCTATTATTTATTTATTGAGCTTTTTGATTATTATTATTAACTTTATCTTCATTATTATCAATATTATTACCATTATTAGTAGTTTATTATTATTATTGTTGTTGTTGTTGTTGTTGTTGTTATTGTTGTTATTGTTGTTGTTGTTGTTGTTATTGTTGTTGTTATTATTATTATTATTATTATTATTATTTGTGATTATTACTATATATTATTCTTACTTCCTTTTGCAGGGGTGGTATTTTAGTTTCAGCTTTCAAGGATTTCTTAAGATAGTACTTGTGGGAAACGTCAGGGACACGGGCTAGGAGAGATGCCTTCAAATCTCACAAATAGAATCAATGCAAGCGGATCGGTACACGCAACTTATAGGAATAAAGACGGAGATGATGTAACAAGAATAGACTCTTGGAACGTAGGGATTCTCACAGGAAAGTCCTTAGAATTGGTAGAGATTTTAGACAAGTAGATACAAATAGTATGCATTCAAGAGACTAAGTGGGCAGGAGCTAAAACAAAGGAGATAGGGGTTCAAATTATGGTACTCGAAAAGTACGTAGAAGCAGAATGAGGTAGTTATTTTAGTAGACAAGGGACTTATGAATAGAGTAATGGGGATCACAAGGGCCAATGATAGGATAATAGTGGAAAAAATTGTTTTAAGCAGTGCGGTTCTCAATGTAGAAATGATAGTGGGGTGGATTTATTAGATATGGCCATAGCATATGAGTTAGTAATAGTAAATTCCTTCTTTAAGAAAAACGAAGCACACTTGGTGACGTTTCACAATAGCACAACCAAAACACAAATTGATTATCTCCTTGTCAGAACAAGCACCAGATCATGGTGCAAGGATTGCAAAGTACTTCCGACCACATGCCTATCAACCCAACAAAAATTGTTAGGTTTGGATCTAGGAATTAAGGGACGGAGAGCACAGCTATTTACCAAGCCATGCCGCAAAATTAGATGGGGGAGACTCAAAGGGGACATGGTGGAATAATTTAGGACTCAGGTTAGGAATAATACACCATGGGATATGAGTAGGGATGTGAATCGGATGTGGCAGGGAGTAGCCCCCGTAGTGAGAGTGACTGCCACTAAACTCTTAGGGTTTCTAAAATACAGGAAGGGGCGGATGGAATCCTAGTGGTGGTCAGACAAAGTTCAAAGGACGGTAAAGGCGAAAAAGAGAGCTTTTAAAGAACTGTTGGCAAGTGCAACAAAGGAGGAGCGGATAATTAATAGAGTGAGATATAAACTGACAAAACAGAAGGCAAAGAAAACTATCTCAGTGGCTAAAGGAGACGCTTACGAGAATATGTATAGGGATTTGGATACAGTTAAAGTAAAGAATTTTCAGGATAGCGAGAGATAGGGCACGTGAGACGACGGATTTCAATCAAGTCTGCTATATACGTGACGAAACAGGACAGG
This sequence comes from Erythroxylum plowmanianum, assembly GCA_025531925.1. Taxonomy (NCBI): domain Eukaryota; kingdom Viridiplantae; phylum Streptophyta; class Magnoliopsida; order Malpighiales; family Erythroxylaceae; genus Erythroxylum; species Erythroxylum plowmanianum. The sequence goes on along the minus strand of JANVCQ010000006.1, from coordinate 35,125,099 downwards.
TACTCACAGATGCCCAAGCCATCAGGCGGAGATGGAAGAGATACTTTTATGGCCTTTATAACGAAGACATATTGGTCGACATAGAGTTAGGAGAACCTCCCATGTCCGGACTATGTCTAAACGGGTATTCATGAGGGATGATCACAAATGGAGAAATTACAAAGGTTTTGAGGGAGATGGGGAGTGGAAGGGCCGTAGGACCGGATGACATCCCTATAGAGGTATGGAAGCAAATAGGAGCGGTCGGTATTAAGTGGTTAGTTCAGTTCTTTAATGTAATCCTCGAGTCAGCCAAGATGCCAGATGAATGAAGATTTAGTAGGTTAATCCTCTTGTACAAGACCAAAGGAGACATTCAACAATGTCAAAACTATTGAGGCATCAAACTACTAAGTCAACTATGAAGCTGTGGGAGAAGGTAATTGAAAAGAGAATCCAGACAGTTGCTTCTATATCTGCCAACCAATTCGAATTTATGCCTGGTAGGTCCACAATAGAAGCAATACATCTACTTCGGACACTAATGGAATGCTACAGGGAACAAAAACGAGATTTGCATATCGTTTTTGTAGATTTGGAGTAAGGCGTATGACAGGGTTCCTAGAGAACTCATATGGTAGTGTTTGGAGGTAAAAGACATTCCTAGGACGTATATTAGAGTGATTAGGGATATGTATGAAGGAGCATTAACTAGCGTAAGGATGATAAAAGGCGACACGGAAGCGTTCTCTATTGTGTTGGACTATACCAAGGATCAGTTTTAAGTTCTTTTTTATTCATATTAGTGTTAGATGAGCTTACCAAACATATTCAAGGAGAGGTACGTTGATATATGTTATTTGTTGACGATATTGTCCTAGTGAATGAGACCAAGGAAGGGATCAATGCCAAGTTAAAATGTTGGAGGGGAGCGTTAGAATCGAAAGATTTTAGAATGAGCAGGTCTAAGACAGAGTATTTAAAATGCAACTTTTTGGGTAGTTAGATAGTGCAAGAGGCGGAGGTAGCGATTAGCACTGACATCATATCACAAAAATTGAGTTTCAAATACCTGAGATCCATCATTCAGAGAGATGATAATATCTATGACGATATATTACATCGTATTAGATCTGGGTGAATCAAATAGCGGAGTGCATCAGGTGTTTTACGCGATAAAAAGGTCCCCGTAAAATTCAAAGAGAAGTTCTATAAAATGGTGATTCGACCAATCATGTTATATGAAGCAGAGTGTTGGCCTACGATACACGACAATTGTTGGTAGCAGAAATGTGTATGCTTAGGTGGATGTGTGATATTACCATAAGAGATAGGGTACAAAATTAGGTCGTGAGAGACAGACTACAAGTAACTAGTATTGTTCTGGTATGACGTTGTGAGATAATAAATCTTAGTGGCTACAATAAGAGAAAAGGAAGGCCTTACAATACTTGGAGGGAAGTGATTAAGAAAAATATGTCAGAGTTGACCCTCACTGAGGCAGTTGTTAGAATTAGGAAAGTCTGGCGTGATAGGATAAGAGTAGACGACACCCTTTAGAGTTCTCGCGCCTCATACTTATCACATAGGAAGTACAACCCAATGTCCTTTATACCTTTACGAGTGGTAAGTTTTTGGTCAAGGTTTCAGGTCAGGTATAGTTAGGGAAAGATTCCCGTGATGGATGCCTAAAACTGTAGGATTGTCGTATCCTCAGGGTCACTCAGTGAAGACTCTTAACACGACTAGCGACAAAAAGAGCCGATCTTTACAAGATGTAAGGTACTAGCAGATCTGGTCAACCATCAGGTATATCCTTATTATCTTATATTATAATTTTATTTACTTAAATATTCTGTGTACTAGTTTTTACTTATTTCTTCTGTTAACTTGTATCATCATTTTCCTATCACATCTGTATGTGAGTCTACCGGAAACAGCCTCTCTACTACATAGGGGTAAGGCTGGATATTATCAGATCTCCCCAGATCCTGCTTTATTGCGAGACTTCGGACTGGGTGTGATAATGATGATGATCTAAAAATTTTAACAATGTTTATAGGAAAGGGAAATTTTTAGATAATTACTGACAAATTTCACATATTTTTATTTAGATAAACTTGGTGGTGATAGGAGATCACAATCCACATCGATAATTAATACATACAATTATGGAAAAGAGATTTTGGGATATATAAGACCTTAAGTATATGCATCTTTATATAGCCTTAATGGAGACTTAAAATCTCACCCAATTTCAACGTGGGATAGAAAAACCAACAGGTGGTACAATTGCCAAAACTAAGTACTATTTGTCTTTGAGTTGTACATCTAATTAGAGAGAGTTTTACGAAAACTTTCATTGATGAGTAGGTGGTTCAATAAGTTTGGCGTGGAATGATATGTAAAGTATGTTGTTGCTCTTAGAAATTTACAAATGAATTCATTGTCTCATTTTAGAAAGAGACATATATACAAAATGAATTACATGTAAAGATAGGACTTATAATTTAATGCTTTAAAGTTTTAGATTAAGATAAGACGTTTTAGTTATATATAGACTCGTTTGGATCTGGCCCGATTTTAATAAAGTAAGCCTAGAGTTTTAGCCTTTTGTTTGCAGTTGAACGAGCATGGCTTCAAAGTTAATAGTAATTAATTTCAGAAATGCTAACATTTTCTCGAAGAAATTGTTTATTAACTAAGGTAACAAATTTTAGTTAGTCATTATATATATCCACCGTACTCATGAATTAAAGCATGAGGAGTTAATAACCTTTAAAAATAATTACCATCGTAAGCTAGTAAATCAATTTCATATAAAAATGTCTTCTAATTTTTGTTTTTCGTGTCTTATTATAAGCATATTTACAATTTATAACATACAAATAAGAGTTTATTAGTGATTGCGAACTCTTTTATTAATTAGAAAATAAAATTATATTTAATTTGAGAACTTACTTTTTAAGTGAAAGGTATTTTTCTGCGGTTGCTTAATAACACTAGTAATAAAAGACATATTTCATTTTCTTGGCAATTTTCGCTGGCTTGTCAAATCTTTCTATCTCTTTCCAGGTATCCTTCTTCAGATTCGAGCCAATTTTGCCCTCTGGAGTTACTCAAAGGAAAGGGTGATTTGTATTTCGTCTACAATTGCTTCCCCAATATTCCAACGTGTTTTTTAAATTAAAAATCGAAATATCTAATACAAGAAGAATGGCTGTCCCTTCAACTCAATGCTTTCAGTTTTCTCCCTGGCAATACCAGTTGGATCAGCGGTAGATACCATGAAAGAAAATCGGTGGTAACCAAATAGGTTGGTGTGAGTGGTTCAGCACTCTTATTCTTTAACTAGAGGTCTCGAGTTCGAGTCCTGAGAATGGAGAAATCTATTTGGCCAGCACGTTATCCCTTACAGGTTGACCCGGTGCGAGCTGGGATTAGTCTGGGAGTGGATGATTTAAAAGCACCTTCTTATAGTTGGGACCCTCCTAAGACATCTCGTGGACTAACAAAAAAAAAAATCAGCGGTCCTTTTGTCTTATGGTATCAACCGCAGAGTAGGTTTGTACCCCCTATTTATTTTATGTGTTAAAATCTTATCGCATGAGAAAGAAAATCAATTAGGTAATCTTATTGCATAAGAAAATAAGACAATTAGGTTAATTTTTTAGGTTTAATATAAATTTTTACTTTTTTTTAATTACAAGGAAAAGAAACAAAAGCGACTAGCGCTCGAACTCTATCCCCCTACAAACCTAAGGTTCTACAATAAAGAGTTCCATTCATGTCTTACTATAGGACGTTCTTGACGCTCGTTGGAGGCTCCTCAAGAATATGCAAACCCAGTTCTACTGAAGAGACTAAATTATCCAATCTATCTGTACACTGATTACATTTTCAATATATTTGCTTAAGCTGCACCACCTATACTCAAAGTATCAGCTCTCGGATACTTGTTATTAAAAAATTAATATCAGTTATACGGTTTGAAAGCACTAAAGTAAAATACTCCACATATATGTGACTAAAAGGTCAAATATTTAAATCACAGACGTAGCTTTTTGTGAAAGATGCAAGTAAAAGGCTAAATAGTACCACATTTATTATATTTCAATCATATTAAACAATGTTTATAACGATTGCATCGTATATTAATAATTTCATTAATATTCTGAATGTTAATAAAAATGTGATAAAATTTAACTAGTCTATCGTTACTAATTATATCAATAAATAATTATGGTGGATGGAGCTCACCTACCAATAATATGCCTGAAATTGGTGTAATTTTCGATTGATGCTATGGATAATTTAACTTGCATAAAGAATTCTTCTAGTAATGACATATGTTTCAACTTTATAATACACCCTTTAACTAATTGCTTGTGTTAACTAATTTGTAATCAAAAAATAATGAGTAGATGATTCTAACATTAAGTTTCATAAAACCGTAAAGAATTAAGCCTTGGCGTTGCGTTCTCTCCGACAGTCGCATAGGTCACAGGCACGTGATTCTTATGTGTGGTGTTCGTCAGATCACCTGCAATAATGAAAGATAAAGGTGGCCCCATCCAATCAATAGCATAGAGTTGTACTGCACAGTTTACACCCATCGAGGAAAGCATTGAAATTGCTTTGAGAGGATTGCTTCCTTGCATCGTTAAATGTCTAATCCTAAAACGTGCACGCTTATCAATGCAGAACAGTTAACCTAGAATTAGATATCTTGTTTCGTTCAAAGATTTTTCATTTATACATTTTCGAATGAAATTTAAATCTTATTTATATATTTTTAAATAAAATTTAATAAAATATGATAAAAATATTATAAACATATGAATGAGGTTTAACAGACAGTGTAATTAGAATTTGATAATGTGAACTTCACACCTCCATCTTTGCATTTGTGTATGTACCCAAAATCCCTATTTTCTTAACATGAAGGAATATCATGGCTCCTTTACATAACATGAAGACTATTTACAAAATCTGATAAGGAAATAATATTAATTAGTATTTTATAGTGACAGGGATAGAATTATACAATTATTAATAAGAGTACATATCATAATCAGTATGTAAAATCAATGAATTTTATGTATTTTAATAAATATAAGTGAAAATAATAATGGTATTATTAGATATTGACAAATAAATATATTTTGCATATCGTTACAAGTCGACGCTACATATAGGGTCGATTAGGAACAGAGGCAGGCGGGGTCACCATTGAACCATTTTCACATAATTTTGAAAAATTAACTTTATTAATAAAATGCAATTTATGAATAAAATATTAATTGTATGTATGCGTTTGACAAAATTTGTATTGTATGTCCGGCCTTGTGACGTGGGTCACCCTGCAACATGGTCCTGCTCTGCTAAGATAGATAGTACTGTTGCAACAAATAAATTACCTATCCCCACCTTTGCGAGAACCCCACAAAGAATACGACTTAAGAGCTAAAGGATATGTGTAAAATCGTGATGAAAATCATCTGGTCCTTGTGTGAAAGGCCCCTCGCGAAAAGACAGTTTTTACAGTGTGAGTAATTACGTAATCTTTATATTAAAAAATATATATGAATTTATCTAATTGAAATATTTAAGTGCCTAATTTCTATCAGACTCGGTCATCACATGCGCAAACGATCCGTTAATAGGAAGCAATCAAAGATGTCACCATTTCAGAAAAGGATTGGTGAGCATATTCACGATTTCGGCCTCAACATCTTGACTTTTGTTTCTTTCAGTGCAGACTTTTCATTTAACTTTTCAACGGATCTCTTTAGAGTTTTTCCCGATTTCCTCATCATATTAGTCAAAAGAATTATTCTTTTCAGTTGAAATGATGCATACCCTGTCATCTAACAGACGACGAGAAAATTATTAAATAAAATAATTATATTTTAATTTTACGTTGATGGAACATGAAATAAAAGAAAAAACAGTTAAAAAATATTGTTTGAGTTTTAACTTTTAACGACTTCTTTTTCTCTGCATATTTAAGTTTAATCTTATTTCATCGCCAACTCTAGACAGAAAGACAAGGTAGGTAGAAAATATTTTGAAATATTATTTTATTATAAATAAAATGCAAATAGATTTTTACTATTACTATTACTATTACTACTACTACTTCATTAGATATGTTTAATATGATTCAAAGATAACAAATATATTTAATTATAATATATTTAATTATCAATAATGTAAAAATAATAATAAGCATTAGCATATTGTTAACATGATCATTACTTGATTCTATTTATGTATTTAACTTATGAGTCAAACCATCGATGAATGAACATTTAATGTATTTTGTACCATCTAATTATATTGTTATTCACTCGTAAGCTTCATGTATTATGAAGTTTAATGGGCTTAATTTTATCGAATAATGTGAATAAGTTTAGTTCAACCTAAGAATTATAGGTCTTGACATGGCATTCCAAGCCAATAAGCATGTTGGTATTACCTATATTAGTAATGTAAAAATTTCCATGAACTTTAGGAAAGATCAAACAGATTAAGCTTAATATTCATGCAAATGATTGTAACTAGCAACATTAAGGCTACAATTCCTAATATTGAAAGTGATAAGGAATATCTTAAGTCTGTTAAAAATATTTCCCAACCTAACCCTGCTAATATGTCACTTTGGACTTTAATGGGTATGTTAACTACCATCAAGTT
>JANVCQ010000006.1:35081189-35111857 GCA_025531925.1 Erythroxylum plowmanianum | reverse complement strand
AATCATTATTATTCATAATTAATTTTCTTATTATTATTGTGATTATTAAATTTCTTATTATTATTAATTTTCTTCCTTTTCTTCTTCTATTATTTTTATTATTATTTTTATTATTATTATACGAAATTAATTTTTTTATTGTTATTGTTATTATTATTATTATTTGTTAATTTTTTTACTAATAAAAATTATTCGTTTTAAAATAATCAGTGAATTACATAATTCCAATTATATTATACTGTAGGGTACTTTAGTCATTGACACTATTTTTTATATTCTGTCAATTGCAACTAAACATATTTTTGTCGTCGAGATGAATGCAGTTTTATCTGCTTTGTCCATTACAACCAAACACTTTACTGTCTCCAATTTTTGTTCTGTTCTGTCTCTAAATTTTTGTTAGGTTCTGTCTTTGTATACGAGAGACATTAACCATACGCAGCGTAGGAGCTTGGACATGTCTTCTTTTTTTTTTTTTTTTTTTGGGAGAAACTACCATGTGGAGTTGAACAATTAAAGGTACTAAAAAGACCTTGAGCTGGGACATGTCTTATATACGCTTGTTAGTTGTAGTTTTAGAACTGACCTGAATTGGCTGTTGGCTTTTCGTCTTTATACAGACGAGGGACTCGGACATGAAAGGCTTGTCCAAGCATACTATTTAATTAACGTTAAATGGTTTCGACAAATCAACAATTAACTCTTTCTTATATTTATGTTATTATGTTTCATCATTATTTTTTAAATAACTATTTTTCAAAAAATTAAAAATTATAAAAATAATTCAATATTAAAAATTTGTTTAAAGTTAATTGTTTTTTACCTAATTACAAAGTTCATAATATTATTTACTATTTGAAGAGGCAGTCTTCGTAAGGTTGTCTTCCTAGTTGAGAAGTAAACGAAGATGGAGAACAAGGAAAACTCGGATGTTCATCCAGATCAAATACTTTCTCTTTATTGGAAGAAAAGATTCTATTTAACCAAACCCTATATCTAATATATGTGTTGGATTTGGATTTTCTATCTCTCAATCATTTCATATAACCAAGATTATGCAAACATACTAATTAGCATTTACTCTTCTTATGCAGGAGTTTAAAGTCTAATCACATGAACAGTGGACTGTCCTTCTAATTAAGTCTTGATTTTAATTATATCAAATAATTTATTGTAGTAATCATCTTTAAAAAAAATATTTTAATTTAGTTCGTAAAACTTTCATCCTAAGTAATGCGTATGGGTGGCAAATGGAAGCTGATCAAGCTGGACTAGCAAGTTGCTAAACTTGAAGTTGATACGGTCGTCATCGTATTACCGATTCCCTTGACGCATTCCTGTTACTTGATGACGATCTTTTATTAATTCTTTCAACCGTCCCGCTGTCCTCGGCGTTCGATTATGCTTCGCGCCGCTGTCTGATCCTCAATTTGGGACCCATCCTACCAAAACTCCAGCGTCTTAACAGCTCATAATCGGCCCCACTTTTAAACCGCGAAGCTTCAGATCTTCGCTCACCAAGCAAATACTCTTTTGCTCTCCTACTGTAACGGCTCAATCAGAAAAGATCTCTACCAAATTACCAAGAGACCCCCATATTTGCCTACAACCTCCCACAGATTAGAATCGTCGCAGTCACACTTCCACTAACCAATACATCTCTCTCTCACCGGCACTTCCCGGTCTTCGGTAGCTTTCCGTTACCAACCAACGCACGTCTTTTTTTTTTATATACGCCTAACTTCAGTCTACAGCGAAACTCTCCCAGGGAGAAAGAGAGTCCCTGCGTGTACGTTTGGTATGGGCATAGAAGACCTGGAAACTGCTCGAAGAGAGCAAGATTCAATCTCCGAAGAAGCAACCTCCAATTCTCTATTGACCAACACTCGCTGCTGCTTCTGTTTCCCTTGCTTCACTTCCCGGCGGGCCTCCTTCTCTTCCTCCGCGGTAGGATTAGCGTGGTGGGAGAGGGTCCGGTCGTCCTCCTCCTCTTCGTCCGTCTCGCCTTCGTCCAAGCTCCACCTCGACGACCGCCGGTGGTGGTCCAGAGGCATTACCGCTCTGAAGAAGATTCGCGAGTGGTCTGAGATCGTTGCCGGGCCTAAGTGGAAGACCTTCATCCGGCGGTTTAATAGAAACAGAGGTGTTGGTAGTAACCGTCACGGTCAGTTCCAGTACGATCCTCTCAGTTACGCCCTCAATTTCGACGAAGGTCAGGGCCAGAACGGCCTCGTCTACGACGAGGATGATTTCGGTGGTTTTCGCGATTTCTCGTCTCGGTACGCTTCTGTTTCCGGTTCGGGTCGTCCTTTGGCCATGGACGCGCGAAATAATAATAAAGAAATCGCCGTGAACCCGTGAAGTGTTGAGGGCGCCGTGGGCTTATGAGGTTGGCGGTTAAGAATGTTGACAGCTGCACTTGATTAAATCCCTAATTACTTTACACATAAATATATATCGCATTTAACATTAAATATACAGTATTCTTTTCCAGTTATGCAAAATTGAGATTAGTGTGTAAAGTTGGTGATGTGCATTACTTGCCTTGCATCGCATACTGTATATTCTCTTTTGTTAGATGTTTTAATAATAAATTCGGTTTCTTTTCTTGTTTGGCAAATGGTAATACGGTTGTTTGTACCAGACAACATTAGGAATAATATTTCTATAGTTCATATCATCAGCCATTATGTAATAGACTATATATATTATTGTAGTTTATAATTTGATTCAACAAGCCTACTAAATTATTCCTTTTCTTTTCCAAATGATAAAATGATTTATCTAACTTTAAATTTTCAATTTATACTTCCATCATTGTCAGCATTTTAATGAAAATTTCAAGTCTTTAAACTTTGACTAACTTGTAAAAGAATTAATCATTTTGTTGTCATCATCAAGAACATGGGCACAGTCTGAAAGAAATAAACCTTTTGCGATTACCCTTTTAGGTTCCATGTATATTCTTTTTTTTTTAATTATCATAAATGTTATGACATCTTAAAATCATTTTTTTTTTCAATTCACGGCCAAAATGTCACGTTCTTGTAAGCTCTACTACACTACACTACACTACACCATCAAAAAGAGCACTTACAAAGGTGATTACATGAGGTGATTGGGGTAATCGCAGACATTGAAATACCTAATAAATCATGCAATTATGATTTTCAAATAATTTATCTATAGTTGTTTATCAAATGTGGGATTCCAAATATTTTTTTCAACTTCTTTCTATTATACGAAATCCTAACCCTTTTTTAATTATAAATTCCTTTAAACCGAGATCCAAATTAACAACTTTTACTTGACCAAGATTTACCATCATAAGTTGAACTTGATATTGAATTGTTATTATTGAACTCTTTACCTATTATTAATGATATGAACATATATTAAAGCTTAATCACTATATAAGCTACAAAAATAATATTCAATTGCAATTAGCTTGTTTCTCGAATCAAAAAATAAAATTAATTAACATGGTATTATGGACTCCATTCTAATAATTATAAAAAAGTTCTCTTATCCTATCTACTATTTTTTCAATCACTTTATTAGGAGACGTTACCCAATTATATATTGCTATTTTGATCTTTTTTTTATATTGAGGGATGCTATTTTGATCTTATATGTGTCAAAAAAGAAGAAGAGGAAGAGCAACTGGATATTTTGTGCTAAAGAAAGTGACAATGTTAAACATCTCTAATTTATGAAAAGACTCTCCTTGTAAATTTTGAATGTAGACCTCTTCCTTGTTGTACAATTTAGGCATAACTTTAATTTGGTGTAGGAATGTATAATTTTCTTGATGTTTCCATAATTTTCTATATTTTATTCCAATGTACTATACTATCTCAAATTACTTTCATCCCTTGTTTGACGATGTCCAAAATATCCTTAATAATAAATTCATTATATTCATTTAAAAATGAATATGAAAGATTCTCTCAATAAGCTTCCAACTTAAACTTACTCTTGACTTTGTCAATTATAGCATTATTTGCGCAACAATTGTCTAAATATATTTTTGGAAATTTCGTATTGATGCTTCAGTCCATCAGACAATCAATCAATACACCTATTAGTCTATCACTTGTATGAGACATCAGAACATAAATTAACCTACAATTTATATGTAAATTCAAAGATCAAATATTAAAAACAAAAGAAAATTAGTATAAAATTTTATAAAATATTTTTCTTAAACATTATTTTCCTCAGGATGTAACTACATAAAGTCCAAATGTTATTAATATAATGTGATATGGTAACAACATAACTGTTTTTTGATTTTCACATATCCATATATTTGATGTGATTGTTAATTGTATGTCATTAATTGGTAACATCTTCAACATTGTACTCTTTTATGCATCATAAATTATAAACATATTTTTTATTCATAGTATTATGAGTAAGTAACCTAAAAGTTAGTCGAAATAAAGTAACAAACATTATGAAGTCAATACGATCTACAATTAAAAGTGGAAATTCATGCCTAATAATTACCCTCATTAACAAATAACTAGATTTTTTTTTAAATTATAAGCTATGATAGTCACCTATTTACCTTTTATTAGATTAGGCATTAGAAACATCTGACTTCCATATGCCACTTTTCTTTGCTTACTTATAGCTATATGCCTTTTTAAATGTGAGGTTCCTCCTTTCAAAACTCTAATGAGCAAGTTCTGACATTGCTTACACTTAGCCTTAATAATTCCCTCACTTATTTTAGCTTAAAAAGTGATGTCAAACATCACTTTTCGCTTTTCCTTTCTTTTATCCAAGTTGTTCCTTCATTTATTATAGGATCATCATTTGATTAGGACAAATTATCTGATACATATGGTTGATTTGAACTTCATATTAGGTTGAACTATTTTTAAGGGTTAGTTTTACCTATTTGAAACAATTATATATTGTGAGGGAGTTAACGCAAGAACTTGAGGCCAAAAATAAAAACCTAAAGGCCCTTAATGGAAATGTTCATAATCGGACTATAAATTCTGAGAAGCTAGATTCAGAAGCTCGCAACTGAAACGAGTACTTATAATTGGTAAGAAGTACAAGGTGGATGCTTGTCATGAATTATTAAAGAGCAAGTCTTTCACGTATTGACATTATGAAAATGTGAACTTCCTTCATCGAGAGCTTATAAACAAATACAGGGAGCTTGCCAAGTTGAAGAATAAAAACATGAAAACTAATGAATTACGTGTTAGTGTCGTACTTATGAGTCTACCCGAGAACTTGAGTCTGAGTCTATGTATAGTGAATTTGATAATATCTTGAAAGATTGTGGTTAATGATATCCAAAATCCTACCCTATATATTTACAAAGGTGAGTGCACACATCAAACTATAGTATAATGATAGCAAATATCAAATGTCAATTCTATAGGGACTATAACTATTAGTACTTGCCTCTTTTATATCATTTGATTGATAAAATAAGGTGATGGTTTAATTAAAACCAGAAAACTAAACTAAAATTCAACATAAATAATAACTAAAAATGCAAGTCACTCAAGGATTAACCAATTCAAATAATTCGTACTTAAATAACGAATTCCCTTAAGATTTTTTAAGCTATTAACCCTTTATCAGCAATTTAATTAAAGATAACAAACTTGTAAAAATTCTTATTTTATGTTAATATCTTTTTCAAGATTATCAACACCTAATCTTAGGTTGGTTAACTAAAATCTCTTCCTAGTTAAAACTTCTAAAATTACTTTATTTAATTTGTAACCTTAACCTGGAAGATTTATGTTATCTTGTCTCTATAGAGGACTTCTCAATCTCAAGTGCAAGAAATTATACATGAACCAATCTCCTAGAAATATCACTTTAAGAAATAATCAAAAATATAATTGATTCCAATGAGTCAAAATCAAATTTCATTAATTAAAGAATCAAGCCACAAAATCCCTAAGGTTCATCTAACCTAGGCACTAAATGAATTTAGTTCATAAAAATATAAAACATAATTAAGGATTCAAAATAAGAACTAAAAATAAGAGAATCTGTTATATATCCCATTTTCTTTAATAAAATTCACTTAAACTTTGATGAAAATATGCTCTCTATTCAAATGTCGCAGTCAATATTCAAGTACGTGCCACTCTAAAGTTCAAAACTATGTTTTAAAACTCGAACTCCTTTAATTGTCCTTATTTGCCTTTTACACTTTTTAATTAGGGTTTTTGTATTGGACATATTAACCACATTATCATATATAGTGACCAAGTCTTTTAATTTCTCTTTAATTATTCAACAATCATGTAGAAACATGGTTCCAACCATTTATACAGTCTATGGACATGACTATGTTCATCACCATATGGGCGTGTCTAACCTCAATAAGGGTGAAGCAATATCCTTCAACCTGTACATGGTTATAGGGACTTACATAGTCCCTTACATGGCTATGATCAAGTCCCACATAGTCGTGTCCTTCACCAACATGGTATATCCTTAAAAAATAACTTTAATCCTTATGTTTTTTACCTCAATTTTGTCGAATTATGCTCCTTTTAATCCATGAAGGCAATTAAGTCCTAAAAACATAATAGGAATGAATTAAGTATTAAATAATTAAAAACTCTCAAATAAACAAACAAAATGCGTTAAATATGAGAATAAAAATATAGTCTAAGCATTTATCAAACTTCTCCACATTTAAACATTTGTTTGTCTTTAAATAAATCATAATTCAAATCATTAAGACTTAAAAACATCCATCCCTTTTCAAACTCAACATGTCCATTGACACCATAAACTATCATATCTTATGAATGAAATAAACATACAATTAAACTTTAGCAATATCCTAAAATTAACTTCTTTTTTTTATAGAATAAATCCTAGAACTAACTTCCACAAAATAATATCAATAGCAATTAAATTGACAATTATTATGAAATCAAAAGAACAAAAGTTCACAACCTTTCAAAGGATTCACTCAATTCACTTAAAAGTGTTTTAGGGTGAAAATATAATAAAAGTCTCAAATCAATACATAAAAGGAATCTTAACAATAAGCTTATTATAAATGCCATCTCCACCACTAATAAGTAAACTAGAAGCAAAAATCTAAAGGTCTTTTAAATAGGATGTAATGAAGCTCAGGTAAAGATGTGGAAAGGATAATTAAAAAGTTAAAAATAATAAGGGAATTTACACAAACAAGACTACACAAAAACTTGGTTTTCATAGCATAGGTCCTTTAATCAAATATGTCAACACAATAGTAATTCTTCTTACTCACCAACAAATATTACAACTTTTCTTCTTTTCTTTTATTTTTTTTCAATTGATATGCTCGGAACAAATAATTTTTAAACTTGAACTTCAAGCAACTTTGGAGAGAATATAAAGTTGTAACAATAATGCAATTGAGAAAAAAACTTTAGCTAATACTCACTAACAATCATAAACATAATGGACCTTCTACTTAAAATTCTTTAATATAATCCAAGTTTTATGTATTCAAGTAAATGTAAATCCTTCATGATTCAAAAGCAGATGAAAAGTTTTCAAGAAAAATAAGGTAATTGGCTATCAATGTGGGTATTATCATTCAAAGATAAGGTTGATGTCAAAATTGGTTGCTCCAAAGGGATAAAACAGGGTAGATAACAATTAAAGAAAAATAGGCTAAAAAAACTGGTCAAATCTAAATGCCTTTTTCATTTTAATGCCTCTAGTTTGACAATTTGGTCTCAACATGAATAATAAGAGCAAGTTTTAAAATCATCCAACTATACATGATATACACATAACAAAAAATAACCAAGCATAATATAATGATGTATTGCTCTTAGGCTTAAAAACTCACATGTAAGCTTAATATGTGTAAATAATATGCAATTTTCATTCAAATTAACTATCTCAATGATTACTAAAAGTACATCTAATAAAACAAGTCTATTTCAGCCTTCATCCTTTTGCTTACTAACTTAACTCGGTAATTAATAACAACCTAAAATGTTCTTGAAAGATTTTAAATAAATTGAAATTTTAATTAAAAGAATAAATAATGAGGATTATAATAGGTCTAATAATTGGCCCAAAATTGAAAATTTTCTTCAAATTTTATTCAAAATTCAATATACCCCTTCTCTACACTTAAAGATTTACATTGTTCGCAATGCACATAGTAAAAGAACATAAAAAAATAAGATCAAAGAAAAACCAAGTGAGAAAGGAATATTGGTGTGGTGCTTCTTTAAATGATAAACTTGTTGCAATTTCCACCCTAAATTAATTACAGTTATCCTCGCAAAAGAAAAATAAAAGGGGATAAAAGGGCAAAAATAAAATAAATAATAATACAAAACAAGAGTTTAGAAAGGCTACTTGCTAACTATTAAGACAAAACAAAATAATAAATAAATGAACAAAACACAAAATGAACAAAACACAAAATATAAAAACAAAAATGAAAGAAACAAAAAACACCACATACAACATCTTACTCCCCTCTGTGTCTGCTAGTCCATAGGTGTACTGGGAATGTCCATTGTTTAGGTATCCTTAAGTGTGGCGCTTGTAGTAGCATAAGCATCTAGTTACTATGGATTTAGTGATAATATGACAACTTTAGTTGCTGCAGGTGGTACCTCAACTTTGAGATATCCTATGATCCTGAGCAATAACTCCTCCATCCATCTATCATGCATCTTCAGCTGTGTCGCACACTTCGTTAGCGCTTATTGCCCATCCTGAATAGTATGTTGCACTCCTAAGATCTGCCTTATGTATTTCTCCAATCAGTCAATCTTCAGATGGTCTAGATACGGAGGTGTCGATAATCTCCTAGGTGAGTTCAAACTCTCCAATAAGTCATCCTAATGCTCGACTTCTCATATCATTCACTTCAGCAACTACCTACTTTTATTGTTCTCCAACCAATCTATAGATATCACCTACAAGTCCCTGTCTCACAGTCACTATATGCATGTTCTTTATTATATCCAGACTCAAAGAGACCATGTTATCGATTAGTCTGATTGATGGTAATCTACCAAAGACTTCCATCCTACTAGCTAGTTGGGTCATATAAGGCCCAATACAGATCATGTCCACCTTCTTATTCTCATATTGGTGCATAAAATATTTGGCCAATACGTGCCCCAGATGAATAGGAACCCACTCTTTCATGCTTCATAAAAACAAACCATTCACTTCCCCATAACTCCAAAGCTATCACTTTGCCTACTTAATGTATGACCAAGTATGGTGTGAATATACTTGAATGTAGGGCATCTCAAAGTGGACGTTGTATTTTTGCTAAAATCATAATCCTCTTTATTGCTAATACTACTGAAAAAATGTCTAGCCTTTATCTCGTATGGAAAATCCACTTGAAGATCAAAATAATCTTGAATTTCCACAAAATCTTGATCATAAAGACCCATCATTATGAAAAAAATTAATGTAGCTCATCCACGTCATATCCCCTAGCAACCTAAACTGAATGGAGTTCTGCCGGTTTCAATTGAAGTGACCTTCTCCAAAAAGAAAGTGGAGCAAAAATCTAGTATCAGCTTCTTGTAAATAGGCTTCACTATCTCAAAGATAGTCCAACATATCTAGGCATTAAACGAATTTAGTTCATAAAAATAGAAAGCATAATCAAAGATTTAGAAGGAGGATTAAAAATAGAAGAATTCATTATATATCCCCTTTTTAAATAAAATTCACAGAAACTTTGATAGAAATATGCTCTATTTTTTAATAATTAAGAATAAAGTGAAAAAAGGGAATAATGCTGGATTATTGAGTGTAATTGGCTTGAAAATTTTTCTTAAATAAGTCTGATAAAATTCTGTAATATCTAACTCCGAAGGTTAGATTAAAGAGTACATTGGATTTGTCAATTAGTTGAGTCCAAAATTCATGTAAAGATAACCTTAGATTATAGATTGGATTTGTCAATTAGTTGAGTCCAAAATTCATGTAAAGGTAACCTTAGATTATATTTTTAGAATAGTGTAAAGTTCTTGAAACTTTGAATTTTGGTATCAATAAATTATTTTATAGAACTAATGTTAATAGTTACATATATGGATTTCTAAAATATATGGATTATGTTTATTTATTTCACAAATAATTAACTAAGTACAAAGTATTTCACATTTATATTTTATTACTTATTATGAGGTGTATCGCTCGTTAATTCAGCAAAAAATTTGTTAATTAAATTTTCAGTTGTGTATGACTATAATTTAGAATATTAAGGTAAATAAATCATGATTATGAAATCAAATAGAAACTGTCTTATAATAGGTTGTGAATAAATTGTATAAATCATGAATATCCATTCGAGGGATGAATTGATATGTTGTTTAAATATGAGTGAGCGATGGCTAGGTATCTGTTCGTGAAGCAGATATCGGGGCATTATGAGTCCCGAGTATGTCTTGTGTTGATAGTTAGGTGTCGATATGGTATTGGGATATCCTGAGTCTTAGACATATCCTATGCCAATGACTTCGTATTAAAGTAGTACCAAGATACTAAATTTGATTAAGAAATTGAGATATCCTATACTGATATTTATATAACTAATTATGTTTGCAATTAGTAAGAGATTATGATAAGTAGAGATGAGCCAATAGACCATTTAATCTTAGTCTACTAGGTTAAACATAGCCTAGATAATTCATTTAATAATAAGATAAAATGTAGATGGAAGTAGTAAAATAATATTATTCTTAATCATTGCTAATGATAAAATTTTGGATGTTTGTTAATTGTTTGAATAGGCTAAGTATTGTTGTATATTTAGTATTATATGTATATTTTAATCATTTGACTAATTTCAATATATACATATTGCGTTATTTGATTTTAAGGGTATGGTATGTTACTCTTACTAAGTAAACAACTCACTCGTTTTCATTATTTTTTTAGGAAATAGAGAGATTGTCGATAACCCTAGTGCACGTGATTGACAGAGTGAAGTTTAGTTCAGGCCAGTACATTAAATTAAGTAAAGTTTTCTTTATTGTATATACTTTTGTATGTGACAGTTTGAGTGGTTGTGTTTGTATAGAATATTTTTGTGACGAACGAACATCTTTTTTTAAAACTAAGAAAGATTTTGGTAATTAATGTTATAATTGTGGAAGAATTTGGATAATGGTGGTTTAAGAATGATTGGAGCTTTACAATCGAATAGAGGTGTTACAAGGTTGATGCTAAAGGCAAAGGTGAATTTCGATGAGAATAGTGTTTTGAGTGGAAGAGAATTGGTAAACAAGGGGGAAAATTTACAAATGAAGTCTTTGTCAGGGAGGGATTGGTGATGTATATAGCTTTGGAGTTCTATTTGTTAGTTCTTATTGCTACAGCTCACCAATATCTGAGTTGAAGCGTTCCAATCTAATCCATTACAAGGGAAATCTTACAATTTCCAAAAAGCTTTATGATTTGGTTGATCAATCCATACAGTCCTTGGATTAAAAGCAGGCTGTGTTATGCATCACTCTTGTTTGTTTGCAGAAATTGCCTAAAGACAGCAGCCATTAATGAATGAGGCTGTAGGGATGCTCAATGGACAATCAGAAGCGCCCAAATTTCCAACTGAAGTCTCCTCATCACCTCCCTGACGTTTCACAGTCAAATCTAAATTAAATAGGACTAATTGATTACTAATATTAATAATCAATTAAGCTTTCTTGGACTTTTATGCTATTTAGTCCAATGCAATTTGCTATTCTTCTAATTCTTTGCACAATTGCATCCTTAATTTTGTTAGATGTCAAAAGTTCATAAGTGTAATTTTTCCAAGACAATGCCATTGAAGACCATTGTACTTCTTAATTTTCATAATAACAAAATTAAAATTATCATATTTGAGTGGTCAACTTCGATCCACTTAATATTTTACTTATGATGCAATTTTCAAAAACTCTAATGTCCATTAGACTTGAACATTAAAATTTTGAAAATTGATTATTCTCTCGTCTCTTAATGAAGATAGAACTTTATCAATTAAGCTTCCTTTGTTGTTATAATTAAGAGTGAATGGAAGCAATCAAGAACCTCAACTCATATTGAGGAACATATTACAACGTTTTTAGTAAGTTATCTGTACTGTTGTTGTTTTATTTAAATGTATACGGTGTCGTTTATTGTAAATACTCTATGTTTTGTTCTGTTTGTATAGTAGTTAGTCATCTAGTTTTGTTTTACTATTTTTGTATATAGAAAAATCTGACCATTATGTAAAGACACTTACAGCTGAATAAAAATATGGTCAATTCTATTTACTCTGTTTTCTCTCGAAGCTTCGATTTCATGGTATCAAAGCGGGTTTCGATACCATAGTCGATTGATTGAAGCGAAAGAGAGAGTAAGGGGTTGCTAGTCAATTGTTCTCGTTAGGACGATTACATATCTGTAGTGGAGGGAGTAGTTGATTTGGGGAAGTCGAGTGTTAGGGTTTCGATTTTCCTGTTTCTCCGAAACTAAGAGTTAGGGTTTCGGGTTTTTTTTGATTTCTCCTCACTAATCTGAGTTTGATCGAAGACTTTTGCAATGATGGAAGGTGTGTCGCATGATTCTCCTATAGGATCGACTCTGGATCCTAGATTACGAGGTATACAAGAAGAAGGTCAGATTTATCTTCAAGGTTCAGATTATCTAGGTATGAGTTTAGTTACAACTGTATTGAATGGGAATAATTTTTTAAGCTGGAGTAGATCTGTTAAAATTGCTCTAGGAGCTAAGATGAAGTTAAGGTTCATAGATAGAACATGCCAGAAACCTAGTCCAGGATCTGTTGACTATGAAAAATGGATTAGGACTGATTATATGGTTAGATCATGGATACTGAATTCAATGTCAAAAGATATAGTTGAAGCATTCATCTATACAAATTCTGCCCATGAATTATGGTCAGATTTGGTAGAGAGGTTTGGGGAGAGTAATGGATAATTACTATATCATTTACAGAGACGAATTAGTGCAGCTTCACAAGGCACTATGACTGTTGCTAAGTATTTTACTAGTCTTAAGAAATTGTGGAATGATCTTTGGTGTCTCATGCCTGTCCTACAACGTATTTGTGGGGCGGCAACACAGTGCATTTGTTGAGCACCTAAGACTTTAGCTGATTTGACATCTATGAATCAGTTAATGCAATTTCTGATGGGTTTAAATGAGAGTTATGATCATGTTAGAAATCAAATTCTGGTTATGGCACCATTGTCGTCAGTCAATAAGGCCTATTCTATGGTCTTAAGGGTAGAAAAACAAAGGATGTATAAATGGTGTTTGGTGAAGGAATATATCATAGTGCAATGTTAGTAAATGCAGGAACTATTAAGAATAATTCAGATGGAGGAGGGAAACAGTCTAAAGAGAAATGGGGTAATAATGATAAGAGTAAATTGTTCGGTTTTTATTGTAAGAAGAATGGACATTTGAAGAAAAATTGCTTTAATCTCACTGGTGTATCAGATTGGTATAAGGAGTTACAGAATCGGAGAGTTAAAGGGAGTGGAAAGCCTTATATTGCTAATGCAGTAAATGAAGCTACTTCATTAATTGCAGATAACAGTAAACTAGCCACAAATCATATTGTTAGTAATACTAATCCTCAATTGTCTGAATTGATTAAGCAAGAATTGCTTAAATTGGTTAAGAACAAAGCACTCACGGATCCTCTCATGGTGAACTTGGCTCATCTTTCAAATTTTGTAGGTACACTTCGTGCACTATCTCTTTCTAGTATTAATGATATAGGTTTAGATTCATGAATTTTAGATACAGGTGCTTCAAATCATATTTGTGTGGATTATTCTTTGTTAATCAAGCCTATTCCACAAAAAAATACATACCTATTTATTTTCCTGATGGTACTCAAAACCGAGTACACCATATAGGAGATGTTCTTTTACCTAATGATCTTGTCCTAAAAGACAACTTGCATATACCAACCTTTAAATTTAATCTCTTATCTGTGCATAAACTTGCTAATACCTCTTCTGTTACCTTCCAATTTCATCCCCATCACTGCATTTTGCAGGACCTGAAGACTAACCGTGTGTTGGCAGTAGGAAAGGTTGTAAGGAGATTTTATATCCTTAATAAGGATTCTTTTGAGATTGAGACTATAGAAAGATATTCTTTGTGTACTGTTGCAAATGATGTAAAGAATATTCAGTCAATGTCTATGTACAAACTTTGGCATCAACGTTTGGGCCATATTTTTGACAATGTACTTAGACATATTATTTCATTTGATAATAAGAATGTTGGTGAAGCTGGTGTTTGTGATGTATGTTCTCCTGCTAAACAATCTCGATTGACTTTTGTTTCTAGTAGCATCCTTACTGACTGTATTTTTCAGTTAGTGCATATTGATATTTGGAGACCCTATAGTCAACATTCTATTTCTGAGGGGAAATTCTTTCTGACAATAGTGGATGACTATAGTAGGGCTACTTGGACATATTTGATGAATCATAAATGCCAAATATTCAATTGTTTGGACAACATTTTTAGAATGGTTAGAACTCAGTTAAAAAAACTGTTCAGATCATTCGAACATATAATGGAACTGAGTTTTTAAGTGCAGAGTATCAGAAATTGTTTAGAGACTTAAGGATTTTGCATCATAAGTCATGTGTTTATACTCCTCAACAAAATGGGATAGTGGAAAGGAAACATAGGCATTTATTGCAAGTAGGGCTATCATGTTTCAGTCTTCTTTGCCTCCGCATTTTTGGGGAGAGTCAATTCTTACAGCCACTTATATCATAAATAGACTTCCTACATCACTTCTTAAGTGGAAAACACCTTATGAGGTCTTATATGGGTATCTACCTAAGTATGATCATTTGAAATCTTTTGGATGTCTTTGTTTTGCAACAAATGTCAAGCCCCATAAGGCTAAGTTTGATCCGAGAACTTACAGGTGTGTTTTCTTGGGGTATAGTCATGGACAAAAGGGCTATAAGTTGTTTGATATGGATTCCCATTCTATTTTGGTTTCTAGGGATGTTATTTTTCATGAACATACATATCCTTATAAATCTTGTTCTAATCCCACACCAGATATTCCATTACCTTTGGTTTCTGTTGATCAGTCTTCTGGTTTTTTTGATGAGTTATCCTCTGAGTATCATTGTTCACTTCTTAATTCATCTGCTTCATCTACTGCTTCACCTTCCACTGAATCTTTACCATCTTCTTCTTCTTCTACTATTCCAGTTGTTTTTGTTCCTGAATTGCGTAGGAGTACTAGAGTATCTCATAAACTAGCCTGGCTTAGTGATTTTGTCTCTAGTGCAACTACTCACCATTCTTTGCTTTCTTCTTCTTCTCATCCTTTAAGTTGTGCTTCTTTAGCTCATTCTTTTAATACTTTTCCTTTTATACACACTCCACATCTTTCCTCCACTTACATGTCTTTTTTAGCAAATGACTCTAATATTCATGAACCTCAATCTTATCATCAAGCTAAGTATCACGACCATTGGGTTCAAGGTATGTAGCAGGAGTTGGTTGCTCTTAAATCCAATGACACTTGAATTTTGACTTCCTTACCAGCTGGTAAGAAGGCCATTGGCTCTCGATAGGTTTATAAGGTGAAGCTTAAGCCTGATGGGTTTGTTGATCAATATAAGGCTTGGTTAGTAACCAAGGGTTATAATCAGATTGAGGGCATTGATTTTATTGAGAGTTTTTCTCCAGTTGTTAAAACAGTCACTGTGAGGGTATTGTTAGCTGTTGCAGCTCGGTTTTTTTGGCCTATACATCATTTAGATGTTAATAATGCTTTTTTTACATGGCTTCCTAGATGAGGAAGTGTATATGGTGCCTTCGGATGGGTATTCTAAGGCTGGTCCACATGAGGTTTGCAAGTTAAAACAGTCTTTGTATTGCTTGAAGCAAACCTCCCATCAATGGAATTGTGAGTTTTCTAAGCATTTGCTTTCCTGTGGTTTTATGCAGTCCCCACATGATCATTGCTTGTTTGTTAAATCATCTGGTTCTACTTTTGTTGCTCTTCTTATATATGTGGATGATATTTTGCTGACTGGTCCATCTGAAGTTGTTTTGGGGGGATGTTATACAATTTCTGAATTCTATGTTTACTCTTAAAGGTCCTGGTTCTGTTAAGTATTTCCTGGGTTTGGAAATAGCTCGATCTTCTTCTGGTTTATATGTGAATCAAAGGAAGTATGTATTGGATCTGTTGATTGAGTCCGGGTTGACTGGTGCAAAACCAGTTTCTACACCCTTGCCTAAGGGTTTGAAGCTTGCTGTTGATTCTGCTTCTTTGCTGGAGGATTGTGGGCAGTATCGTTGGTTGATTGATAAGCTTTTGTATTTGGGTTTTACAAGGCCTGACATTACCTTTGCTGTCCAACAGTTGAGTCAGTTTGTTACTGCTCTTTGTCAAAGTCATTAGGATGCAGCTCTTCATTTGTTGAAATATTTGAAGGGTTGTCCTTCTAAGAGATTGTTTTTTCCTGCATCTTCTACTTCTGCTACCTCTTCTCCTTGTTCTGTGGTTGCTTATTGTGATGTTGATTGGGGCTCTTGTTTAACCACTCGGCGGTCTATTTCTAGGTTTTGTCTTTTTTTGGGTTCTTCGTTAGTCTCTTGGAAGACTAAAACATAGCCCACTGTCTCTCGTTCTTCTGTTGAAGCGAAGTATCGGAGTATAACCTCCACTGTGTGTGAATTATTATGACTTTCTTATCTGTTACGTGATTTACAGATTTCTTTTATCTCTCCTATTTCTTTATAATGTGATAATAAAGCTGCTCTTCATATTACTGCTAATCCGGTCTTTCATGAGCGCACCAAACATCTTGACATTTATTATTATGTGGTTCGTGATCAGTATAAATTGGGTTTTGTTGCTCCTGCTCACGTTTCTTCTAAGACTCAGTTGGCAGATTTGTTCACCAAGGTGTTGGCTGCTCCTTTGTTTGATTAGCTGTTGTCTAAGTTGGGTTTGGTTGATGTCCACCAAACTCCAACTTGAGGGGGGATGATAAGTTATCTATACTATTATTGTTTTATTTAAATGTATACGGTGTCGTTTCTTGTAAATACTCTGTGTTTTGTTCTATTTGTACATCTAGTTTTGTTCTACTGATTTTGTATATAGAAAAATCTAACCATTATGTAAAGACACTTACAGCTGAATAAAAATATGGTCAGTTCTATTTACTCTGTTTTCTCTCGAAGCTTCGGTTTCAGTTTTGAGGCAAAGAATCTGTACCATATAAAAGCCAATATTCTTGTCTTCCATATACTATATTTAAAAATAACTACATGTTTGAAGAAAATGATCTTAACAAAACCTCATGCTTTCTCATTCCTAGTGTTTGCAAATCATGCTTCTGAGCTCATGGACCTGTCTTCATCTACCTTTATAGTGTTTATCATTGCTGCAACTTGACTTATTGATGGCCTTTCATTTGGTGACGGATTTATGCATTGCAACGCCACCTGTAGTAAGTTCACCATTCTTTCTTCACTTGCACCTTGTGAGATCAAGGTCCGGTCAAATACTTCCACTGTCCATTCCTCTCTAACTACTGAATGTACCCACCTCGCCAAATCAAAGCCATTGTTTTGCATTAGCTTCCCTGTCAGCAGCTCCAGAAGAATCACCCCAAAGCTGTATACATCAACCTTGAAGGTGCTATATGCACTGTTTCCATTCAAGACATTTTGCTTGAAATTGTCAGATTGATCTTGCCTTGCATATATCATGAGACCATATTCGCTTATGGATGGTTCCATGCTATTATTGAACAAAACGTTTGTTGATTTGAGGTTCCCATGAGCAATTCCATCATCACGAAGCTCCTTGTGCATGGACGCCAACGCCTCGGCAATGTTCAGAGCAACGCTCAGTCTGCTGGCCCAGTCGAATAGTTGCCCACTTTCAGATCCTTCAAGTAAACAACAGTAAAATATTTCGTTGGATTAGGCCGCAAAAGGAGTGAGGAGGTAATATTTTTTTGAACAATTTCCTGGTTTTATGCTTGGTTAGAATATCTACTTGACTTGTCTACACCGTTGCCAAGTGCCAAAATGTGAAAAAAACACATTTGCAATTTATGCTCTTGGTAAAGCATGACTATGTCTGAGGTATACAACAGCAGAAGAAATTGCCCATGTCAATAGTTGAAAATTGGAATGTCCTTACCGTGAAGCAGATTGAAGAGACTGCCATTTCGCTGGTATTCGTACACCAGGAGCTTCTCTTCATTGGAGCAGTACAATGCAACAACCGGTAACACTCTTGTATGCTTCACACTGTCTATCCTCCGCATTCTAAGCATAAAGTCTTCCGCTGAAATACCCCAATCTTTGATCCTCTTCACTACCAAGATCACCCCATTGTCGAGTCTGACCTTATAGAGGCTTCCAAGCTTTCCTCTACCAAGCAACTCGGCTGATGCTCGAAGCAAGTCCTCAAATTTCAAATCCTTCACCACAGGATTTGAAAGAACTACAAGTGATGTAGAAGTCCTTTCGCTTTCAGCAGATGTAATTGAGTACTCTGATCTTCTGCCACGAGTCTTAGACTCGGTTAAAACCTCACTAGATTTGCTGCCATTCTCTGTTGATGTTGTCTTTTTTGCAGCATCGATGTTTCTTTCTCTTTGCCTGCTTTTACTAACCAACTTTAAAGCAACCAGGATTAACACAATTGCTAGAACAATTATATAGCCCAGGTAGACGAGAAATGGATGCTTCGATGAACGCTTTCCTTCCTCTTTTGATGGTAAATTTGGCGGTGGGGCTAATCCTGGCGATGTGGCTAGTGCCGGAGCTGATGGTGGGCATGCATTTGATAAAGGTGCTCCACATAACTCAACATTACCAACAAAGCTGTCTGCGGGAAACTTGCCTTTGACATCAGGGACTGGACCGCTCAAATTGTTGTTTGAGACATTGAATTCCTCAAGATTAGAGAAATCCAAATGTGGTATTGAACCATTAAGCTGATTGTTTTGGACAAGGAACACCAAAAGGCCAGATATCCTGAACAGATCAGGAATCTCACCAGAGAACTCATTGTTGGATATGTCAAGTTTTTTCAGGTTAACCAACCTTGACAGAGAACCAGGAATGCCACCTGAGAACTGGTTCCCATTTAAGTATAAGTGGGTTAAACTTCTGCAGTTTCCTATATCTTCTGATAACATTCCAATTATTTTGTTCCCTTTCAGGCTCAAAACAGCAAGAGAACTGGAAGTGCATAGAGAACTGGAATCAACTTTTCCAATAAAATTTAACCCTTCAAGAACTAGCTTAGAAACACGTTGTGACTTGCATGTAAGACCCTTCCATGTTCCATTACTAGGTCCATTACATGGGTCTGAAGCATTGTTCCAACCCCAACTGGGATCAGTTGGTGGATTACCTGCTGCAAGTATCTCCATGAACTTGAGTAATGCCTGCTTCACGTTTTCTGCTTCTGAATTTGCCATTGGAAAGATCAGAAAGATCGAAATGAGAAGCACCCGAATGGGAGCTCGATCCATTTTTGCTGAACAAACCAAATCCGGAGTTCTGTGAAGTCGTTCAGGAGAAAAATACAAGGGGCCACACTACCATTCCCATGTTTTACTTGGAGATGACTGACTTGGGAGTTTGTTCTGGTAAAACAAGGAGAAGTTTACGAAGTTTCAATGTTATTGCTTCAAGCAGTTCTCAGTGCCAATTGGCTGAATACTGACAGAGGTTATAATGAACTGAATGCATTTGCGATAAGTTTGTGAATAAAGACAAAATGCCAGCCTCTCATAGCCGGCATTTTGACCTAGTAACGATTTCAACTTTAGACTCACCGTTGGCTCTTACCGATCTGAGATTGCTAATAATTATAGTATCAGTTAATTATTGACGTATCTCCTTTTGGTGGGTCATCATACCAACAGAAATATATACTATAATTCTGTAGGACAATTGCAGGATTTGCTCGCATTTTCTTTGGACAAAACCTGTTATACTGTTATTTAATGGGATACACAGCCTAGGATTAGCCGTCATGACAGGCTATATCCTGCAACAACGCCAGCAACAGTGCAATGTTCTTGCTGAAAAAACAGAAGCCCCGTTAAACAATACATGCTTTACAGGCCAAAATATGAGCCAAATCCTTTTTTGTCCTAGATCTCTATTCCGTTTTAGTTTGTTTGGTAAATCTTAGATCTGAATACAAGAATCCAACTACAATCAAGGGGCTGTTTTCATGTTTTCTTAACTTTCCGTCATTAATTCCTTTTAGCAGAATAGTTAAGGACTATAAACTGAATCAGTACAATTGTACATTCATTTTTGGCACGATTGGCATATATCGAAAGAGAAGGATTTTGCCTTACTTTAACCAGAATTTGAACCAGATGAGGAGAAAGGTTTTTGTCACTAAATCCCTTCACTGCAAACGGGCTACATTATCTGGCAGAACAATGCGGCAACTATTCCTTTTAGCCCTATGTAGTAACATTTTTGCTTCTGACTTCCAAATTTTGGGCTTTCCGTTATATTTTATTACAGTAATTGGTGAAACGTGTGCTTGGCATGATCTACTGTAGTCGGCCAGATTGCAGAAGCAAAGTTACACAATAACTGACGCCAAGCATCGCAAGCAGACATATTAGTTACCAATTGCAATCACATTCGTTACTACAACAATTGTTCACATCTGACTACATTATCCATCCTCTGTTCACATTATCAATGAGATTTTGTACTTCCATATCAAACTGTATCACTTGACAAATACCTACTGTCTTTACTACACTGCACTCAATAGCCTATGTAACTTAAGATTATACAAGCATATTAAAGGGAGTTGTGTAACTTAACCATCAAAGGAGGTGAAATGCAACACACGTTTGTTGCCACCAATTATGTGGTTCTCTATGGGGCTGCTACAGCCCCAGAAGGGCATCACGGGTCCACATGTCCGGCAATATCATCGTCACTTGATTCGCTTTCTTCCTCTGTGACATCCTCCTCATCACTCCTCTCTTCTGTAGTGGAATTTGTAATATTCTCCCTTTTAGCATAACGTTCACAGTATTCTGTTAATGATCACAAAATCAAAATCTGATTATATCCATCGGTCTTTAGCAACAAGTGACTTTTGAGCAACCCATGTATAAAAATGATAAAGCATTCTGTCCTTCATATGTTGCAATGAAAAGTACTCTCAGGGAAAAACATATTAATGTGATCCCAGATCATGCAGTGCCTTAGACTCTTAGTATACATCTAGAAGCAGTGTCAAGGAATGAAAAAGTTATATGATTCCAGATCATGGGACATTTTCTATGGTAAGCATAAAGCTCATCTAAGCCTGAGATTAGTAGGTTCAGAGTTTCAAAACTAACGTTTATGCACCATAATGAATGACACAGTTCATCTTCTGTCAGGATAACGACCACACACACTCTGAATCCATGTACGTTGACCCTTTTCAGGAGGATCAGAACATGAACCGTTGCCATTCACTATGGTGCATAAACTTTTCATTTTTCTTTTAGTGCTTTCTGTTCATAGCCAGAAACTAATTAATCATTTTGCTTCTAAATTTCTTCTTGTTCCCAGATGTGCACACACGTTGTATAAACATTAACAATGATTCAAGTGCCAGAACTTATTGAATTGTGTTTCTAGAATAATTCATATCAATCACTATCATACTACTCCTGTTAACAACATAAATATACATTTAATGATGATAAAAGAACACTGAATAACTGTCACCTTTCACTTTTTGATCATACTTTTCTCTATCCTTCATCATCAATGATGCAGCATCACCATTGAGAGGATCTGAAGGATTTGGATAAAGTAATAGCTGTGGCAGGAAAACTTCAAAAACATTTAGAAGATCTGCAGCAATGGCAATGATCATTCACGGGTAAGAAATCCTGGAAAGAAAGCTAAAAGGGAAAAGGACAATGGCAGAAAAAATGCATATGTAAATGATATTCCATTTGAGTAAATGACATTAAGTAATTATTAAACATGCAATGGCTAATCATTTACCAAACATTGGACTCCATGACTGGTTGATAACATCCAAGCATACAGAACCAGAACTGCCATTAACATATAACAAGGATAAAGTTAGGCGTATCAATACAAAAATGACATTTGAAGGCAATTATTGAAATGTAACTATGTCATAATTTGAACTTAATATAAATGCTTTCAGAGAATCAGACCCCTGGGCCTGCTAGAATTTCAACCCCTAAAATTGACTTACCCATCTCTCATGTCACCAACTGAATCAATGCACACAACCAATTAAAAGCTTCATAGGAAAAAGAAGTCTGATTTTAGCTTACAGTTCATCAACATTTGGGTGGAATATCTTGTTCACAAATCCAATAGAAGGAGATTTGTATGGATAAGCATCAGGAAGTTCAACATGGATTTTCCAAACTCCACCTTCATAGAGACCTTGGAGAGTCACAATCATATAAGTCAAAAAAATAAAGAAGTTAACGTAAAATTTCATAAGCTTTCACATGAAAAAAGAATAACTGTTTGGAAATTCTTCAGAAAAAATGCTGTAAAATCAACTAGAATCAAGCCTCTAGTGTTCAGCAAACTGTTGTAACAATGGATATATAACAGCTAAAAAGGACAAAATACCATTCTAAACCCTAAAACAATATTGCATATACTAGGACCGTTTATTTTCAATTCTATTTCTACTGTTTAGTTTCACTTTGGGTTTTCTGTTGTAGTCTCTAGTTTTCTTTTACTGTTTTTTTAAATAAAAACAAAAACCTCTTTAATCGTTAATGTCAATGTAATTATATTTTTATTACTGATAATAATTACATATTATATAAAATTTAAAGATAAATTATTTTTTAAAATAAAAATTAAATAAATTTATTTAATCTCTTATAAAATGTTTATTTCATAAGTTATGAAACTGGAAGAAACCAAAATCAAAAATAAAAATTAAAAACTCAAACAAGCAAGTTTTTTTAATTGAAATTGAAAACAAAAACAGAAAATCAAAAATAAAATAGAAACAAACAACCTTAAGAATCTTGTCAAGAGCAGAAAAGATAACAAATTAGTATTTGTATTACAATCGCTTTCTTTAGACCATGATCTGATAAACGTATGCAAAAGATCCTTCTCCAAAACCATGATTTTGAGAGGTTTCTTTACCATAATTATGATCTTGAAATATTAACCAAATACCAAAAGAGATGCTTTCATGCAACCCATTTTTAGATAAAAGTTGTTCTAAATGTAATCCCAAACATTTACAATATTTGATGGTTCATACATTAGTTTCAACCATGCACACACAAACAAGCAAAGAGAGACATGGAAGGAGAAAGCACAAATGAAGAGCACCATAGACAAACCAAGTTCACCAAAGAAAGGAAACAACTAGTAAGATAGATGTCAAACGAGAAGGAAAATGCACCACATCTGAAGATACATACTTCCTTTGGGACCATTAAACTCCACATTAAATTCATTCAATCCGTCGTTTATTGTCTCCACATTGTAATCGCTCATCATCCTGGAAACATGAATATGACAGCTCAGAATCAACTGAAAAGAGAATTGTTATCAATAACTTGAGCTAGAAAGCAGTTGCAGATCTTGGTAAACAAGGTTATTCTGCAAAATAACACTCATTTACAGGATATAAAAGGACGAAGCCCTTATGACGAAAAGAAACAAGGAGATAAATCAGGAATCCATTGCAAAGCATCAGAATTGAGGACAAAAGGATAACAGGAACCATATGATCCACGCACAGGGCAGTCACCAGTTGTGACAATATCTGAAATCTTGCACTGAACAAGCCAAGAACCGCAAATAACAAGTCCAAACCACAAGCAGTAAACCACAGAATAGTTTTTATACAACTTCAGCTCCTTAACAACAATGCGCCTGTGCTCTTGATAGTTTTGAAATCTAATCATTCTTTCTGACACTACTAGGGCATTTCACCGATCATACTTCGGTCCACAACGCTGAATTTCTACCTTCTCCCATAAGCATGAAACTTAGTATAGCGTATATCTAAAAAGGTCTAAACACGAATCTTCCATTTCAATTATTTCAACTGAATGAAGTGGGTAATCCAAAATGCATATACTAATAACGAATAGAACTTACAGCTTCATGACGTCCATCTCCCTCCTCTTGCTTGGAGAAGACATTTTATATTAAAAGTCAAGAAAAAAGAACCTGCCAGTAGAGCATTAAAGGATGTGCTTTTAATTTCACAGGAGGGTGTGTGGTGGTGCTGAGAAAAAGGCACATCTTAAACGAAATCCACTAACTCAAAATATTTTAAAATCAAGACGTAAAATATACAACGAGAAAAGCATACCCCTTTTCCAGAAATAAATAAAAACGTACGCACAATGTGGGATCTTGACCTCAAAAATAATGAAAGCCCGAAGTACAAGCAAGTGAAGATCAAATCTGTCAAAGAAAATGGACCATATCAGTTAGCCAATTCATCCAATGGCGAAAACAAGACAAATAATTGCTGCTAAGAACACAGGCTTGAAGCTCCTTTTGATAAAACAATCAAGTACTACAAAATGATGCATATATCTTCCATATCCAACTTCATCGAATCTCACATTGCTTTATATGACAAATAAAAAGAAAACCTTCCCACATAAACGAAGCAAACATCGGTGCCCTATACATGCTTCATATGCCCATGTACAAAATTTGCAGCATTCAACTCTTAATAGTCAAATTCAGAACCCCTCAATCCAAAGGAAGCAACAGAATTCAAGATTCCAAAATATCATTTGACTTTGGAGAAAAATAAAGATTAAAAAAAATAACAAAGCAGAAACCGCAAACAATCGATGATTTTATTTAAAGTTGAGGCCTTGAGGTCAAAACCTGGTATTTAAGACATTTTTCACTCAAATCTTAACAAAATGGAACGACCCTTTCAAGATCGTGGTATTGTGAGAAGGGAAAAGAAACTGAGAAATAAAGAAAACAAAAAGGGGAAACAGAGAGAAGACAGAGTGACCAAGAAACAGGACATTGTGAATATATGCATATATATGGGGGAAGGGGGTGGTGGTGGAGAGAGAGCAAGGGTGAATGTCGACATTTTCACATGCGCGTGTTCCAACTTTAATTTGGCAACGTGTCGATGCAACTGTGTAGGTACTTAATTATTAACTAATTAAGATGATTATTTTCTATAAAAAAAAATTAAGATGACATGAGAGGTACTTGTGTTGATCGTTTAGGGTATGCTTATTTAGTAGGTATGGAATGAAAGGTATGCGTATAGAATGAAAGATATTGTTTGGTAAGATATTATCATTGAATAGCTATTGGTTTCATTTCTCGTTTTTGAGTAATGTTCTATCCCTCTCATAATCCAGAGAAATGAGAGTCATTGCACTGTTATTTTCGCACGCATTCTCGTGATAACATACTCCTCCGAACTCTTACCTAATACCCACAAAACCAGCATCTATCTAATAATATACTATGCGCGTTCAAGTAATAGATATTGTTTTCCTCTTACCTGATACTCACAAACTAGCATCTATCTACCTTTCATTTACTCGAGACTCAGAATCGTCTACCCTTGACAAGTCTCTCCACAAACTAATCCCTTTAGCCCACCCTGGAAACACTCAAAACTAAGAAGTAGCATTGGTAATGTTCCTCCTTTCTTTCTTCTTTAATTTTGTTCTTGTCGATATAATTGCATATTTCTCTCTTCTTTTCTACTGGGTTAGGGTTTTTGGTTCCTAAATCCATTTTCTTCTACATTTATGTCATTCTCTTTGAATGTCCAGTTCTGCACTCATTAGAATCTGTTTTGAGATTCTAAGCATGTCTGATTTTTCTTTGTACTGTTGCTTTATTTTTATCAGGATTTTGCTAGAACATTAGCCACAGAAGAAGCAGGAGATGCACCCAGGTTTCTAAACTGCTTTCTGCTCTTGAGTCTGTTGATCATAGGAAAAGAAAGGTAATTTTCTGGACCAGTATGTTTTCCCTCTACTCTTGAGTTTGTTATAGATGCCTCGCTTGTTACAAGGAGTCAATTTTCCAATCAATATGCCATGGTAGTTATTTGTGCTTAATGATTGATTGAACTCACAAATGAGTGAAACACTAGAAAGAACGGATCTGAGGTTGCCAATCTCATTATTGCTCTTTTTAGCTAAATTGTCCTCTCTTTGATCCAATATTCTGATAGCTTCACTGTCCTCTTTTTCCTTACTTATGCCTTTGACTCTACTGCCACAAAGCCCTCGAAATGCTTCATCTTCTTGAAAGGAATCTAATAAGTCAGTAGAAAATTCAATCTTTCTCTTTGAGAAGCTTTCTCTACCTGGATGACTTCCCTTAAATTTATCAGCATCTCTAGAATGATTTATTAATTTAGTTGGTGGCTAATTTATAAACTGTGCATAGGCCCTTCTTTAATTCAGTTACGGTCATTTAAAGGTCTTCAGAGTCTTGCTTATTACCTAATTTGGAATAAAGATTTTCTATATAAACTACAGAAAGCTAGTACTCTAGCTAATTGAGATGTTGAGTGATAATGAAGAGTGAACGGTAGGAAGTGAGGAACTTTAATCTTGTTCTTCAAACTTAGTAAAATTTGGACACTATAAACTGACTAAAAAGACGATATGATACATAATGAGTTGATACAGAGGTAGCATCTCGTGAACTCTTTTCAGTTGAGAGTTGGGATTTGCTAAATCTAGTTTAGGTTAGTTGTGTATTTAGATCCTGTCTCTTATCCTATCACCTCCGTTGCAGGTTTCCCATTAAAAGAAAACATTTCAATGATCTCTTCGATAAACAACACTGAACTGGATAGGTAAAATCCAAGGTCATTTATGGCTAAATTAATTCAATATTCTACTTTTGTATTGCTATTTCTCGTACTAATGGTTGCAATACTGCAAAAATTGCAAAAGTAGAAAAGAAGAATATCATCAGATCATATCACATGTCCTTAAATGTTGCGCTTATTGTCTGTGTGTGTAGTCCTATACTACATTACTATATACATTGATGAGTCTTTTACCCGTGTATAGGCATGAATGGATATATATGACTAGTTTTATGGTTTCTCATGCTAAGCTCAGCAATTGCAAATAGGTCCAACCTCCATCAACATCAGCATCAGTAGATATTAGCCTGAAGTATAACTGTTCATGGAAAAAGGTAGCAAGCAAACTATTGATAGCCTTCAGAACATAGTGAACATCCAAAAAAAGGCAGTCACCTTCCAGTTGAGTATGAAGAAACTCATTCATCTGAAGCAAAAGTGGATCCATAATCTGTACAAAAAATTCAAGAAGTGATTTTCTTTTTTCGGCATTCAAATTAGCAGGCCAGAGCTAGTATCTGAAACTGCATCACTACTCATATGAATGTACTGTTGTTGCGGAGTCTATATCAATTTCCTAAGTAATGAGAAGATGCGAGAGCTCATTAATGAGCCTCTTAATATTGGTATAACTCAAATGAATATTGGTAAGGCTGTTGTGTTATTCTGTAATGATCTTGCTAAAATTCAGGTTTTGTTCGCTTTGCCAAGTCATTTAAAAAAGTCTTTTGTATTTGGATTCCTTTATCCATCTTCTAATGTATGAATCATTCGAGGAAGCATATTAATATTTTTGTAAGTATTATGAACTTATGATGCAATTGATGTTGCCTAACCAGGTTATTTTGTATTAGTTAGGTCTTTTGTAGTTATGATGCAAACAATGTTTGTAGTATTAACCTGGTTGTTTTACATCAATTGAAGGCTTTTAGTTAAGGTATTATGTATACGGCAGATATTTTACATCATTTGCATTATCAGAGGAATATAAATTGTATTGAACTATGTTACTTGATTTTACTATAACAATGGAATGGTGGATATTATGGTTATGTCGATGAATTGTACAATATTTTAGATTATTAAACTATATTTTGATGATATTATATAACTAATGATATGTTGATGCAAGAAAATACTGGATTATTTTTTCTTCAAGAGCCATTAGAAATAAAATATCACAATATACTTTATTTTAAACATTCTGTCATTATAAATAAGGTGCATAAAATATAATTAATTAAAATATATTTAAATTTTGATATAAAACAAAAATTTAACAAATTTTTATTTTTCAAGATTTTTTAACAAACCAACCACCATCAATAGTAATGGTAATCATTCTTTCATCTTAACCAACCATCATAATTATAATGATTATATCTATTCCCATTCTTCATTATATTCATTCATATTCCTATTCTCATTGCCTTTATAACATCCCATTACCTGTGGGAAGGTTAGAATGGTAAATGTAAGCGATTAATAAGAGTTAGAAATGCATTTCCATGTTCATGCATAATATGTCCTATACATACATATGAATAGTGAGGTTGTTGCACATGAAAAAATGTACATGCATTCATGAATAATTCCGGGTATAATTAGATTGAGTTATGATTTCTTGGAGTTTTGAAAATTTTGAATTTTATTTTTATTGGAACTTCTATTGGTTAGTAAGAATATGGTATTTGGGAATTTTGGTGAATTTAGGAATAAATTTCAGAAAATTATAGAAAATAAGAAAAAGAAATCAAAAGAAGATTTGAAGATAGTTGAATTGTAAAGATGAAAGTTAAGGGAGTTAGTTTCAAAAGAAACTAAGTTAGAGCTTAGGTATTAGGAAAGTGACATGTGTCACTTAGGTTTTTTGTACTTTTATCAGAAGTAGGTTACTGTTCTTTGAGAGTTGAAAGGTTAAGTTATATGTCTAAGTTCCTTCTTCATCGTCATCTTCTTCAATTTTTCTTCCCATACACAGAGTCTTCCATCAAACACCTTCTAAGAGATTTCTATGCTTTTCCTTTCCTACCCCAAGCTCATTTTGCTATTTGTGTCTTCTACCCTAAGAAAAAGTTATCTTTACCTCCTTCAAGTTGATGAACAAGTGATGCTTGGGAGTTAGGGCTAGTGTTGTTTTTGAAGAATTTGAAGTGAAATCAAGTAAGTTATGCTTTAAATGTTATAGGTATTGCTAAAATGAAACTCGAATGGTGAGAAATGTAGGATTGATGAATTGATTTTGTGTGTGTGTATGTGTGTCATGGATGATGAAATATCTTTGTAAATGTCATGTTGTATCATTGTGATTGATCATTAATGATGTATAATGTGTTATAGAGATGTTTTGGAAGTTGATGTTGCATATAATGGAGTGAGGGTGACTGCAAAAAATTAAGATGAATGGGTACATGTTTGATGCTCTATTTTTTTTTGGGTTAAGGATCAATTATAGACCATGAGTTTTTTTGTGACTGATATATTGAGTTCATTGGGTAGATGATGATGAGGAAATGTAATGGAAGAGATAATTTAAGTAGAAGATGAGTTAGATGTAAAATATTGAAAGTTTGAAAATCTGGAAAATGTTCACTGAATATGCTTAAGTCTTTTAGCCACAACGTTTTCTATAGTTGTCCAAACAAGATGATTCTTAATTTGAATTAACCTAGAGATATATGGCTACATTTCGTATGAAGACATTGAATTTCAATTCTGTCTCTAAGAGTCTCAAAATTTCATGAAGTTGAGAACTGAGTGCAGTATATTGGGAGCTGAATGTAAAATTTGTGTTCTAACTTCGGGAGAAAATATGTATTAATCTAGATAGATTTTGGCAAAGTTTCCTTCTTGGAAGTTGTAGATATTTCTTTTATTTTTTCAACGGTATATAGTATGAAATTTTTAGTCATCTGAGTCGAAAGTTATGACCTTTTTATGTGGAGATGCAAAAGTAAGATGAAG
The DNA here is from genome assembly GCA_025531925.1 of Erythroxylum plowmanianum. Lineage (NCBI taxonomy): Eukaryota > Viridiplantae > Streptophyta > Magnoliopsida > Malpighiales > Erythroxylaceae > Erythroxylum > Erythroxylum plowmanianum. Next base: position 35,081,994 of record JANVCQ010000006.1, on the reverse strand, counting down.
CAAAGTAAGATGATGCAAAAATAAGACGATGCAAAAGTAAGATGAAGCAAAGTAAGACGAAGCAAAAGTAAGACGATGCAAAAGTAAGACAAAAAAAGTAAGACAATGCAAAAATAAGATGATGCAAAAGTAAGACGATGTAAAAGTAAGACGATGCAAAGTAAGACGAAGTAAAAGTAAGACGATGCAAAGTAAAACGATGCAAAAGTAAGACGCAGCAAAGTAAGATGATGTAAAAGTAAGATGAAGCAAAGTAAGACGATGCAAAAGTAAGATGAAGCAAAAGTAAGACGATGCAAAAGTAAGACGAAGCAAAGTAAGACGATGTAAAAGTAAGACGATGCAAAGTAAGACGAAGCAAAAGCAAGACAGAGTAAAGTAAGAAGACACAGAAGATAGAATTTGTCTTCTAGGTATTCATGAAAGTTGTAGCTCTTGAATTCCTCTTTCGAACCATCTAACTAAAGCCTTAATCAGAAATTTCTAGAGAAAGTTTTAGCGATTTCCCCGAAATAGGATCAATATGATGGAGGACAAAAGCGGATTGGATTCTTTTGGTCATAACTCCTTCTCTAGACACCCAAATAATTTGATTCTTGAACCATTGGACTAGTAAGACATTTCTCTACATTTCTACCAAAAATCATAGCCTTGTGAATCAAATTGAGAAAGATTGAGTGAAAAAGTGGAACGGGTACAGTGAGTGTATTCTTAAATAGTATGAACTAATGTTATTCTACTGAACATACTTCAGTATTTTGATGATATCTTGATCTGTAGAGCTCCAAATGAGATGATTTCTAAT
>JANVCQ010000006.1:35058295-35073251 GCA_025531925.1 Erythroxylum plowmanianum | reverse complement strand
AAATTGATGGATTGATACCCGGGGTTGTCATGAACATGCATTGTACATATTTCATTGCATTCATGTGCATTATTAAATGCCTATGATTGTGCAAATTGTGATATATGTATTTGTTATTTGTTATAGAGGAGCAATTGGAAAGTCAACCCACAGACGTTGCCGGAACTTCCAGGCAATAGTTTCGGGAGAAACCAGTAAGTAACCTAGACGGTTTCTCTCAATTATTGTTTGCTTATAATTATGTTTTGAATAATGAATGAATGTGAATGTGAAGACCTATGTGTTTTATCAAGTGATTAATTGTGTTACATGCATTCCATTTATGAATGCATAATCAGATAATGGAAGATGGGACTAGGGTAGCCAACGATCAGAGCTTAAAGCTCAATGTGTGGAAATGAGCCTTGAGCTCAAAAGTATTTCAAAGCCTCAGGCTCAACATGTAATGAGTCCTGTATCCTCATCAGATACGAGATAGTATAAATGAGCCCAGTATCCAAAATAGATACGGGACAATTCAGGCGCCTAGTCACAACAACGTAACAATTGGAAAGTGTCTCATGAGCATTTCATATGCATCTTGTTAAGTATGTTTGATAGAGTGAAATGCAAAATTGCTTATGCTTAAGTGAAAATGTGTTACTAATGTGAAATGCAAAATTGTGAAATAATTGTGATATGAATTGATGTGTTGCATGAATTGAGTGAACCATCGATGATGGTTACCTCTTTTAGTTCGCAAAACTCACCAAAATTGTAACATTGTCTTTTCAGGACCGATGGACGACTCTAGCTATTGAGAGGCTCTATTGTCGTATAGATTGTGATTTGACCAGAGAAGTCATGGCGTAAAGGTCGGTCAGCTGAGATTTTTGGATGGCTTAGATAGATTTGATATATTCTTCTCTTTCATGTAGTACTTTTGTACTAGGTTTTGTTCATGTGCTTGCAATAAAGGTTGAAAGACACGATGTAGACTTTCGATTTAAAAAAAGAAAAGAAAAGAGGAAAAGTAGGAAAAGTTGGTTTCAAAAATATTGTGATTTCTTATGATGCTTTTAAGTGAAGATTGATATGATGCCATATGAACAGAATGTAACGATCGAACGTAGCTCGTCCTTATCGTAGGATATGTACCGGAATGATCTTCGGGCATCCCGGTGTGTACCCTGCGATATGGGGGCACTATAGCCTTCTGTTTATTTTTTGGTCAAAAGGGTTTCTTTTGATCCTAAATTTTTTACCAATTAACAACTTTAACTTTAACATTTCAAAGTAACCAATTCTAACTCTAATATTTGGAAAACGTTAAAGTTTAACCGTACACAAATGAAAAAATTCAAACCATTTATTAAGTGCTAGGTTAGCAATTAACAAATATTATTTTATTCAAATGAGTGGTGCCCCTTTCACCACGTCAACATGATATGACAAATGGACTCAAATTTTAATTAAATCAAATAAATATTTTATTTTTTATTAAGAGTGGGACCTACCATTTATGTTAAAAACAAATGTTGAGCATAGGGATTAGGTTACTGATTATTTTGTTATCCTAACAAAATTTAATAATGTCATTACTTGAATAAAACAATTATTATTAAATTAACAAAGATTAAGTTAACACAAATTTAATAATTAATGAAACATATGAATGCGACAGTGTTTTGGAACCATATCATTGTTTCTTTAGCAAGCTTCTAATAATCAGCCATCGTTCTCCATAGTCAATGGCAATTGGCCGTAAAGTTGGAGAATGGAAGCGCCACTCACACAACGTAGTGGTTAACAATCCTCGAGAGAAGTCGTGAGCATCAAATTGTGTTGAGTTAACTGAGGTATATTAGATTTGATTATTACTGATTGTTAGGTGTTTTGTGTGTTTGGGATGCTTCCTTCTTATGAGCTGCATATGTTGGTGTGTGTTAGACAATAGTTGTTGTCGTTAGTTTATTGTTGGATGTGATCTCGAACATTTGTTTGGCTGCTTTTTGGTCCCCATTATGGTCCCGTAATGTTTGTTATTGTGTTTTGGGTGTTTTATGGTTTGCACTTGCTCCTTCCTCCTAGAGAATGATAAAAAGCAATTAATTAACTAGCTTTGTAAGTAACAATCTATAACTTAAGGAGAAAGAGCAATAAACATATATGCTATAACTGATACTAATTTGGAAACTAAAACCAGAAGCAAGAAGGCATATCATAAAACTCCAAAAACATTCTAAGTTCCTTACATATTCAACATACAACATAAATATTCTAAGTTCCTTATATATCCAAGACAAGTTCCTTTGATTATTGACATGAGTTTTTTATTGCTAGCTTTAAAAAATACTTTCCTTTTCCTCCATGTTGAATAAATGGTACAACTAGAAGTAATCTTTAAAAAAGAATGATTATCTATAGAGAGTTGATGAGGATGATTTTCCATTGAATGATCCTTTCCTATATTGTTTATTGATAGAAATGATTACAAGCTAGCTAAAAGCTTAACTAAAGAGCAATAGTATATAAGCATTTAAAGAGGAGATAGTTAATGGATTCAGGTAGCAAATTACAAATTTTACAGAGAGGATTTGAGATAAACGAGCCCTTGCGAGAGAATTTCAGTGATAATTAGATAATGAATGAGATCTTCGAGATACTTTCCTTAAACTAAACAAACCATGACCATTTGACTTTAGGGCCATGAAATCTAAGAAGATATTTATAGTAATTGTTAGTCAATATCCCCGATGAGTTTCCCCTTTAGACAAATACATTAGCTATGAGAGAGTTAGGGTTGTAGGAAAGAATACTACTTATAAAAGAGGTATAACCTCTTCAATCACATGATCACTCATTCCCATTGATTAGTACTTTAAACTTCTGCTCTCTCTGGAAACAAAAGTCAAAGTCTTGGAAGTTTGGTAATTGATACAGAGGTTCAAGATCACTTCAAATATCAAACTATAATCAGATATCTTCACCATTCCCTATCTTGAGCTCAAATTCATTATGCAATTTGTCCCTCATTTTGAAGAGGTGATGCATTATCCAAGAAGAATAACTCCTTGTAAGAACTTCAATGTAAAAATTGAACAAAAGGAAAGGGGTCACCTTATATGATTCCTTTAGCTCCTTTAATAAGTTGTATAACCTCAACGTTAATAAATAGTGATGCATTGCTCAATTTAGTAAACGAATAGAGGGATTCATATAGATATTGTTACATGAATTGCCAATTAAATAAGTTACATTCTTTATGGAAATCAATCTTTATAGAGTACTTCTTGATAGAATTATTTTTATGATAATCCTTGAAAAGCTCTTACAATTGCCAATCAAATAAGTTACATGCTTTATGGTTCCCTCATGTTAAGATCCCCTTTAACTTATAAAGCAAATATAGTACTATTGAAATCTACAAGGATTAACTATAATGCATCAATGGAGTTCTGAACATTTTATGATAATGACCATATTGTTTTTTTAATCACTACATTTTTTTTTCATTTAAACTTACATGTGTGCTTAAATTTGTAGGTTTTAATGGCTTAATATGGAAGTATACAGATTTTTCATGGTGGAAATTTTATGTTGGAGCCTGAATTGACATATTTTGGTTGGGATATTACTACAGTTGACAAAGTTGATGTTGACTTTGTTAGTTATAGACAAAAAAAATGAGATGGGAATGGAGTTAGGGTATGATAAAATTAATAAGGAACATCACAGAGAACCTGGTTTAAACTTTAAGGACTCATTGAAATTTATCGACTTAGATAAAAGTTATATTAGGCTAGCAAACCTAATGCAAATACATGAGATTGTTGATGTATATGTAGCTCATCATGTAGACACACACCTATCCATGCTATTGATGATGATGATGAGAACATGGAGGGCCAGGGTGCAGAGGATGAGAACGTGGAGGGAGAAGGTGCACAAATGGATGAGAATTCAGAGGGAGAAGGTGCAAAAAGGGTTAAGAATGTGGAGGAACATGCATAGTTTGAATCAAACTACTAAGCTGACATTCCATATGACCATCATCCAATAGAAATTGATTCATCAGATTGTGGTAGTCCTATTAGCACTGATGAATATCCTAGTAAAGTGAAGGTAGGTGAAGCTTTACATAGACCCAACTTAACTTTTAGGGATAATCCTGCAAAGATTAGACGTGAGTGGAGGTTGTAAATGAAGTACGGGAATGCAGAAGAATTTAAAGATATTATTGTCGATTATGTAGTAAGTATAGGATACAATGTTAGGTTGAAAAAGTGTGAGAGTAATCAAATTAGGTATGTTTGTGTGGATGGATTCCCATGGGTTTTATATGCTATATATGATAAGAATGAGAGATGTTATAGGGTGAAAACATATAATGCTAATCAGATTTGCTTCACTACAAATAAACTTAAATTGGTTTCTGCAAAATTCTTGATGAGACACTTCAAGGATAAAATTTTGGAGAAGCCTAGTGTAACAATGAAGAAAATGGTGGAAGATTGTAGAGAGAAGCTCAAATTTTTGGGTAAAATCAAGCATATGTAGAAGGGCAAAGAAGAGATTAAGGAAAGAGATAGCAACAACTTCTATTGCTAAATATGCAAAGTTGCAAGGATATGTAAATGAGTTGAAGGTAAGCAATCCTGGATCAACAGTTGAGTTATAATTTCAAGAGATCAAGAGAGCTCATTGCTACAAGTATGTTATGTTATAAAGTTTACATTGTACTTAATTATGTTTTGTTATGTAGTATATTAATACTTCTTTATATTTTCTTATAGTTCAAAAGATTGTATATTTGTTTTTATGCCATGACAAGACGATGGAAGCATTTAAGACTATTTTTTGGGATTGATGGATTCTTCCTAAAGATAGAATTTCAAGGGCAATTGTTAAGTGCAATTGGTAAGGATGGTGACGGAGGAATGTTTCCAGTGGCTTGGGCAATTACAGAGGTGGAAAACACATATTTGTGAATTTGGTTTATGAATTTGTTATCATCTAATTTGGAACTATCAAATGGTCAAGGAATTATAGTTATATCAAATATGCAGAAAGTATGTAAACATATTTGGGATTCAAGGATTATATCTTTTGTATTTGTTGTAGGGATTAGTCAGGGTTGTTGAAGACATTTTACCTAATGTAAATCACCATATGTGTGCAAGACATATATATCACAATTGGTCTGCAAATTGGAAGGGAAAGAACTAAGAAAATAGTTTTGGAATTGTGCTTGGTCAACTTATATTCAAGATTTCAATGAATAAATAAAGAGGCTTGATAAAATAAGCCCTGGATGTGCTGCAACATTGCTTGAATATCCGAAATAGAGGCGAGCTAGATATTATCAATCCTTTCAAAGTAAATGTCCCATTGTTGATAACAATATGAACAAAACCTTCAATGGGTGGATTTTACTAGTTAGGAAGTAGGCAGTGATTAGTATGCTAGAGACTGTTAGAATAACAGTTATGAGGAGGCATGTTGAGAGGAAACATTTTGTACTTGGGTGGAAGCAATATATAACACCAAACATAATGAAAAGTTAGAGAAGAACAAGAAAGAAGAATGCAAGTTAGGGAAGAACAAGAAAGAAGAATGCAATGGAGATGGTGGTAATGAAGTTTTAAAGGGTAATGGGAAGCATATTGTCAGGATCAGTAGACAACATATATATAGTTGTTAGGTATGGGACCTATATGGATATCCATGCAATCATGCAATTAGTGCAATCCATCACTCGAGGTGATTCATGCTATCAGAAGGGTCAGTTATTGAGTTTGTATGAACATGTGTTACAACTAATACACGTTGAAATTTCTAGCCTTTGAGTGATGCTGAGTTGATAAATCCTCCACCTAAAAGAGTTATGCTCGGCATATTGAAAATTGCAAGAAGAAAACAACAAGATGAGCCAAAGAAGATGAAAAAGCCAAGCATATTAAGTCAGAAAGGGCAAGTGCATAAATGTAAAAAATGTGGTCTTCAAGGTCATAACTCTAGAAAATTTAACAACAACAGGCTTCTTCATAGGTGTGTACACTTTACTTCAATCGTATGAATACAGTTTTACAAACATGCAGTTACTAATGTATATGATTATGTTTATCAGGTTAGAATAGAGGGATCTTTATAGGTATAAAGTTTTCAGTTTTATATTTCTTATTATTTATACTAATTACTGACAAAGATGTTTTCATTATAACTACAGTTAAGTGATGGGAATTTGGTTAATGATAATGTTGGACTGAGTCAACAAAGCAATATTGTAAGCTTTTTTTTTTATCTGTCTAACTTTAAGTTTTTTATCAATTTGTCTAACTTTAAATAATTAAAAAGTGTGTTTGTAATATTTTTTCTTCCATTTTGTAAGTTGGTACACCTACAGATGCCAATATAAACCAGTTTGGAGATGTTGATTGATACGCATTTCAATTATCATTTCAACCAAGGTGTTTACGATTCGAAGGATGTAGAGCATTACTTCAAAACATTTACAAGCTGAAGAAAGTAAAAGGAGAACGTCATTGACTTCATCATCACAATATGATCTTATGCAGTCAAGTACAAATGAAGCAAACATCAATTAGTTGTATTAATAAAATATATAATATTTGTGTTGGATATATATGAATGTTTGTGTTGTTTACATACAATGTAAATATTTTTGTTAATCAATATAAGATGTTACACAACCTGTGTCTCTCTTTATGTCAATCTTTGTCTTATATGGCCTTTTGTTTCCATATTTGACAACATATGCAACAAGTAAATTATTCATTGTATATTGATTATATATAGTACTATTGTTTTTCCTTTCGGACATAATTCATATACCAATTTTGTTATTCACATACAACCTAGTTATTATAATACAAATTATTCATTGTATATTAGTAATATATAGTATAATTGTTTTTACAATTGAGTTACATAATTCATATACAAATTTTGTTAATCGTATATAACATATTCATTATGAGTTGTTATACAACATACCTATTATATATCAGTTATATATTTAAAATAAAATTTTTCATAATATACATGAAATTAGTATCAATATACATGAAATTAATATCAACTCTTACATTGTTCAAATTCAATACAATTTCCTTATAACATAATTAGAAATAAAAAGGAACACAACCATAACTAATCCTATTACAACTACAATGATTATTAACATACACTTAATTTGTTTTTTTTTCTATTTTCTCAATAAATGTATGTCCTCCTTTAAAAGATTCATTTGTTCTTTAAACTCCTTTGTTGTGCTTCTTTGAACCTCTTCCTTTGACATTGATAATTGACTCCTTGAATTTTAAATCACTTCAACGACATCCCTCACTAAATTCTTCATCGTACCATTTGAAAAACTTGCATCTCCTAGCCTAAAACATTCAATTTCAGTAAAAAAAATACCTTAAACAAAGTTTAACATTCATCTTCGTTAATCAAATAACAATAAATTCTCATCGGATAATTGGGGCAACTATAAAAACTTAGGCTAGCATTACATTCACTCTATGAAGTCCTCAATAGGGCCTTTACTCCACAATAGCAATAGACATTACCGAACTTTGAACTTACTATTGTATTAGTCGATGATAATGATTCCATCTGCATACTTACAAAATGGTAATAAGATAATATATGACTGGGTAAAAATGCATTCTATTGACTATGTCATGTGAACACACATAAAATTTGACAATGAAATGTCATATGTTTATTAACAATCACTCTAACTATTTCAATGCCTATATTAAAGAGGTTTAACATAAACATATCTTAATTATGAGAAAGCTTTTGAAATTGAATGTATTTCAATTGTGTTGAACCAAGAGGAACAAGAGGTTTTTTACTTGGTTACTTTTTGTAGTGAGTTGATGACAAATGCTAATTCATTTGTAAATCTAATGCAACTCCTCCTAGGGATGTTGGAATGATCTCTTCATCTCCTCAAAAGCTAAATTTGAAATAAACCATTAAACATAACTATATGAAGACATCAAAATTTTCACCTTATGAAAGATTGCAAGTTTACAAAATCTTAACTATGTATTACACTTTTACATGGTTTTTCTATCCCAAAATATTACAACTTCAAACAAGAAATCCGTATGCGCTATTTCCCAAACTCACAAAAACTACACTATCATCAAAATTGTCTTCCACTCCTAGAAATCTACCTTCCATATTAATAATTTACCAATGAGGCGGAAGGGTAACCAACAATAACTTAAAAGTGTTCAGTGATTCCAAATTTACAACCAAAGGTATCATAGAACATAAAGTAAAGCCGCAATATATCTTCCTGTGGGAATAACTCATGAACAAATGGTGAACAATAGAAGTATGGCATATGCATCTCTCTCACATAGACACACAAGGTTATACATAAGAACACTCGTAGTAACACAAGATGGAAAATCTAATAGACATAATTCACTATGATCCTGATTTACCGCTAAAACATATCTTAACACATTATGGATGTGATATGCGAAAGAAGATAAAATTAAAGGTGAAGCAAAAATACATGAGAAAAGTTGTTTTAATGAGATGAAATGTAGCCATGATATATATGATTATAAAGTAGCAAGCATCTTCACACATGTTTGCTTTACACATGAAACTATCATAAAGCTTATGTATTACACTATATAAGAAAACATAGAAAATGCAGAATTACATGATTACATAAAATTGTTTCCTATGCAAGTATACACTAGGTGGCTCACCTGTAAGTATAGCCTCATTTATTAAACAAACAAAATCACAATTATGAATACCTCAAACTCCTGACTCAAACAAACTTAATCATATTAATTAATGTTGCTGCTCAACACCAGATCATGATGTATAAAATAAGATACTTCCTACAAATTAAAATTCCAAATAGGACCAAATTCATACTACTTCATAACTAACGATTTAAGCTTTAAAATTATACTCATGCTGATCGACTGAGCATAAAACAGACAAATGATATCTTCCAATAGTAGTCTTGGAATTCATATAGACAACAAATATGTTTAACAAAATTAATTCAACATTCATAATAGAATGTTACAAACGTCTGTGAACCAAGTTGTTAATGATGCCAACGAGAAGGACAAATGATAGACTCCATAAAAACACACAACAATCAACATTTTCAATTAGCAGACCTCTCATTTTTAGTTCATTTTCTTGGAAACAAAATGCTCAAGCATCGGAAAACTTGTAAAAGGAGATGAAGTTAAGCATAATCAGTCGATTACAATCTAAAACCCTAACTTACTCAAATTTCCTCAAAAAATAGTCCCGAATAAACTGGAGGAAAAAAAATTAATCTTTAACTACAACTAATTATTTCTACTAAACTCCCTTCACAACCCGCAAAAAGGAAGATCAAGATGGTTAACAAACAAAACCCACCCAACAGATAAAACAGTCATACCTATCTAATGCTAAACGTAATAACACAGAGACTCACCTACGAGAGCGACTATTATATGATGATGCTTGTGACAGATTCTCTCCCAAATAGACAGTGACTGATTCCAGACGATGAACAATTCTAAACACCCAAACAAAATACAGTGAGGGAGGGTCAGAGGGATTTCAAAGACTGGTAAACAAGACGATGGTAAACAAAACGATGAAGGTGATATCGTTTTGTTTACCAATCATCTAATCCCTCTACTTAACAAAAATAATGGGTTAAGGATAAGGTTAAGGTTATGGTTTGTTTAATGTTTAATATAAATGGTAGGTCCCTAATAATATAATAAAATATTAATTTAATTTAATAAAATATGGCCTCATTTGACACGTCATTGTTGACGTTGCAAAGGTGCACCACCCATTTGAATAAAATAATATTTATTAAATGTCAAGTCAGTGCTGACCTGACATTTAAAAGAATGAATTGAATTTTCCGTTCGTTTAGGGTTAAACTTTAACATTTTTACAAATGTTAGGGTTAGAATTGTTCATTTTAAAATGTTAGGGCCAAACTTATTTATTGGTGAAAAACATAGGATTAAAAGTGACCCTTTTGCCTATTTATGCTAAGCAAGCTTGTGACTCGCAAGTATTCAAGTATTTATTTTTATATTGGACCCCATGATTTTATGCTTACGGGATAATGAATACTTCTGCTCAAAATGTCATATTTTTTGTTTTCATGTAAATATCTTTTTATAACCTGTAATCAAATTTCAAATTTTAAAAAAAATTGTTTATTAGCATAAAACCTGACTTCCAAAAAATAAATTACGTTATGAATAGAAAATTAAAAGCTATTGATACAAATTTTCATTTTTTAAAGTTTATCTAATTTTATTTTTCAAAAAATATTACATTATATTTTAATAATATTTAAAACTTAATTTGATATCAATGTGAAAAATAAATAAAAAAGACTAAAAGATGAATTTAATATCTTTTGTTATGTTTTGGATTGTTGAGGCTAATGTACAAGTTTAACTAAAGATGACAATAAGTTGAGTCGAGCTCGAGCTTGAAGTCAGACTTGGCTGACTCGACTTGATTTTTTATTTTTAAAATTAAAAAATGACATCGTTTTTCTTATAATTGTCCAGCCTCGGGCTTGGGAGGCCTTGTTAACTCCAGGTAGGCTAGGATAGATCCGAACCTAAATGTCATTCCTAAGTTTGACATGCTAACTGAACCAAATAATTCTCACTCAATACATTCTGTTCCACCCATATAAAGGCAGGCGTATAAATTTGATTAAACTCTTATTGGAAAAAAAGATGTATGAACTAATAAAAATACTTTATATGTAGTTCCAATTTCATATGCTTAATTTCATAAATGGGATTATATGACATAACTTACCTATGCAATTTATTCTACCTTTTTCCCATGAATTATAAAGTTGGATAAACTTTAATCACAATTTTCAGAATTTGCAATAATAATATACTTGAATATAATTTTTTTGTATAAAAGGGAATCTAACATTGAAAATGTTTACTTAATCGTAGAGACAATAACTTTGTTCAATCTTACCTTATTTGAAGCCAACAAACTAAATTTAAATTAATTTGAGTTTTGAATCAATCTCAAATTTAGATGATTGAATCGAACCAATTTGAATTAATTAAGGCAAAATGATATCATTTTTTTAATAGTAGAATAACTATTGAATCAAAATATCATCATATTGTTAAGTATAATCAAAACGATGTCATTTTGCCTTCAAACTAATCAAATTAAAAGATGTTCAAATTTGAGTGGGCTTCAAGATAGATTTGAACTAAAATTGATCGAATTTTAGGCCATTTGATTCGAGTATAGGCCTTCAACCAGATTCACATAAAAAAAGTTTCGAGTCGGACGTATCAAACCTACTTGCTTATATACTCAATATAAATTGAAAATACGTAATATAGACAATTAATTTTTATTTTTAATTAGTATAAGTGTAAAATTTAAATTAAACATTAATTATGAAAAATTTTAAATAAGGAATACAAATAGTAAGGAATTATTCATACATAAAATTATAATTCTTGAAACGAGACTTTTTCATATAAAAAGGGAATCTTTTGTTACAATAGAAATATAGGTGATGTAGATTATTGAAGAATTGATGTAGATTTGCTTTTTCTTATACATATTATACACATCCAATCAAACAAGGTTACATTCTAGGGGTTAGACATTCGTTTTCTTTAAAAAAGGTGAATAATTGAAATTAAAAGCACTAAGACCTACAAAAAGTTTCTACATCATTTTATAGTCAGTGAACAAAAGTAAGACTAGCCAAGTAGTTAATACACTAAAGAGGAAACTAGGAACATAAAGTAAATCAAGCAAAACATAGCAACATCCCTTAAGAAAGGGCTAGCACAATGTCACTTAAATGGGGAACAACTATTTGAAGATTTGAAAAAAAGTAGAATCCATTACTTGTATTGGTATTTCAACCCACCATGATCTCTTCAGCCTAAAGATTTAAATCTATAGACTCCAAAATGAGATATACTGACGCTATAATGCGTAGGTTTCCTTTATAGAATAATTTGTTCCCTAATCCATGCAATTAGCTCTTTCTTCATCAGGTTTAATGCCCTTTTAGTTCTTTCAAAGCATTTATAATTCCTCTATTTCGACAAGTAACAAATGCAAGATCTAAAGGAAATTACTGTTATCATCTTTGTTACTAAGCAGCTAGCTCAAGAAATCAGTATTATTTTCCCCTACTTGTACATTTGGCATAAGCCAAGAATTACCTTCCACTTATTAGTTAAAATCTTACATTTGAAGAATAAATGGTTGATGAATTCAGGCTGTTCCTTGCATAAAAGAAAATGTAGTTGATATTAAATTCATTTTATACAGAGAGGGAACTTTCCTTTTTACTAAAAACCACACAAAGAAGGGAACTTTAGGCAATAGGAACTTTTTCCATGCCACCCTCTATCCTATCATTTCCTTACCCCCTCTCTATGAGGAATTCTCTAGCAAAGGCACTGAAGTATTTGCTAGAGGGATGGCCTAAACATAAGTACTTATCTCCCCTATCTTAGTTCAGGTTATAGCTTAGTAAGAGATCCTATAACTTACTAGGAACTCTATGCTAGTAATGGGAATTAATCCATACTTTAAATTTAAAGCTAAAGGAGTATCTACTACTTAAAGAGGGTATATGAGGAGTGTTGTCGAGAGGAAAACCATAGTCTAATTGTCAAAGAGAAGTGATGCATTTTTTTCCATTACCAATCTTGCATTTGAAGTTAGCCCTCAGCTTAATCCTCAACCTTAATAATTATCTTAAGAACCATATAAATGTAGGTATATTCCTTAATTACCAGACACTTTTACCTTTTAGAAAAAAGAGTGCACCCGCTTTACCCACAAGGAGTCTTTATTTTCTAGTAATCTCTATAATGTGTTTCCCAAGAAAGTTTTGTTACTGATACTAATGCGAGTGAAACCAATGCTCCTTCAGTTATTGGATTATATACTTCCTTCTATACCACTTGGGAGTAAAACTTCCCCTCCTTCCCTCCATCACATAAGAACCTTCTCATCATCCTTTTAATGGTCTTGATCAATCTTACAAAAAGGAAGGAATGGGAGGACGAATACATATGGAGTGAGTTTAAGATTCATTTGGTCAATTGGAATTTTTATGTATGGTAACTTGTTATACCATTATATAAGCCTTCTTTATATCTTCTCAATAAGAGGAATTCAATCTCTTAATTGCAATTTCCTTATAGATACTAAAAGCCCCAATGATACTTTGTAACTATTCCCTGTTTGATTGTGAACTTTTTGAGATAAACATATAACACCTATTTTTGTTGATCTCTAATCCTAAAATCTTCTCCTAAACTTTTAGAGAGGCTATAAGTAAATTAATTAATAAATTATAAGCTTTTGAAAATAGTATTAGATCATCTGCAAATAGTAATGACATGAAACTGATCTTCTTACTTCTTACATGGAATATAAAGTTAGGATTGATAATGACATTGATTTTAATCAACCTTGTGATGGTTTCCATATAGAGAATGAAGAGGTATGGAGATAATGGGTGACCTTACCTTAAGCCCCTTGCTCCATAGAAATTATGAAATGGTTTACCATTAACACTAAATGAGGTTATAGAAATGTAAAGATACCTTCGGTCTCTAAGTTTCTTAAGGAATGCAATAAAGTCCTAACTATTTATATCATAGGCCTTCTAGAAATCAACCTTAATTGCATAATTTTTAGGTCCCTTGCTTTTTGAATAACTTTTAAGTAGTTCTTGAGTAATGAGTATGTTATCCCTAATCAGTCTTCCTTTAATAAAGGCACCTTGTGAGTCACTAATTATTGGCTCCAATACCTTCTTCATTCTACACGTAATAGCTTTATAGATGATTTTATAAATAAAGTTAAATCATAAAATAGGTTTAAGCTCATTAAAGGCCCTAAGGTTAGGAACTTTAGGAATTAAGCAAAAAAATGACCTATTAATTTCCATGATAATTTTATCTCTTTCAAAGAGTTCTTGAGTGGCTTCAATTACCATAGTTTTAATGAAAGGTTAGGCTTTTTAGTAAAAGTAGGCATTCAACCCATTAGGGCTAGAGGTTTTCATAGGGCTCATCTCAAACACCATCTTCTTAATCTCTTGAAGCTAGTTGGTTTGATCATAACCTTTATTTCTTCATCAAAATAATAGTTGTCAATGAAAGACTTTAGCATAGGCAAAGGTGAAGAGCTTTGAGCTATGATATTTGTGTTGCCTTTGTAAAAGGATGTTAATTCTGCTTTATTATCCTTTAGGTATGTTACAAGGGCCCTTTCATGATCGAATACAAAATCAATCCTATTTGTATTCCTTATTTACAAGACTCGGTTGAAGAAGAACTTGGTTTTTTTAATCATGATATTTAATCCATTAAACTCTAGACCTTCGTTGAATCAAAGAGTTGTAAGCTACTGCAGCCTTAACATAATCATAAAGGGCCTCTTTTTCTTTATTAAAAAGAGCCAGGTCCCAAGGTATATATCCATCTCCTTTTAAATCTTGCTCAAATTACTTTTTGTATTTTTGACATTCTCCAGAGTGTTGTTGCCCCTTTTTTGCTTTTTAACTCGTAACATCATGTTACTCATGATAAGGCTAGAATAATGTACATGAGAGGTAAATGAGAAATTAGAAAGGTCATGTCATGCTTATGCATAATATGGCATAC
Source organism: Erythroxylum plowmanianum (assembly GCA_025531925.1). Taxonomy (NCBI): domain Eukaryota; kingdom Viridiplantae; phylum Streptophyta; class Magnoliopsida; order Malpighiales; family Erythroxylaceae; genus Erythroxylum; species Erythroxylum plowmanianum. The sequence goes on along the minus strand of JANVCQ010000006.1, from coordinate 35,058,537 downwards.
TGTAGCACCTCACTCCCGCAAGTCCCGAACCCGATATCGATGGTGATATTCGAGTCCGTGCCCTGTGAGGGTGGCGTGCTAAAGCACTCAATCATTTAGAAAACGGTATACATTTTTTTTCAAAACCACAAACACTATATGCGAAAAATCAATACTCAAATTTGAGCCCACGTCCATTCATAATTATTTTCGATTAACACAAAACCATCAACAAATTTACAATAGCCATTTGGCCCCTTTTT
>JANVCQ010000006.1:35012754-35045768 GCA_025531925.1 Erythroxylum plowmanianum | reverse complement strand
CAAATTTCGGGACAGAAACTTTGAGTGAATTTTTGACCCTCATAGAGTTAGAAATTGTTCTTAGGGTCTTCATGAAAATTGTAGATTGTCTTTTTATATTTCTGTTGATATAAAGTATGACATTTTTGAACCATGGAGCTGAAAGATATGATTTTTTAGAAGTTATGTTACTGTTTAGGATGACTTTTTCTAGTCAGCCAAATTGGGGTAGATTTTGACTCCTTTAGAGGCCAAATTGGTTTCTAAGTCCTTCATGGAAGTTGTAGAATTTCTTTTTAACTTTCCATTGATACCAAATTTGCAAATTTTGGAGTTCTAAGTCAAAAGATATGAATTTTGGAAGTTAATTAGTCGGAGGAATAAGGTCAGGAGGTCGCGAGGGCGAGCGCCTCGCGAGTGCGACGCGACCCTTTTTCACCCTTAACCCGACCCTCTTCCATTCTTTTGCTTATCACTTTTCCGTCCGACCTTCGATTGACCCGATTTTTGAAATGTTGGATTTCTAAGACTTTCCTCTACCTCTCCAAAAATAATTTGTAGGTTTTGATATTAATTTGAAAAAGTTTGATTAAATCAAAGTGAGTTGGATTTTATTTGTTTTTTGAACATGCTTCTGTATTTTGGCGATACCTCGATCTGTAGAGATCAAATTGAGTTGATTTTTGTTTCAAAATAAACTAGAGACATGAAATTTCAACTTATCTGAAGGAATCAATTTTCAATTTAGGCCCTAAGGCTTTCAATTTTTGGAGTGAATTCGGGTGTAGTATTCAGTCTCGGGTTAAATTTAACCCAAAAGTGTTTTGGCCAATACTTCTTTATTTCTGAACCAAATTGAGCGTTTTTGGTGTCGTTAGAGACTTAAGGCAATGATGAACAAATGTTGTGGAGAAGTCTTATTGAAATTCCTTTTTGAGCTATTCCAAAATCTGTTCGGAAGTATGCGATTTGGGTATTTTTGTTGAGGTTTGGCTTGGTGGAGAATTCCTTCCTTGTGGGATGCACGTCCAGATATCACGTAGGACGTCGGGCACGTGACTCGCAGAGGTGGGGTTCCAACACTATAAGATAATATGCTCATGCTTTATAACTCCGAATGTTGGCTCCAGAAATTGGGGTCCAACAGATTGAGTTTGCTTGTTGTTATAGTGGTACCATTCTCTACTTAAAAACATTTTATAACAATTAAGTGAATCTAAGCTAATTTTTAGGCATAAAATCAGTACAACACTTTCCCTATTATGTCTTTTATCTTTTTCTCTTTCGTTATCAAACTAAAGATGATCTTTGTTCATCATGATATCTTTTCTAATTAAAGTGGAGTTTTATTCTATTTAGTTTTTTGAATGTTAATTAGGTTAGTAATCAAGATGTCAGTACATTTAGAAATGAACTGAGTTTTTTAGAGGCTAAAATGAATGTATGCTGGCCGTTTCTCATTATCAAACTTAGTTTGACAAGGTTGACATAATTAGATCAAACTATCATAGATTGCAACCAATTTAACTATTAGCAAGCAAAGAACTTTTTTTAACACATAGCAAAGTTCTCAGATCTCTAATATAGAAAGAAATCTCTAATCTCATACACCTATCAAGGATTTATATATAAACATTATTGGTGTGAAGGTGGTGATGCTGAGATTTGAGCAACCATTAGAAACAGGTTGTTAGCTTTAATGTGTCAATTCTAGATAGTTATTAATTAATACATATAATTCAAGTAATTAGATAGTTTCCTTAATAACATCTTAATATAGTTTATATAGATGTTATCATCATCATCATCATTGAAGTATATAAGTTATATATATATATATATATAACTTATATAGTCATATATGTTGATTGTTTCAGATAGATGAGCATATTCCTTCAGTGGAGAGTTCTAATTGGTATTGAAGAGTACATATACAGATGCTTCTAATCTAGTATGAAGTGAAGATAGAAGTTCATGTCCATTGAAAAGTGATGTTTGTAATCACTTCAACAAAACTAGATCTATGGACGGAGTAGAGAAGGTTGAATATAAATATTGTCACAAGATGTTGGCAAGAGTTCAAAATATGGGACCTCTCATTTAGAGAGACATTTGGATTCATGTAACCAAAAAAACATTGTATTACGAGGAAAAACATTTTTTTACCCCTGACCTAATGAGAATAAGGAATGAAATGATTGTCATAGCTTATAAGAGCAACATATCAAGGTTTTTGATATTTAGTATGGTTATTGGTGATGAACATCCATTATTTATTGTTGATAACAAAAGATTTAGGATGTTGCTCACCTCACTACAATAGACCTTTAAGATTCCAACTTGGAGTACCTTTAAGAAAGACATTATGAAGATATATGAGGATCAAAAGAAAGATACATTGATGAGTATTAAAGGACAAGTTATTATTACAACAAACATGTGGACAATGGATAACCAAAAGAAGGGTTATATGGAGGTGATGACATATTATATTGATAATGACTGGACTCTACATAGTAAACTACTAAGGTAAACTAGAAAAGAAAGAAGCAAAGTTGTTAATCTCATAAAATGAATGTAGAGCTTATCAATGACTAAATACTAAACATGGAGACAAGAATATTTTTAAGTTGGTGAGAGCTTGGGAACGAAAATCGTAAAATTTTGAGCAAGTTCGTTGTATAAAAGACGAACCAGGGAGGGCATTTATAGCTATAAATGACATCAAAAGAAGATGACAGAGGTACTTCTATAGCCTTTTTAATGAAGGCGTAGAGGATAATATTTTTTTAGATGTCCTTAACCTGTTTGAGAGGTTTCGTAATTTTACTTGCTGCCAACCGATTATGAGAGATGAACTTAATAATGTATTGAAGGAGATGAAGGATGGTAAGGTAGTACGATATGATGAGATACCCACAGAGGTGTGAAAGAGCCTAGGCGAGGAGGGTATTACTTGACTAACTAAGCTTTTTAATGTGATATTTAAGTTTTCCAAAATGTGGAATGAGTAGAAATTTAGTATGATATTCCTTTATATAACAACAAAGGGGACATACAAAGCTGTACTAACTATAGAGGCATCAAATTACTTAGTCATACCATGAAATTATGAAAAAAAAGTGATTGAGAAGTGAGTGAGAAAGGATGCTTTTATCTTTGAAAACCAATTTGGCTTCATGCCAAGAAGGTCCATGATAAAAACTTTACATCTCCTTAGAAGGTTAATGGCGTACTACAAGGAAAGACAACGTAACCTTCACATGGTTTTTATTAATTTAGCGAAGGTGTATGATAGGGTACCAAGGGAAATAATATGGAGGTGTTTATAAATCAAGGGGCCCTATGACTGACATACAACTTATTAGGGATATGTATGAAGGTGTAGAAACTAGAGTAAGGGCGATAGAAGGAGATACAAAACATTTTTCTAAAGATATTGGGTTACACCAAGGTTCCTTTTTGGGTCCTTTTTTGTTTGCAGTAGTAACATGCCTTGGTGCATGTTATTTTCTGATAACATTATTTTAGTGAATGAGACAAAAGAGGGAAGCTTGAACTTTGAAGGAATGTCTTTTTTGAATTATAGGTTGGAGTTGGAAAGGGAATTGTATAGTTGGTGGAGATCTTAAATTAGTTCTAAATTTGGTTCCAACTTTGGCTACATCATTAAAAAGTTGATCAATATAAATTCTATCCATGTTCTTAAATTCAATACTATGATGAGAGTTTGTTAAAGCATAACTAATTTGATAGGTAATTGAAAAAGGATATTGTCCAGAAATCATTAAATCGTCTCTGTAAAATTTATATGCAATAGTTATAGTGTCTTCTAAATTTTTAGATTTTAATGTTATTCCTAATTTGAGTCGAGTATTAAATTTAATTTTATTGTATGCTAAATTTCCATTCATAATTCCTATAACTTGATCATTCAAGTTTTTCATTCGTTCATCTACTATAGCCATTCGTATAGGTGAATCAATTCCTTCTTGAAAAGTATAATAAAATTTGAATAGTTGAGAGATGAATATATCTGATCTTAACTCTTTTCTCTAAAGGGATTTGTTGTAAATGTTTTGTTAGTTGTTCTTGGTTAATAAGGTTGATTCTTATATGTCCATTACATTGATCGATTCTTATAGGGGTTTCATGAACTATTTTTCCATAATAAATAATATTTTTTTATTTATTAGTTGATTGAAAAAGGATATTTTATGAATATCTTGTCCTGGTTTTAAATCTAATTGTGTTTTTACGATTTGTTTTTGTTTATCACTTGATAAAAGGGTATTAATATGAAAAGTTCCCTGTGCTTCATGTAATTCCAAGTTGTCTACATCTAAAATATTATCATTTTGTTCAATTTCTTTTTCAGTCATATCGATGCCAAGGATTATGTCTTTTATGATCTAATAAGAGTTTTTCAAAATGATTGAGTTGAGTTGAGTAAAATTGATGTAATTGTCTTTCTGTATCTAATTCTTCTTATATAGGTTGTAAAGGTTCAAGGTTGGTGATTAAAGTGCGAAGGTAATTATACTGATCTATCCAATATTGAAGTTTTATAAAATGTTGATGTTTCATATATTCTAAATCTTTTATCTGTTTTTCTAACTGTTGACAAACACAACAATTAGACTGTTGACAGATAGAGCAATTATAATAATGATAATAATGAGAAGACATCTAAATTCTTCTTCGTTTATATGGTCTATATAAATTATATTTATCTAAAATCCATTTTTCATTTTGTCTTATTAGTTCTTGAATAAGTAAAGGTCTAATAGTTATATAATCGTTAAGAAGTTGATATAATAGGTTAATAGTAAGTCCTTGTCTAAAAACTAATCTAAAGAAAAACATATATTGATGATTAGGATAATAAGTAAAAAAAGGCAAGTAAAATTAAACACATAACAGGTATAGCATAAATAATAGTAAGAACAATAATTAAATGCATCATAGGTAATTCGTAAACAATAAATAATTCAATTAAAAAATCATTATGTAAAGGAAAATGATGCATGATTAACAAATTAAATTTGAAATTTCTTTTAGATCATGTTTTAGATTTTGTCTATTATTATATTGAACATGTTTTACAATATATAAATTTTGTTGAATTTGAAATATACGTTCTTGATTCTTATTCTGTTCTGCCTTTTTTAATTTTGTTTGTAATTTGTGAATCCAATATTTATGATTTTCGGCCATTTCTCTACTATTTTGAATTTATTGTTTAAGAGTATCTCGAAAATCAAAATAATGCATAACTGAACTTTTATTTATTGAAAAAGATACAAGGAAGCTTAATCGATAAGCTTTTTGATACAATTGCAGTAAAACTTTCTTGTTTCATAAAGTGAGAGTTTCAAATTGTTTGCCTTGTGGATTAAATGAGCTGTCTCGTACATATCTGCTTCTCTTTGTGCATGAAGACTTTTATGAGCATTTTTATTAAGTGCATAACATCTTTCAAGCATTGCATCTAATCTTTCTTCTCTTTTATATGTGTCTTTGATAATTTGATTCAAATATCTTTTGCGTTGAAAATAAGGTGCATCCATTTCCTAACAGAAGGGAAATAAAAATATTAGTCAATGAGTTCAGAAATCGCTTGAATATACTCTTTTCGTTTTTGATTATTTAAAACTTTTAAATCTTGAAAATACAAAATAATACTAAATCGATGAGACATATCATCTTGGCTAAAAGGGGTAACTAGTGTTTGTTCAATATATAAAATATTCTGTTCAATAATACGATTATAACGAATATTTTGTTCATCACACATCTCAATTAATTGTTTATAGAGTTGTCTAGTTTCAAAATAAGGAGTAAAAGTACTTTCCATTTAATGAAAGCAAGAGGATGTCTTAAATGTATAAAACATTAAACAATACTGAAATCATACCTTTTTCTCCGAATATGCTTAAACGCCAAACTCCAGGCTGGTAGCAATGTAGAGAGAGAGAGAGTGATTTAAGTGATTGTTATTTCTATATCTAGAACCGAAGTTCTTCAATACATTATATAGGCAAAGGGAAGAGAAACGTCCAAAATATTAGCGGACGACAAAGAAAAGAAAAGATGCTAAAGTAAAGTAAGAAAGAAAAGTAATGTACAGGAAAAGTAAAAGTAGCTAAATAATGTACAGAAAATGACAAATGAAAAGCATATTCCTCTGCTTACTGACCATCAAGGGTCTACATTTAGTCAATTTGAGTCAAAAGCATATTTTTTTAACTTTATTCTTCAATAATAGCTTCAAGAGAATCTGTCTCGTGATCTTCTGTCTGAGCGGTGGATGGACAGTATTTGCAATGATGTTCTTTATGACCTTGCATTTGGCTACAGATGGCGTACTTCCATGTATTATTGAGATCTGCAAAGATTCCTTCAATGTTGTGGATTGGGTTCATAAATTGCTTGACCAACTGTAGTGCTTCAGGTTGTATGGCTTGTTTATATGTAGAGAGCATCAATAAACTGAATCCCTTGTAATTGATTCGAATCATGGATTCTGCATCAATACGACTTGCGTGCATATATACTCCTTCCAAACAATTAAGATTAAATTGATTAATGAGTTCCCAATCAATTGGATGATTCGGAGGTGTATCAATATGAGGATAGGTTCCATTGCTGATTCCAATTGTGATGAATGCTATGCGAGAGAGCATAATGTCTGCATCTTTGGTTGTATCTTGTGTTTTGAAGATGGGATAGTTGTTCCAAATCTTGATGAAAATTTCTCAATTTTTGGCAAATCTATCTTTGTAATTCTTCACAGCTTATATAAATCTAAGAGGAAACTCAGATAAAATCTGAGTGTTGATTACATAGAGTGTATCTATTAATCCACTTTGAAATAAAAGGTAAGTAGTCAATGGATCTGCTTCAGGTAGAACAATAGCTTTAGGTCCAAATCTGCCTCTATTTTGTGGGTAATAATGAAAGATTTATGGTCTTCAGTCCAAGCATTGATGTTTTGGAAACATTCAACAAACATTTCTGAAGTCAATTTCCTTGCTTCTATTTGAATAGCCTTGTTGGGAATTGCATGAGTTCGATCTAAATTGACTGGTTTATTTAATACTTGCATTCTGAATGTAGAAGGAGTAGGTGCTTTTAATACCTGGGTATATTGGGGACGTAATTCTGGATTCTGTTGCTTATATTCAGCAAAAGCCTTTTCTGCTTCCTTTTGGTTGTAAAACTCTTGTGTAAAATTCCTGAATGTCCAGTGATATGTATTGCCGCCTTAGGCCATGCATCATAAAGACCTGCCATTGGACCATTGTAAATGACATACGTCTTTGATTCAGATGTATCAATTTGCTTTTGGGATGAAGGTGGAATGGTTTGTGCTTGAATTATTTATTGAGGTGTAATAGGTGTAGGAGTAGTAAGTGAGGTGGTTGAATGGGTTGTAGGTGTGCTTTCAGTTTAGGTGCTAGGTTCTTTGATGTTTTGTTTCAAAACTTGAATGGTTGTTTTCAACTGGTTTATATCTCTTGTAATAGCTCCAAGAATTTGTTGTTGATTGATTAAATCTACTTCTTTTTGAGCTAATGCTTCCTCTAAATTGGTGATAACTGCTTCCATTCTCTTGTTAAAATATCTGCAAGAAAATTTTCAGTAGATTTGATATAGTGGATCTCAAATTGATATTGGTTGAATTCCAATTGCCATCGTATAAATCGGCCTTGATTGTAATTGGCTTTAATATTAATTTTTGGAAAACTACACAGATATGTAGAATCTGTTTGAATTGTAAATGAAACAGGTAATAAATCAATCTTCCATTTTCTCAATGTTTTGAGACAAGCTAGTGTCTCTTTTTCATGGATAAGATATTTGCATTTTGAGGAATTGAACGTTTCATTGATATATTTGCATAAAAAATATTTGCATTTATTGCGAGGTTTTGCCAAAAGGCATCCTGCCCATGTATCTATACTTGCATCTATTTGCACGAGGAGTTTATCCTTCGGCAGATAATTATATAAAATAGGTAAATGTGTACATAATGCTTTGAGATTCCTCACAGCATTGGTATCTATATCATTCCAAATCCATTGAACATTAGTACTACATTTTTTCTGCAATAATTTTCTTTTGCGAGATCTTTCAAACATCCTTGATCAGAAATGTAATTTAAAAGTCCTAAAAATTATTGTACATGAGTTCTACTAATCAATTGATATGAAAAATCAGCTAACTTTTTTAATATATTTGGTTGTAATTTTAAAAATCCATTATGTTGAAATTCAATACCTAAATATTCTATTGTTTGTTGTGCAATTCGTGCTTTCTTCTTACTTAATATGAGTCCTTTATCACTACATCTCTGAAGTACTATTTTCACCTTTTTTAAATGATCATTTTTATCTTGATTTGAATAAATAATAATATCATCTATGTATACAAAAGTAAATTCTTCTAATCCAGCTAAATTATTATCCATAAACCGTTAATAAATACTAGGTGCTTGCTTTAATCCAAAATGTAATACATTCCATTGATAATGTTTTTGCGGAGGATAGGTAAAAGCAGTCAAAGGTGTGGTATTTTCGTGTAATCTAAGTTGTCAGTAACCAGATTTTGCATCTAAAGTTGTGAACCATAAATGTCCTTTAAGTTTATTTATAATATAATCTTTTCGTGGTAATTTATATGCATCACCTATTGTTGCATCATTTAATTTTTTATAATTGATGACCATTCTTCTTTTTCCACGTTTTTGTTAAGCTGAGTTGTTTACATAAAAGGCTGGTGCAGAATGTTTACTTGTGCTAGGAGTAATTAATTGTTTATTTACTAAATCTGCGCATTCTGTTGTAAATTCTTGAACATCTTGTTGTGAATAAGGTATATTATTTTTAATATTAATTTCTTGTGTTGGATCTTTCAATTTTATTTCAATAAGTTCTTTATTTTGATTTTTTATGGGATCCAAAGGGTTTTCACTACATACTTGATCTAACAATGTTTCAATTTCTAATTGTATTGTCATATTATTGAGAATATAAAACTGAAGTGTATCTAATTTAGTTGTAATTTCTTGTAATTTGTGATAGTAAGTAGTGTGATAAATTGGAATCTTAAGAATATTGATTTTTGATTTAGTGTTTTAATTTTTGGTGTTTTTAAAGTAATATAATGTAAATATTGACAAAATGTATTACATAATTTTAAAAAATTATTGCCTAAAATTAATGATAATCATAATTCTTGTTGATATATTGAAGGTACTGTCAACGTATATGTTTCTATTACAATATTATTATAATAACTTACATGCCATATAGATTTGAAACTTCCATTTGCTATTCTTATTTGTAAAGGTTTTTTCAATCTTTTCCAAGTATTTAATAATTGTTTGGATGCAATACAAATTGTTGCTCCTATGTCTATATATGCATTAACTTTAGTTTTCTAAATCAGAACTTGAATAAATGTTGTGTTCAGATTGACTTGAGGATTTTGATTTTTTTGTATAAGATTCATACTCATATATAGAAGATATTGTAGAATCAGTGTTGTATTCAGATTCTATTGGATCTAATTCTTGATTTATTGCAGCTTGTAATATGTTAAGTTTTTCAGTATATTTAGGATTGTTTCTTTTTGGACAGGTGTTTGCATAATGTCCTTCTTCTTTACATAACCAATATCTACAATTTTTCTTTCTTTGTGGACAATCTTGTTTTTTAGGTTTAAATTGTCTATATTTCTGTCTTCGAAAATGTTTCTTATAAGGTTTAAAAGGTTTATGTTTGTAATAATGAGTTGGGTATCTTTTCCATCGGTATGATTTATAAGGTCTATATTTTTTATTATAATATTTAGATTTTTTATATCTAGTTTTTATTGTTTCACATCCATATTGTTTTAATACTTCTGCATTTTTTGAACATCAATGTCTAATATCTGTGTGTTTTAATTTTTTCTTAAGTTTTGCATCTAAACATTGTTCTGCTAATATATCTCTTGTTACGAATATAGCTCCTCCTAAATTATTTGCTATTTTTTCTTTATTTTTTAGTTTCTGAAATCGCTCGTTTACTTTTCGATTCATAGGATAAGGTAGTTTTTGTATAAAGATAAGTATATACATTTCTTGTTCATGTCGATGTAAATAATAATAATATCTTTGGAATTCACAGATATAGTGTTCTAAATAACATGGGTTACATATTTGCAAATGATTTAAATGCCATAAAGCCTTTTGTCTTTCTTCTTCTCTTGTTTGTTCGTCATGGTATAATATATCTTTTCTAGTAAATTCTTTATAAATTTCTTCTGATATCTTTTCCAGTAAATTCTTTATAAATTTATTCTGCTATTATATAAAATGTATTAGTATCGATATTAGCTTCTTGATATTTAGTAGTGCTTTTTAAGCCTATTTCATTTTCCGATAAAAATTGATGTACTATGCCTCTAATTTTGTAAACAATGAAATTCCATAGTGAATTTTTATTCATAACATACCCAAAGGGTTTATCTATTTGTAATATTAACTGCATCTTGTTTGCCCAATCTAAATTAAATTCTTCAACATTTGTAACACAATCAATATTGAGTGTATCTCCTGTTCCTACTGTTATACGTTTAGGTGTATATTCTGAAGGGTATTTTCTAATTTTAGTTCCTTTTTGGAAATAACCATGTTTACTTATAAAATCAGTATCTATTAAAGGATATTCTGATTTCCTTTTACTTGTTGGTTGTGATTGTTGTTCACTTTTGGTTTTGCTACTTTCAAGTTTTTCTTGTTCTACATGTAATTCTTCATCAGATTCATAATCTAATATAAATTCTTCTTTATCAGTTATTTTATTTATTTGTTCATCTGAATGTAAAGTTAATTTTTGAACTAATTGTTTAATTTCAGCTAATTGATTTTTAATATTTCTTTCAACTGTTTCTAATGATTCTACATTTATTGGTGCAGAATATTCTTCTGTAGTTATTTCCATGGTCATTCTATTATGATTTCTTTTGGTTTAGGCTTTGATACCACTCTTAGCGTGGCTTCTAACTGTTTTATCAATTGTTGTTGTAAAGTATTTTGTTTTTGTAATTTAGTAATTAAATGTAGTGTTGTTGCTTGATTTTGTAATAATTTGATCATTTGTTTCTTTAAATCTTGTATTTCTTGGGTTACACTCATAATGTATGTTTAATATATGTTGATAATTCTGTAATTTGTGATTGAATATCATCTAATTTCATTGATGTATCTATAAGCGAAGAAGTTGCTATAATTGGATCAGTGATTCTAATATTTTCTCTTTTTATTTGTTCAGGTTCTGTGAAGTGCATCAGTCTTTCTAATTTTAAAGATTGTGATCATTGTATCGAGGGAGTTGAAAAAGATGAAATATCTGAAAAGGAATGCCTTTTTGAATTATAGGGTAGAGTTGGAAAGGGAATTGTATAGCTGGTAGAGATCTTAAATTAGTTCTAAAATTAGTTCCAACTTTGGCTACATCATTAAAAAGTTGATCAATATAAATTCTATCCATGTTCTTAAATTCAATATTATGATGAGAGTTTGTTAAAGCATAACTAATTTGATAGGTAATTGAAAAAGGATATTGTCCAGAAATCATTAAATCGTCTCTGTAAAATTTATATGCAATAGTTATAGTGTCTTCTAAATTTTTAGATTTTAATGTTATTCCTAATTTGAGTCGAGTATTAAATTTAATTTTATTGTATGCTAAATTTCCATTCATAATTCCTATAACTTGATCATTCTACTACTACTACTACTGCAACTACTGCTACTACTGCTATTACTACTATTACTACTCCTCCTCCTCCTCCTACTACTACTACTACTTTTATTCTATTATTTATTATTATTTGTATTTATTTCTTTTAATTTTTCATTTTTTTCTTTTCAAACATTTTATTATATATATTTGCATTTATTTATTTTATTATCATTTTTACTTACTATTTTTCATTACTATTATTTATTTATCCTTTACTATTTATTATATATATTTGTTTGTTTTTATTTGATTTGATTTTTTCCACTTCTTATGGGTCATTTAGAAACAGTCTCTCTATTAATTAGGAATAAGATTGTGGACTACTAGACCTCCTTAGACCTCACGACTCAGTAGGATTTCCACTGGATAATGTTATTGTTGATGTTGTTGTTGATGATAGTATATTCATTTATGTGTCGACACCATATACAAGCAAAAGGCTGGCAATTGTATTGGTCAAGTATTTAATAGATTGGAATATGGCACCAAGTTATCTATCATAGCAGTTGACAATTATAGCACAAATAATATGATGATTGAAAAGGTGATGAATAAGTTACGAATTGGGAGCTTGTTGGTTAGTGAGAGGTTATTTCATATGCATCAATTTGTGCATATCCTAAATTTGATGGTGAAGGATGGTTTGGAGATGATAAAGAAAAAAGTATATTCAATTCAGGATAGCGTAGTATATTAAAGTTCAACTCCTAAAAGATTTGAAAATTTGGAAGATACTACAAGATAACTATACATTCTAGGTACAAAGAAGTTGGTATTTGATTGTCTTACTATATAGAACTTAACCTTCACAAGATGTTGGAGTTGACAATCCTATATATTGAGGTGTTACCAGGTTGAGACAGAGAGATTCTCAATATACTGACAGAGAGATTCTCAATATACTTACCTGCATACAGAAGAGCAATGAGAGTTAGCTAAAGAACTTTGTGAGAAGATAGAAATATTTATACTACTGAATTATTATCGGAAACAAAATATCTAACTTTACACAATTACTTTACCAATATGTGTGAGATTAAGAAAACTTTATCTGATTAGACGTTTAATTCTAATGAGGTAATCCAAGTTATAGCAGAGCAAATGGTAGAAAAGCTCAATTCTTATTGATATATGGTTGGACATAATATGGCAAGTCATATTTATGTTTGACCCAAGATACAAAATGGAGTGAGTTAATTTTTTATATGACGTATTTTATGGTGATTAGGCTCAAGAGCATGTTAATGTCATTAAACAATTATGGTATAGTTTGTTTGATGATTATCAACATAAATTGAACAAAATTTAGGATCACAGTAGTTTAAAATGTTCAGGTCCAGGTTTAGGTTTAGATTTGGGATCATCTTCTAAGAGTAGTTTGATACTCTCATTTACAAAATTCATGAAAGAAAAAAGAGTTAGGACTTCTTACATTATGATGGAGTTAGACAAATATTTGATGTAAGATTATGCAACCAAAGTTGAAGGTATGGAGTTCGATGTATTGTGATTGTGGAAGAACTATAGAAATAATTTTTTGATCATGCAAGTAATTACACTAGACCCATTAGCAATTAAATTATCTATTATTACTTTAGAGTTTGTTTTTAGTAGTGGCAGCCAGGTTATCAGTTCTTATCATGCTCGACTTTATCCTAATATTGTGGAAGCCTTTCTGTATGCTCGAATTTGGTTAAATGGTAAAGATATTGAGGGTGAAGTCCTTTCTTTATGATATATCAAATTTGTCTATTATATTATATTATATTATATGATCTTATTTTTAAAATTTTTATATTAATACATCCACAGGTAATGATGCAGAGGTAACTAGTCATTCAACTGAAAAATATTTCAATAATATATTTGATGATAATAGTATATTTACTTGTTTACTAATAATTATCATGTGCTTAATATTCATTTAAAGCAATTATTACTATGTTAGATAATATTTACATAATAATATTTCTATATATAGAGGAAGTTGGGTAAACTATTGACAATCTTGATTATAACGATTATCTATCCCCTTTCTTGTATTACATATTTGTTATCTTAATCTTTATTTCTAGAATTACTTATTTTACATGTAATTGCATTATTTTTTTCTAATTGAAGATATGATATTTTTTTTTGAAAATACCAATCTTCAATATTTGTTCTCTAGTCTCCACTCTTCAAGACTCCATCATTAGTTAATCATTTCATTTTAACTTTTTGTAAATTATATCATTAAATTTTTTGAATATATTAGTACGATGATACTTTTTGTTTTTATAATATAATCTGTTTGGTTCATTTCTTGTATACAATATAACAGTTTTTGCTCACTTCCTTTAAAAATAAATTTAGTTTTATTTTATTGATTTTGTAATTTATGTATATTTAATATATACATTAAAAAACTTATTTTTCATTAAGCAAATTTGCTATTAAAAGAATATTGCATTTCTCATATATAATATAATATTTTTAGTTCAATTCCTTTAAAAATGAATTTAATTTCAAAGTATTCATTTTATCATTTTATGTACGCTTAATATATAAATTCACTAAAAAAACTCATTTTTGTAAAACAATTATGCTAATTAAAGGAATGCTGCATTTATCATATATAATATAATAATTTTCACTTCCTTCGAAAATAATTTTAATTTTAACTTATTTATTTCAAACTTTTATATATACATTTTAAAAAATAAAAATAAAAATTTAAAAACGGGCCAAGCTAAGCCCGAAGATGATTTGGGTCGGGCTTAGGCCCTATCGGGCCCACATTGTAAGTGTTTGCTCTTTAGAAATCGAATCTTGTCTCTATATTTCCAAGTATGAAGCCCAAAGCCATTAACGCCACCTTAAGCGCACCCCTCTATGTGACCTACGCCACCTGTGCCGCGAACAAATTAGGAAGGAAACCAAGTTAAGCTACTTCACCCGAAAGAAGTAATCTTTTGATCTTTTCCTCAAGCCCCAATGTCTGGCCTCCCATGAGTTAAAAATTGTATATAAAAACAATACCAAGTCATTTTCACCAGAGAGTAGTTAAAATACGATTCGAGCATATCGTCATGGAAAAGAAGCTGAAATATTAAGTGGAAATTTAACAAAGGATAAAAAGGTACAGAAGCCTGACCCAAGACAGGATTATGAATCGTTTAGTGTACTCATTTCAACGAATTGAGTACAAACAAAAGGCAACCAACCACAACCACCCAATAAAAGTTGGCCAATATCTTATAAATACTCTATAGTCCCAGACTCCAGTACTGTCGAGTGAATAAAAAGGTCGAAAAAGGCAAGAGAATTTTGGCAAAACTGTGGCCCCTGCAACAGCAAGAGGTTGAGTGCCGAAAGCAACACCCACGTTCTGTTTCCTTCTTCCATTCCATACCATACGCTTTGGTTTTTTCATCTCATCGATCACCCTTCAACCGTGCTGCTTTCCTTTCTATCACTTTCACCGTTACCTTTTCTTCGCACATTTATGTCTGGATTGGTTTGTTAGTCTGTCCTTTATGTCAATTAGAAAGTAAGACCTCGTACCAAACTTCAACTCTCTTCTTTTATTATCATGTTTTGAACAATTCTTTAACTTTTTTAGATTTTTTTAATTACATGTCTAAACTTTTTAAAATTCTCAATTAAGTAACAAATCTTATATAACCTTAATGGCTCAGTTCAAAACATTAATTTTATCAGTTTTTTATTAATTTTATGTAGGTATCCACGTAAAAAATTAATTATCAACTAATTATTTATATGAACCAAAAAACCTAAGTCAAAACTTCTTCACACATTGAGTTAGATGTTTTAAAAAACGTGGATAATTAGTTGACAATTAATTTTTTACGAGGATGCCTATATTTCATATAAAAAAGATCATGTTAGTTAAATCAACAAAATATTAATATAATTAACGTTTTAAATTAAGTTATTTATGTTATAAATTGTTAATCACTTAATTAAAAATTTACAAAAATTCCAACACTCTAAAATCTAGTATCTCAATCGATAATTTTAATTATATTTATATTTTAAAAGTAAGTTATAGTATATTGTTTTATTTGTTTTCCAACTCACTCTTAAATTTTTTTTTGGTAAATTAACAAAACTTTTATACAAATAAGAAAAGGATATATACACAGCTAGTGATTTCAAAAAAAAAAACCTCTAGCCTACGAAAAAGGCTCACAAAGGATAAATACATAGGATCGTGAATAAAGCATGGAAGAAAACATCACGCGCTCAAAGCCTACCTATCGAGAAGTCTAAAAAAACTAAATCCACTGCCCTAATACATAAATTCACCAACAGACATGACCACACCATACAAAGACCTGCAGCAAAAACCCAACAAACCAAATCCACAGCAGTAGAACACACGTAGAAAAATTATCCTTTTAGCATGACCGCCATAGGAAAAGGAAATCTGCCTGGTAACTTGCCTAGTATCGATAGGAGGGGAGTATAATCCTCCTCCTCATTAACCCTGAGATGTCCCTGAACCTGCATGTGTAGCAATAAGAATAATAAGAAACTGAATGCACACATAATTACCTTCCCTCAGTGTTTAAGCAGAGGTGCTCCATAACTTGTAAGATCACCTGCGAGGTAAAACTTCCTATATCCGAGACTTCATCGCGGAAGATGCGAATGTTTCGTTTATACACTCTTAAAAAATTTATAATTCAATATTTTAAAAAATTATCATGTTTATTTTTATAATTCTCGTAAGTTTTGTGTAAATTTTTCTATTAAAATTTTAAATACGTAACAATTTGAAATATATCACAGGTTAGTTGAAACGAATTATTTAATAAAAATTGAGAAAATAAAAAAGAAACAGAACATGAAAACTTGTTTTCAAATGTTAAATCATATGAATTTTAAAGAGTGAGTCACACTTTAATTATTATGCGTAAGTAAAATCTTAAAGATCATAATGGTCATAATTAAACTTTTCATTTCTTTTTAAAAATGGTCTGTCCCTTTTCTTTGTTGCACATCATCCCTTGGTAGAGGCGCGGTGGATTGGGGAGGATGGGTGCTTACTTTTAAGTATCCCATCAATACGACGCCGACAACGCTTCAGTGGCAAATAAAGTTTGTTAGGTTGGGCAAGAAGAGGACGAACTTAAATATAGCTCCTACCCTCACCACATTGTCGACAATCATTTTCCCTTTAGTCTTACTTTTTCCAAGTCATGACAAATTAAATTAGTGCACGCTCCAATCAATGCTCCCAACAAATGCGATGCGCCATAATTCCATCAATCATGTGGGATCAGGAAATCTTATGACAGCTTGCGCTTTTTTCGTCGAGATAGAACTTACCTTCTGGTTAGTTGGACTTATAAATGTGAAATTTTTATTAGTAAAATTTATTAAGGCGTAGTTAAGTTAGTAAGGGACTTTTTTGACTTAAGTGAGGTCACGGGTTTGAATCGTCCTCATGTATGCAGTCGTTTAAAACTTAGAGCCAGAGCTTTGCCTCCCGCAAGGACCTACCCGGCTCGAACGGGGATTAGTCTGGATGTGAATGGCTTAAAGGTGTCTTTCCATAGTTGGAATCCTCCTATGACATCTCGTGGGCAACTAAAAATTTTTTAAAAAAAATTTCACGAAAATTTTTTCTAAAAAGTCAATTAATTGATTGATTATTATTTAAAAAGAGTTTTTTTGAAAAAGTTTTATATAATAGGTTATTTGACAATATAAAATAAAAAACACTTTTAATTTCAACAATATTTTATTTTGTCATAAAAATTATTTATGCATATAAAAATTATTTAAAGTATATTAAATAATTTATTATATAATTTTAAACTATATGAAACATAAATAAAAATATATCTAACAAAATCTTTTATATGAATTATAACATATGTAAAACTAATATAAAAATAAATATTAAAATATATAAAAGCTAAATAATATTATATAAATTTCAAAATAAATGTAAATATGAGTTTGTAAATATTTTGAGAATTATGTGTAAAGCATAAGAACAAAAAAGATTAAAAATAGGCTCATTAATTGATCTGAAAAATCTACCTGAAAAATATTTTTTTAATTTTACAGAAAAAGTGCTTTTTATTTTACAATAAAACACTCATTTTTCTTAAAGACTTTTGTGGTAAAAAAAGTATTTATTGACCTCCCAAACGTTCATTCAAGGAGGCACTCACTATGTAAAGTCACTCCATAGTTTTGTAAGTCTCACATTTATTTTCTTTGTTTTTGTAAGCTTTTCCATTGCTTGAACCTCCTTAATTTTAAGGTTTTTAAACTAAAAGTATAATTGATATCATTAAAAAAAGAAAATATAAATTAGAATAAAGAAAAATACACATTTGAAATTTAATTTAAATAGAGTCTGGCATTTTTTTAACATAGTTCTATTCATTATTTGCTATTATGATTTTTTTTGCATTTTTATAAATTTATAAGGATGTAAAAACTATAAAAATCTTAGTAGACATCAATAATGTTATTGTCGTGGAATTAAGAATTAATCATCATTGATATTATACTCATTAATGTGGGTGATTTAGAAAAATAGTTTCTCCTTAATTAAAATAAGACTATATATTATTGACCTTTTCTAGAATTTTCGTCTTATTATAATTTTTTAAAGTATTGTTATTATTATTAATAATGTGAGTCACCTCTCATTTATTTAAAAATAAAATTATGCAGTATGTACTGTGTACTACTCACTTTGCACCTTAGCGAACTTCTGAAGTACTATTCAAGTGAAGCGAGGGGCTGAAAATGCGGGTACAAGAGGCAGCAGGGATGAAAATCTGGCAGTGTCGGCTGTCGTTTTCTCACCTCTCCAGTCGTTTTTGGCCTCTTTGCCTCTGAGCAGCTCAAACCCCAACAATATTCCTCTGCACCCCACCACACGTGATTGTCCTCCTATTTTAAACTTCCCAAACTACCCCTGCTCTCCAATTGTTTCGACTTTGTTCCCCTGACATGGGTCTATCTTTTGAAGGCTAATTCCGTCTTTTAATGCATCGTCAACTGGTACGTTTTCCGATGCAAGTTGAATACTGTGACCGCATGGCTAAAACGACGCCGTTAGACACATAAGACATATCTCCGCTTGTTGTTGTTGTGTTCCTTCTTTTGCGTGTATTTGTAGCATTGAACTACACTCGTAACCGTCACTTGAAGTAGCAAAGCCTACAATAATGTTGGTTAGCTGGATTGCCATCGTATGTTAGAGAAAGAAATTGTAGATCTTAGAGAGAGAAAATACGTCTTTTACTGATTGTACTGTTTCCACCCCGTTCTCATTCATTTCATCGCAAAGTTCACTTGGCGAAACTTCTTGTTACATACATTCTTTGTTTTTTATTCACGGACGCTGTTTCAGTTTTTCTGCTCTAGATAGCATCTGGGTTTCCCTCTTTTTTCTTTTTGGAGGAAAACAGTGAAGCTTTTCTCCTTTTTTGCTCTTTCTTACCAGGTTTGTGGGGTGCATGATTTGTGTTTGACTCTAAATTCTTTGTCACTTGAGCTTTTTGCTTGCTTTCAAGGCTGCCATTGTTAAAAGCCACTTTCCTCGTTCTTTCTTGCAATTATTAACGGCATTGTTTTTCCCTTCTATAGTTACACTTTGATTTTCCATTTCTCCACAATCTTACTTTTACCTTCATCCATGTGGCCTGTTCACACTTTTGGGTCCTCACATTATTGAGCATTAGCTCTGGTTTCTTGTCACATCAGTGATTTGTCTGTGAGATTGGGGATCTGAGTTCAGCTTAGATTTGGGTATCTGTTTTGCTTTTTGGTACATTCCTGAATCTTTCTTCTTTTCCTTTTCTTTTTTGATGTTTGCTAGAGAGACGAAGTTCTAGGAAGAGAGAAGAAAGAGCTCCTTAGTACGTTCACTCATGGCCGGCGGAGGAGGCGGCGGCGGAAAGGCGGAAGAGCCACAACCACATCCACCAAAAGAGCAACTTCCGAACGTATCTTATTGCATTACTAGTCCTCCCCCATGGCGTGAGTATATTCAATTCTTATACTTCTATTCGCGTTTCATGTACTCGTGGACTTTTACTAGTGGCTTAGGCCTTAAGTTCTAATTCCTTTCTTGTGTTTTTAAGGTAAGCTTTGTGTGAATCTAGCAGGGTATGTTTTAAGTAAGCTTTTAGGTGGACATAGCATCTCTGCAACTTGGTTTTAGTTTGAAAGTAGCTTTTGAGCTTTTTTTTCTCTTTTATTCCAGTTAGTAGTTGCCCTCCCTTTTAAAAGGCTAAACGATGTTCGTGTTTTGCCTATTCAAGATTGTGGTTGCATTAAAAACTAAATAACAAAAAAAGGCGAGCTGATTATTTCTTCTTAATTGGCGTTTCTTCTCTGAAAAGTGTTTTATGTCCATTATACTCTGTTGTTTTTATTTAGGAAATTTCTGTATCGAGGTTCTATATTGAAAAGCAGAAGGATATTCGTTCCTGGTTATATGATAATCCATTTATGTTGATGTGATTGACACGTTAAATGCTTTCAATTTTTGGGTCACAAGTAATTTGCATTTCCAGAGCTAATATTGTCCTTTCTAATAT
Organism: Erythroxylum plowmanianum; assembly: GCA_025531925.1. Taxonomy (NCBI): domain Eukaryota; kingdom Viridiplantae; phylum Streptophyta; class Magnoliopsida; order Malpighiales; family Erythroxylaceae; genus Erythroxylum; species Erythroxylum plowmanianum. The sequence goes on along the minus strand of JANVCQ010000006.1, from coordinate 35,025,415 downwards.
ATCTTCAAATTGCACGCACGGGTCTTAAAAAAGGTTGCATGTGGAACTGGGTTAACTGTTTTATTTTGTTCATATTTGTGAATGTTATTGGAGGGCATGCCTCCATTTTGGTGACCTTTTAAATATGTCATGCAGCTGAGGCTATTCTACTTGGTTTCCAACACTACATTGTGATGCTTGGGACGACTGTTCTTATTCCTACAGCCCTTGTTCCCCAAATGGGAGGTGGAAATGTAAGTCTTATGTGGAAGTATGCACAAAATGGATGAGCCATTTCAGACTACCTCCAAGAGTAGTCTATATTCACTGGAGACTAATGCATGTTTGCCATTCTTGTAGAGGGAGAAGGCTGAGGTGATTCAGACTCTGTTGTTTGTTGCTGGTCTGAACACATTGCTACAAAGTATGTTCGGGACTCGATTGCCAGCTGTGATCGGAGGCTCTTACACCTTTGTGCCAACCACAATCTCAATTATTCTTGCTGGTCGATTTAGTGATAATCTAGATCCTATTCAGGTTTTATGATCTGAAACTTTTGAAAGTTTAAAATGTTAAGTTCATCTGACCAACTACTGTTATTGAAGAGTTACAATTCCTATTTAAACCATTCATCACTGCTGAAGTAAGCTATTCTGGTACTGAAATGAAAAAGGAAAAATGAACAAAATCAATAAAAAAATTTATGGACCATAATGTTCTTACAGGTGGTTGTCTCATCATCTAATGTGACTCTTTGATAACCTCTCATTTGTACACAGAAATTTAAGAGGATAATGCGTGCAATCCAAGGGGCCCTAATTGTTGCATCAACACTGCAGATTGTTTTAGGGTTTAGTGGCCTTTGGCGTAATGTCACCAGGTTAGTACTGAATATAAACTTGTATGATTAGAGGATACTGTAATGTTCAAAGCCCTTTATCCTGCTGAGCATATTATAAATCTTGACTGGTTGGATCGCTTCTGTAGTGAACTTGTTTTATAGGTCATGTATTTGACATTCTCATCTAACTTATATAAGCCAAATGCATTTTTGAATGTCAGTACACTTATATGGGTTATAGATTATTAACATTTGAATGCTCAAGTAGTTGGAGTTGCATTAAGCCTAGTAAGGTAATACTTGGGTGTGAGAACAATCCAATCTATACTAAGATTTTATTCACATTTTTCAGGTTCTTAAGTCCACTTTCAGCTGTGCCTTTGGTTGCTCTAGTTGGTTTTGGCCTGTACGAGCTTGGTTTTCCTGGGGTAAGCTTTGTATTGTTGCATGTGCATAAGGAGGGGTAGCACATGCTGACATGTGCAAACATCTTTCTTCTCTTCTTTTTTTTTTTTTTCGGTGGTTGTGGGTTGGGTGTGTGGAGGTTGGTTAGGAATGGGTCATTTTTCTTAAGGCAAGGAACTTTGACTGCATGGGGAAGGGGTGAGTCTGAATCCAGGATCTTGTCCTAGGTGGGAGGAGCTTACTGTTGGGCTACCCTATTCCTTGCTAATACTTTTTTACACTCTCGGTTTTCTTTTTTTGTTGGATTCTTAGGTCGCCAAATGTGTGGAGATTGGATTGCCAGAGCTCATCATATTAGTATTTATTTCTCAGGTAAATTGTGCTGTTACTACTAGAATCACATTGCTGTCAGCTATTTCCGCTTCAACAATATGACACAGGATTGTCATTGGGCTGAGGAACTTTCTTGTTCGTTTTGCAGTATATGCCTCATGTGTTGAAGGCGGGGAAGAATGTGTTTGATCGTTTTGCTGTCATATTTGCTGTGGTCATTGTATGGATTTATGCATACCTACTTACTGTAGGTGGGGCTTATAATGGTGCAGCTCCCAAGACGCAAGCAACATGTCGAACTGATCGTGCTGGACTCATTGATGCTGCTCCATGGTAGGTTTGAAGTCAGACAGCAGGACAACTTTCTATTTATTTTTTGTCATGTCACATCTACTGATGGAAACTATTTATGCAGTATTAGCTTTTATATCATGTAAAAAGACTTAATGACATATATAGTGTCCAATCTGTGGTTGTGATTTTTAAGAGGCTTCTGTGTAATTGTTTACCTACTAAAACTAATTGTCAGACCATTCAAGTTAAGTAGTTAGGGCCAACTGCAAAACTTAGGATTTTTTATCAGTGTTTTAATATTCATATCTTTTTGCGCTGGTGTATAGAGTAAGACTATAAGTTCAGACTCTCATCAACTGTTCAACTTTTGCTGTTGATTTATTGATTTAACTTGGTCTAACTTCATGTGTTGCATATTGATTTGGAAGGCAGAAGTTAGATGATCTTTCTTAGTAAATATACCGTAGATCATTCATATGAATTAATTGTCCCAAATCAATTGCTAGAGCTAGAAATTGGAGATAAGCTTTGTACTAGTTCCTCCTTGAATTGAACTAATTTTGTTCCTTATCCATATCAATTTCTTGAATCAAACAAATTATCTTAAAATTCTAGTTTGGAGTTCTGGGTTAGCTTTTTGTAACTTTTATTACAGCCTGAGAATGGCTCGGATGCAGTATAAATAACTCAAACGATTGAACAAATATCTGGACTTATGTCCGATGGATCTTTTTGGATCAGGATCAGAGTTCCTTATCCCTTTCAATGGGGCCCACCTTCATTTGATGCCGGTGAAGCCTTTGCTATGATGATGGCATCCTTTGTTGCTCTTGTTGAGGTTGGCATTTTTCTCTTCTTCTACTTTTTCTTCCCACGTATACAGTTTTAAAACTAAGAATTGCATCACATAGTAATTGGCATCAAAACTGTTTTGTTTGTTTACTGGTGATATTTCCCCTTACTACCCCTATCCATCCATTCTAGCAGGAAATAAGTATTTACTTTCCTGTTGCCCATGGCATTATGATGTGAATACTAATTGGGTCCTTGTACTTGCTATTGAGCTGAAATCTAGAATCTACTGGGTACTGAAATCTAGCTCCATCTGTAAGCAAACTTGTTTTGCAAACTTTAACCAGTTTTACAGGTTGCAGTTTTTACCAAATCATTGTCAACATTATTTTTGTGTGTGCTTGTGCCTGCAAAACTCATGAATTGCTACAGTTTAAGATTGTGACGACAGATTCTGGTGCTTATTTACATTGTTATCTTATATAGTACATGAATTTTATTCATTATGCATTACAAATTTGCAGTCTACTGGTGCCTTTATTGCGGTGTCAAGATATGCAAGTGCAACTCCAATGCCCCCTTCTGTTCTTAGTCGTGGTATAGGTTGGCAGGTAACTGGAAATGATTGGTTTATGTGAGAAACAAAAATCTTTGTTTTATGTAACTGTTTCATGAGTTTGGGTTCTTAGATCACGCATTGACTTCTTGATCTTATATTATACATACATACATATATATACTTCTTGACCTTATGTTGCACGCACCCACTTTTGACTGAAAACTAACCCCCAGAGTTAGAAAAGCTTCAACTTAAGTGAAAACTAATTTTCCTTTTCTGTGTTGACATTTTGTTTCTTCCCAGGGAGTTGCTATATTGCTCTCTGGGTTGTTTGGAACAGTGAATGGATCCTCTGTGTCTGTGTAAGATTCTCGCCCAGAAAACTTTCTTTTGATAATGTGTACTTTTTTTTAAAAAAATGGATATGTGACATTTTTTGATAAGAGTATTGACCTTTTTTTTTTAACAGAGAAAATGCTGGTCTTTTGGCGTTGACACGAGTTGGCAGCCGTAGGGTTGTCCAGATATCTGCTGGATTTATGCTTTTCTTTTCCATTCTGGGTTAGTCTTATTAACTTTGAAGAGTTTCTTTAGAGCTTGTTATGGTTCATATCTTTCTGAGAGTAACATTGTATACCATTAAACTTTGTGGTGTTCTTCTGCAGGAAAATTTGGGGCAGTATTTGCTTCTATTCCACCCCCAATTATTGCTGCTTTGTATTGCCTTTTCTTTGCTTACGTGGGTATGTGAAGTTTTGACGGTTTGAAGTCATGGATTCTTAATTTGTTGGGGTTTTAGTAATGGCATTATGTATGTCTAGGTGCTGGAGGTCTGAGCTTTCTTCAGTTCTGCAATCTCAACACCTTCCGAACAAAGTTCATATTGGGCTTCTCTATCTTCCTTGGTTTGTCCATACCACAATATTTCAACGAGTACACAGCAATTAATGGCTATGGTCCAGTCCACTCAACAGCAAGATGGGTAAGCTGTGATTACTTCGGCTTCAGTTGCTCTTGTTTGGGAAAACTAATACAAGAAGCTTACTAAAGAATTCATGGTTTTTCTTGGCAGTTCAATGATATGGTAAATGTTCCTTTCTCGTCAGAAGCATTTGTTGCGGGCTGTGTCGCATATTTCCTGGACAACACCCTGCACAAAAAGAATACTAGGAAAGATAGGGGTAAGCATTGGTGGGACAAATTCCGCACGTTCAAAGGTGATACAAGGAGCGAAGAATTTTATTCCCTGCCTTTCAATCTCAACAAGTATTTCCCATCGGTATGATATGGGATTAAATATTATTCAAAGTGCTATTCAGGAGATCACATGACAATCTTGCCATTGTTCCCTCTTTTGTGAAACTTATCACACGCTATACAGCAGTATAGCATCGAGACTTTATAGGGTACTTTTAACATTTGTTGAATTTGTTCTTGTAAATCCAATGAAAGAAATGCACTTGAAGCAGCAACGAAGCAGTTTTCGTAGCTGTCAGTTGTTTTTCCACCTTGATCTTGTTTCCATTCAGACATTCCATTCCCTGCATGTCCATTTATCTAATTCAGACTTTGTGTTAGTAGATGAAACATTTCCGACAAGTCCATTCTCATAGTCCTACAGTCAGCTTGTTGTTTAGAATTCTGATCTGGGTACCTGAAAATGTCACTCAAGATAGTTACGGCCATTGACTGACGATAGCTGTGGAAAAATGGTGTGGTGAAATGGGACCTTAAGCATTTATTTGGCGATGGAGGACTACAGGTTTAACATGAATCACAGGTTTGATCATGAGAACGTGGTGGCAGGGTTGCCAACTCACACGTCTCCCAAATTTGATATGAATCACAGGACTCGTATGATGGACCCTTGAAAATGACAAATAACTCGGGTAATGGAGTGTAACAAAGACTTGTTAGATAGAAAGTGACCGTCAGAGAATTCCATGGAGGAAAATGGAGTTGATTTATTGTTGAGGGACAAGGAGGTTGGGAATGTAGAAGTGAGAAATGGGAAAATTGCATGCGAGTCTAGTTTCTCTCTGTGTAGAGAATTGGTCAAAAAAACCAAGCGAGCATAACAAAAACCTAAGCTGATTGCAAAGAGATAGAGCATGGAAGTTGAATCAAGGTTTAAGCAGCTGTTGAAAGTCGTTTTTAAATTCAGACTCAGACAAGGGCAGTCGATATGACTCAAACCTAAAATGATTTATGTGTCATTAAAGAAACCATCCAAATGAAGAATTTAAACCGATAAGTTGAATGGTTCGTTAATAATAACGACTCCTTGGAAGAAAGCCAGAAAGCTATAAAATGGTAACCCAACAGAGGCCCTGTTTGCTTTAGTTGATTGCAATAGCTTTAAATAAATTGTGTATGTAATGTATCACAAGTTATGTACTTAGGAACTCTTTTCGATAACTCAAAATTCTAAAGTTGAGTTTTATTTAAATAGCTTTTTAAAGACCAAATTCAAAACTTAAACAAGACCTCAAAACACTTGGGATTCAAATGCAAGAATTTAGCATATGGACTATGGAGACTTTTAAAAATAAAAAAGGACCACCAGGTGAAGTGGAGCTCCAAAATTGTATTATTTTTAAGGAGATAATATTGGAAATATGTCTTGATGAAGGTGGGAAATAGTTGCAGATACCCTGATCATCTCCAGATGTTAAGTTAATTCTTGATTTGACATATGTCAAATGTGTTTAAAATAAAACTTGAAAAAGTCAAGGAATGATAATGGTAGGCTCTAATTGAAGATATGGTCTACAATTTAACACCTATTTTTAGAAAATATGGTTGCATTAGTTTATCTTATATTTTGTTATCTTAGTTGTTGATTGGTTATGATCATAAATTTGTAAATTTTCTATCATATTTTTCATCCGTTTAGGTCAGTTTGATTAATGACATTTATGTATCTTTTTTAATAAAGCATACATGTATTTTAAATAAATATAAGATTCACATAGCGTATATCTAGGAGACAAAGTGGGCAGGGATCAAAGTGAAAGAGATTAGCAAGTTTAAACTTTAGTATTCAGAATGCTCAAGAAAACATAATGAGGTAAGTATCTTGGTTATCAAGAAACTCATACATCGTAAAGGGTAAAGAGGACTAATGATAAGATTTTGTCCTTAAAGATTGTGATAAAGGTGTTGTTTTCAATATGGTATGTGCTTATACACCCTAAATAAGGTTAGACGAATAACTTAAGCGTTAATATTATGAAGAGCTAGATGAGGTGATTCAGCAGATTCCTCCTAACGAGAGAGTTATTTTAGGAGGAGACTTTAATGGTCATATAGGGACAATTTTGGACGAATATTCATAGACTCATTGGTGTTTTGGGTACAATGATAAGAATGATAGTGAGATTGCTTTGTTGGATTTTGTAGTAGCATTTTTTTAAGAAAAACGAGGAGCACTTGGGTGACTTTTAAGAACAGAATCACGAAAACTCAAATTGAATACTTTCTGGTAAGGCAAAGCGTTCAACTTAGTTGCAAGGATTGGAAGGTGATACCCAACTCTTGGTTGTCAACTCAACATAAATTGTTAATTATGCATTTTATAATTTAGGGTTAGAAGAAGAAGAGAAGTCCTATGAGATATACTAGAGTCAGATAGTAGAACCTAAAAGGGGATATAGTGAAACAACTTAGTGATATAGAAATATATGAAGAAAAATGGAAATTGGAAGGAGAAGCTAACCAGATATGCAAGGGAGTGGCAAATCTTTCGAGAAATGAAGCTAAAGAGATCTTGAGTGTTTATAAAGGGCCTAAGGGTAATAAGATGGAGTTTTGGTCATGAAATAAAGATGTAAAAGAAAAGGTTTAAATTAATAAGGTAGCCTGTAAAACTCTATTGGATAGCAACACAGAGATAGAAAAAATAACTAATAGAAAGAGTTACAAACTGGCAAAGAAAGAGATAAAGAAATTAATCTAATAAGTTAAAACAAGAGCACGAGAAATTATACCAATGATTGAAAAATAAAGATGGAGAAAAATATACCTTTAAGTTGGTGAGAACTAGAGAATAGAAAATGAGAGACTTAAATCAAGGTCGTTGTATAAAAGATGAAGTAGGGTTGGTGCTAGTGGCTGAAAATGATATCAAGAGAAGATGATAAAAATAATATATGGCCTTTTTAATGAAGGCGTAGAGGACAACATCTCTTTATGTGATCTTAGTACGTCTAATAGATATCACAACTTTACTTGTTACTGGCAGATCACAAGAAAAGAAATTAAAAGAGCTTTGAGAGGGATGAAGAGTGGAAGGGAAATAAGGCATGGGGAGATATTCATAAAGGTGTGGAAGAGTTTAGGGAAAGAGGGTCTTATTTGGCTAGCCAAACTTTTTATTATGATCCTTAAGTCATCCAAAATTTCAAATGAGTGGAGACTTAGTATGCTAATTTCTTTATACAAGAATAAATGAGACTTCTAAAGTTGTAACAAATATAGAGACATCAAACTACTTAGTCACACCATGAAGTTATGGGAGAAGGTGATTGAGAAGAGAGTGAGAAAGGATGATACATCTCAAAGAACCATTTTGGTTTATACCAAGAAGGTCTAGGATAGAAACTTTACAGATCTTTAGAAGATTAATGGAATATTATAGGAAAAGATATCATAACCTACACGTGATTTTTATTGACTTGGAAAAGGCTTATGGCAGGTTACCTAGGAAAATTATGTGAAGGTGTTTAAAAATTAAAGGAGTTCTTATGACTTATATACGTGTTATTAAGGATATTATGAAGGTGTTAACATTATAGTAAGGATGATAGGAAGAGAAATAGAGCATTTTTCTATAGATACTAGGCTCCTCATTGAAGCTCTTTTTATTTGCAATAGTAATGAATGAGCTCACAAAGAATATTCAAAGGGATATACCTTGATGTATTTTATTTGTTGATGAATTTATTTTAGTGGATGAGATAAAAGAAGATGTCAATGTCAAGTTAGAACTTTGGAGGGATGCATTGGAGTTGAAGGGTTTGAAATTGAGCAAGATTAAAATTGAGTACTTAGAGTGTAACTTTTAAGGCTATAGGGTGGCTTTCAATGTGAATGTAAAGATTGACTCAAAAGTAATACCACAAAAGAGTGTTTCAAGTATTTAGGATCTATAATCCAAAGCAATAGAGAGATCAATGAAGACATTGTTCACCGTATCAGATCAAGGTGACTTCAATGGAGTAGTGCAACAAGAGTAACAAGAAGATATCATTCAGGCTCAAAGGTAAATTTTATCATTAAGTGATTTTTCTAGCCATGCTCTATATGGCAGAATGTTGACCTATCAAATAGGTGCATAATCATAAATTAATAGTGATGGAGATGAAAATGTTCCGTTGGATGTGCAACCTTATTAGAAGAGATAATTCAGGAATGAAATAGTAAGAGACAAATTAAAAGTGGCTAATATTGATGGAAAATTAAAAGAGAGGCAAAACTTAGGTAGTTTGTACATGTTAACAAGAAACATCCTGACTCTTTAGTGAGAAGATTGTACTTAAAGATCGCAAGAGAAAAAAAAAGGAAGGCCTATGAAGAATTAGGGGGTGGTGATCGAGAATGATATGACATTGTTAGAACTTACTGAGAATTTGACCCGCAATAGAAAACTTTGGCATACTAGAATATGGGTAAATGATCTCATTGAGAGATCCTTCTCTTTCTTATAGGTCTTTTAAACATTTTTTTTAGTTTTATGTCTTGTATTTAACATAAATATTTAACATGTAGTACTTAACCCTAAACATTTCCTCACTTAGTTTAAATATTCTCTTGTAATGACTTGCTTATTTTATTTACTTATTAGTCTTCTTTCTTGTTTGTGTATTTATTTACTTTTTTTATTTTTTATTTTTAATCGTTACCTTGTACTATATTTATTATATTACTTATTTTTATATTTATATTTGTATGTATGTATATATGTATATATGTATGTATTTATTTATTTATTTATTTAGTTATTATTATCATCATCATCATCTTCTTCCTCTATTATGTCTAATTTTAATTTTAATTTTTGTTACTTTATTATCTTTTTTTATTGATTTTTAATTTTTAATTTATTTTATTATTTTATATGGGTTTATCAAACATAGTTTCTCTACTAGTTATGAGTAAAACTGCGTATTTTTGGATTTCCCAAAACCCATGTTCAGCAAAATTTCTACTAAAATGTTATTGTACACAAATAATATCATAACCTTCTTTTAAAGGGATTTGTATCACAAATAAATAATTGAGTGTAAGTATTTCAATTAAAATACAATTCTTTTCTAACTCATATTACTATATTGAATTGGAGTATTTTAGAAACAAAATAATTCTTTAAACCCATATTTTTAGAGGGAATAAGTAAAAAAAAAATTCACATTAGTTCCACCTCTAATATTCACTAGTAAAAGTTGTTAAAACAACTATCCATCTATGAAATTGAAATCTTTGGGTAGCAATGGTAGAGGAGTTGGTACTATTATCTAAAAATCTTACAATGCAACAAATCAAGAATCATTAAGAAAGAACTTTGAAAAAGTTTAATGCTAAAACTTGCCTTTATTGAATTGTGTCTAAAAATTTGTTTTTCAAGATCATGAACTTAAAAACAACTTTTCAAATATGAGAATATCTTAGTTAGAATTTCAAGGCAATACAAGAATAAAAAATATAAGACATTTGAATTTAAGGAGAGAATTTGAGCTGTAAAAAATGAAAGGCTATGAGACTTCCAAGGAGGATGCATATATGTTGTTGAAGATTATCAGTAAGTTTAACCTTATTGGAAAAGATATGCTTGACATCAGCATAGTTGAGAAACTTCTAGTCACCCTACCTGAAAAGTCTAAAACTAAGATTTATATTAAAGGAAATCAGAGACCTTGTACAAATTATATTGGGAAAGCTTCTTAAATTATATATAAGCTCATGAACAAAGAAGACATAATAAAGAAAAGGAAAAATTTGAAGGTGCCATATAAGCCAATTTGCAAACTCATGATCTTGGAAAAGGTAAAGAGAAAAAAATAGAAGAAAAACAAATGTAATTCAGCTGTAGATGTTGGCAACAATGGAACTCTTGGAACAAAAATTAGTAATGCAAGTACCAGTGGAGCAAGCAATAATAAAGGAGTCAATCATCCTTCTTCTTAAAATTTTGTGGCAAAATCAACCATTCTCATTCTAACTACTAGAGCAACAATAAGTGAATAAAAATATATTTGTCAATCAAGAGGAGTAGTAGTTATTTATGGCTTCGTGCTATATAAGCAACAATCAAGGTGAAATTTGGGCACATGACTAATAATGTAGAGTTTTTCAAAGAGCTTGAGAAAACATCACTTTCCAAAGCATGATTTAGAAATGAAGAATATATATTTGTGAAAGGTAAAGGTTTTGCTGTAATGAAACTCTTTCTGGAGAAGGTTTTTAAGTGAATTTTGAGAACATGACATGTATGATCAAAGCTGCAAGTTATTTTCTATTAAAATGAAGGGAAAGAGCTTATTGATTGAACTAATGCAGAAAGTATAAGTAGCATATCAAGTTTCTGAAAGAACCACTAACATTTAACATAAAAGGCTAGGGCATTATTATTATTCTATTGTCCTTTCAATGAAAAAATGTGATTGATGCTTGAATTGGATCCATTGGAAGAAAGAAACTTAAGTTACAAAACTTTTCAATTTGGTTAGCAAATAAGGCTACTCTTTCCACAAAAGGCTTTGAGCACCTTATATAATCTTTAGCTCATATATATTGACCTTTGAGTGCCTCTCAACACATCATCTCTTAAATGCAGTAAGTATTATATTGCATTTCTAGATGATTTAACTAGAATATATTGGATATAATTTCTCAAGTTTAAATTTAAAATAGTTGATGTGTTTTGGAGATTTAAAACTTGGGTAGAAAATCAAGGTAGTTGCAAGATAGTTGTGTTAAAGTATTATAATAAAAAGCAATATATGTTAAATCAATTTAACAATTTTATGAAAAGGATGAAGAGCATCAACTCACTATTCCCTACATTATGTTAAGAGTTAGTGAAAGGAAAATAGAATCATTATAGAGATGACTCGTTGCTTACTACATAAGAAGGATTTCCTTAAAATATTTTGGGCTGGTGTGACTAATACTATTATTGTTTTATTAAATAGATCACTAATTCATGCATTTTGCAATCGGACATATTATAAAGCATGATTTGGTTATAAACCTTCTAAGTATTTGGTTATCTGTGTTTGTCTTAATTTTTTATGTTAACAGGGATAAATTAGATAAAGAATTTGAACTTGGAATTTTTATAGGTTATAAAGACAACTTTGGTCCATATAGAAATCTCAGCCTCAAACAAAGAAAATTATTATCAGTAAAGATGTCATCTTATTGGAAAAAGAATAGTGGGACTAAAAAGCAAATGATGAAGATCAATATTTCGGTTGTCTAATGTCTGATGATGAAGGTGTTGATGAGCAAAAAATTAGAGACACTATATTGGTTTTTAATATTTATATAAGATTCAATGTTGCAGTACTAGAACCAATAAATATTGAATAAGGAATTCAGGAACACAAATGGATTTCTGCCATAGAGGAAGAGCTTTTAATAATTAAAAAAATCAAACTTGATAGCTTGTTGAAAGATTTCAAACCAGAAAGATTATTTGGTAAAAAGAGTATTCAAGACTAAGTTTAATGTTGATGGATTAATAAACAAATACAAATCAAGGCTTGTTATAAAAGGTTATGCATACATATTTGGTGTGGACTTCTTGATAACCTTTACTCTTATGATAAAATTTCACATAATTTATTTATTGCATGCTATTTTAACACAAAAAGGATAAAAAAGTGTTTTAATTTGAAGTGAAGTCTGACATTTTTTAATGGTTTTGTTTATATATGTTGGACCCCAAATTTTGAGTGACAATTCGACTTAGCAATATGAATGATCAAGTGGATGAGTTGATAGAAATAGAGTTGAAAAATAAGAACTAAAAAGAAAAAGTGTGAACATTGTGAAAAGTTTGACTTTTTGGCCGTTGAGAGTTGACTTTTGATTTAGGCAAAATTTGATAAAATGATCTACATGAGACTTGTAGATTATGTTAAGAGTTTTCTGTAGCCATAAAGTTTGTAATTTTTCGTTATCGGGAGTGGAAGTTATGATCAGTCAAAGTTTAGGAGTGATAGGGTTGACTTTTGACTTTTATTATAGCTGAAACTTTGACTGGATAATTGACCTAGTTAGAGGTCAAATTAGCCATTAAGTTCTCCATGAAAGTTGAAGGATTTGATTTGATCTTTAAATTGATATAAAGCATAAAATTTTTGGACTTGGAAATTAGAAGATATAAATTTTGGAAGTTATGTGTCAAATTAGGGTTTTTATTATTTTGAACAAATCTTTGATTAGAAATTTGA
>JANVCQ010000006.1:34975796-34997763 GCA_025531925.1 Erythroxylum plowmanianum | reverse complement strand
AAAGAAAAAGGATAGTTCGTGGAGGCTATGTGTGGATTACCGAGCCTTGAACCAAATGACAATCAAAAACAAATTTCTTATTCCTTTGATTGAGGAGCTATTAGAAGAACTTCATGGGGCAGATCTCTTCTCAAAAATTGACTTGAAGGCTCCACGAATAGGATTAAAATGCATCCGGCAGATGTGCACAAGACCGCTTTTAGGACTCATAACAGGCACTATGAGTTCTTAGTTATGCCCTTTGGGCTAACCAATGCCCCAGCAACATTTCAAGGGTTGATGAATGAAATTTTTAGACCTTATTTGCGAAGATTTGTGTTGGTTTTCTTTGACGACATTCTAATTTACAGTAGAGGGTTAATAGAGCACTTGCAACATCTTAGGTATATTTTCAATCTCTTGCGTAAACACCAGCTATTTGCTAAGAGGAGTAAGTGCATGTTTGGAGGACAGTGTATGGATTGGCCTTTACCCACTTCAATAAAAGAGCTAAGGGCCTTCTTGGGTCTCACTGACTATTATAGAAGATTTGTAAAAGGATATGGAACCATTTGCGACTGCCACGTAACACATATCTACAATTAAAAAGACAAGGAGAAGATCTCAGCTTGTCATTTCACACAAAAATAAACATTGAAACTTTATGAAATGTTGAACGGCTTGATAGCTATTTCCACCGAAAGCATTTTTCTAATTGCAAAACAACCCTAATCTCCTCTGCCCCCTTTTGAGTATTCAATTTAGATTGTCTTCTTCATTACAGAAAATTTATAAGCAGGCAGGTAAAGAATCCCATCAGAAGTAAACTTTAAACCAGATTATTATCAAGTTGGATGGTTGATATGTTCCTTTACGTCAGCAAATGATACATCAAAAAGTAGCTCTAATATCCAATATAGAAATTCTCAATCAGACATTTTCCATCCTGTGCAAGTCTCTAATGTGATCAAACAATCACAAACCTGTTTAAGGACCTAACATTAAATTTGATCAACCTGTTTTGACAAGCCTGTCTAGCAGTACTCGAGCAAAGGGCAGGAGTCATCACAACCGTTCTCTCTCCCCCGGTTGCTCCCTTTCTTGGTGCATTTCTGACAGAGCTTACCATGGGTGAATAGAAGACAGTTCAGATCAAACTTCAGCTCATTTGGGATCCGTTGATTGAGATGAATGTATGTCTTATTTCGATCTGCCACATAAGGTACCCAACCAAGGCTTTTTGCAATCTCATACACCTGAATCGTAATTGGAAGTCAGAGTGTTGGACATGAACATTGAAAGGCATCATGGTAGGAAAAGTTGTTTGAACTTTAAAGGTATACATGGACGATCTGGTACTCACATGAGTGTCCACAGGAAAATCATCCCGCTGAAGATTGAACATCAATACACAAGCTACCTATTAATTATGTAAATGGTTATTGACTGTTCAAGCAATAGCAACATAAACGCTGACAGTAATGATATTACCAGTTTGAATACAAGGATCATCGTTAAATGTTAAATGACGGCAATCTTAAAATTAGGAATGTGAAATGATACTGGAAATATGATGCTAGCAGCGTGAGCTCATGTGTAATTCCCTTCTGACATGCTTTCAGAACAAACAAGTAACTTTGCTAATAAAACAAAACCATCTTAAGGGGCATCTTTCCCAAACAATCAGGTAACAATTGATCTAAAAGTACAACTTACCGTCTTTGGCCCAATTCCTTTAAAATGAGAGAGTTCTGCCTTAATCTCAATGGTAGATAAATCTCGCAGGTACTCCAAGCACAACCTGCCTTTTCTCTCTAGCAAACTAGTCAAAATGTTTTTAATGTAAGAAGCCTTTGTTGGGGCTAAACCTCCGCATCTGATGGCATTCTCGATGTGTTTCTTGTCAGCAGCAAGTGCCTTGAGCAATTACAAAGACAGATAATTCAAAGGCAGTCAGACAACCAAATTCTTCAAATTTATACGCCCATCGGGACGAACCAAAAGTCCAATGTTGCCCGTAAAGCAAATAACGTAGGAACAAACACTTAGTCCTAAAACGATTGAAGAAAAAAGCTTACATCTTCCCAAGTAGGAAAAGCAGATTTGAGATTGGAAAAAGCCCCGAGAGAATTAACCTCAGTAGTGTTCTGGGAAAGCAGGGCTTTAACCAGACCATCCAAAACACTTTCCGAATCCCCACCACTATCGTGAGCACTGTTTTGGGTTCTAAGCGAGGACTCGTTATGATGGAGTCTCCGTTCCCGATATTGGGCAAATTGTGGAGGGAAACCGTGAAAGGACAACAGAGAGTCGCGTACGGCTCGACAATCTTGAGGCGTGGGTCGAGGGTGAGATGGGAACGGATCTTGTTCTTCAACGACGTAGCTGGCTTTGGATGATTTAGATCTGTTGGCAGTAGTTTGCTGGAGACGCAGCTTTCTTTTGCTGGGTTTCTGCATTTTACTTTGAGCTATAATGAATTGTTCGTTTATTCCTAAAAGTGTAACTTCTTTTATACACGTAACTTTTCCCATTTCACTATCTCAAGCACACATACTGCTCATCTGATTAGATGCTTGGTTTCAAGCAAAACTTTGGTTTGGTATGAAAATTCATTCTCCTTTTTCATTTGTTTCAATCCAATCCCAAACCCCAGACTACAACTATTTATTACATGAATGTACACATCCCTAAACCTCAAATAACACCACTATAATTACACATCCCCGATCTTTACAATCAAATTACTTAGAAATTACTGGAATTTGGCCCAAGCCCGTTTCGCCCATCTAACCCGACCCGGTGACGCCAATGTCGGACCTCCCCCTCCTCATCTCTCTCCCTCATCGTCTGCAGCATTCTCTTCGCCTTCTCTCTGCCTCTCTCGCTCCCTCTCTCCGCCACCTCTCTCAACACCTCCGCCGCTCCCGCCTCCACTGCCAATCCCTTGAACCTCAAGCTGCCATGACTCAGTGCATACAACGCCGCCACGCAGTTCTCTCTCGTCGCCGCATCCCCCGACGCACTCCCCTCTTTCAACATCCCCACCAGTATCGCCACCGCGTTCCCGTCCAGCATCGCTGACCTCCCCTCATCGCACGCAGCCAAATTACAGAGAATCAGTAATATTCTCCCTGCAGAGTCGGCCGACCTTACCATGCTGAGCAGCGTCGGAACGGCGCCGAATTTGATCAGTTTCGCTCTGATGCTCTGAAGTAGGCTCACGTGGTATAAAGCCAAAGCCGAGTCGTGGCGCGTCCGCTCACTCTCCGACCTCAGTGCGTGCATCAGCGGCTGTAACGCGCCTAAAACCCCGATTGCCATCTTGTTCTCGTCCTCCAAGGCTAAACTGAACAACGCGCCAGCTGCGTGCTCCTGTGACTCGCCGTATCCTGCCTTCAAAACGTCGACCAACAATGGGACGAATCCTGACCGAACAATCCTCAACTTGTTTGCTTTCTCTAAAGAGAGGTTCACCAATGAAGCGACGGCGTTTGATTGGACGACCGCGTAACGAGATGCGATTAAAGGACGAAGAGCTAAGAGTAGCCGAGGACTGCACAGAGAAGCCCTAATCCCCTCTTGAGTTCTCGTCAATTTTCTCAACGATATCACGCCCTGTTCTTGCTCGTGTACTTCAGTGCTCTTCAGCTTTGCGATTATCTCTTCTTCTTCAGGAGTGTGGATGTGAGCTAGGTTTTCCGTTTCTGTAATTTCCGACGACGATGAAGCGTAACATGCTGGCCGGATTGCCAACGGTAATGGAATGAACGGCGACACTCCTCCCCCACCGGTGTTGGCAATCACCGACTCCTCCGACGAGCTCGAGTAGAAGTGGTGGTGTGATCGGTGGGCAAGTTCCGTCTCGGCGTGAGAGAATATAACCGGTGGATTCTCCGCCACGCCTTTGAGCAACTCCTTTTCTGAAACCCTTAAATTAGGGTTCGAAGAGGGTGATTCGCTCATCTTCGCGCGGACGAGGGCTTCTACAGAGGCGTAATCTGGTGCACGCGGGTGCTCGACTCCCGATGCATCGCACCAGCTCAGAATCGTGGATTTGATGGCTAAATTGGGAATCACGGTGGTGAAATCAGGGGTGGTGGTGTCATCGAGCAGAGGAGCAAAGCCCAATTCGCGGCAAACTTGGACGGAGACACGCTCGAAGGTTTGGCCGGAGGAGACAACAACCGGGTCAGACATTAAGGATCCGGAAATGGGGCAAAGAAACTCTTTCGGCGGGTGAGTCGATCTGGGAGAGCGATGATAGAAGGAAATTTTCCATCTGTGTTTGCCGTTTTTGCCCATCGCTGAACTCTCTGCTCTTCTGCTTGTCTGTGCCGTAATAAAAGTGACGAAGCTTGATGAGCTTGTGAATCAGTGGGTGTTGTTAAAGATCTGAGCTTTATGAGAGACTGCGTCTACAAACGGGTATGAAAGCTTAAGAGGTTTGACCTGTGAGCCTTTGACCATGCGGGGTTTGGGTTTGGAAGTTTCTCCAACTTAGTAGCTATTTGCTGACCCAACCAAGCCAGCTTTCTTTGTTTAGCTAGTTCCTCCGGCTTTTGTGTAGATTTTGTCTTTTATCGACGGAGCTGGGCTTCCCTGTTTGAGGTGGTTTACTTTTCTATGCATAATATTTTAAGATTGTGTTCCATAATTAAAATTTAGGATTAATAATTCTTTTATGTTTTGTTAATTACAATTTAAAAATCGTAACTAATTCAGTTTTACAATTCAATACTTGTTTCATTTTATTTACACGGATAAATTTCCTTATAATTAAAATAGTTCTTAAAATTATTTTTTTAATTTGATCATGGACATTGGGAGGGGCGTTGCTGGTATCTAATGAGAGGATCAATAAAACCCTAAGATGATATAATTATGTTTTGTCAAGTGAAAAAAAGGTAAAGTTGAAATTTCAAGTATGGCAAGGGAAAAAATGTCCGAAATAACTTAATAAATAAGTTGTTTGTTTAACAAAGGTTCTCACGCCAAGCATGTCTATTGCCAACGAATGACTCTATGTCCACAGAAAACAACACTCGAGCTTTTATTGAGCAATAAGCATGCGGAATGTGGGTCACCATCACTTATTCTCGTCACCTAACGTCCATTAAGATTACAGACGAAGCAGGCTGCAGGCTGGAGATGCCCTACTACCCTATCATTGCCATGTTCATGTTCTTATGCCACTAAGTAATAATTCCATTGAAACCTCAATTCAAATTAATGATAGTGAATTAATCATTTGACATCTTCTTTAGATTGACTGAGCCGGAAAGACAATAGGATCGATCATACGGATACAGATATGGGGACAAGGGACATTAAATGTTTTAAGCAGAGGTGAAAGAAATAGAGATACATGACATGGTCTAAACGTAACTACTACCCTTGTCCCCTTCATTCTCAGTGCCAACGTTGGGGCTATTAGGATTGGGCCCTGAACAAACCAATTAATTGGCCCATTAACAAGCTGGGGACCAAAACCCAACTTCTTCTTCGCAATATTCTATTATATGATTTATTGTTGTTTCTTTCTAAAACGCATCATTTGTAATTTTTTTTTTTGGACATTTTTCGGAAATAATTTCATAACTTTTTAATGAAATTATTAAAGAAGGGGTGATTGAAATTTCTAAAAGTTAGAGGGTACCTTTAGCAAAATTGAAATTAAATACATGAGTGTAAGTTAACCACCAAAATTAGCGAAAACACTTTCCTAACAATTTTCAATTAACGAATCATCGTAAATAGTGATTAAAAAATTCAACCGGTTTAATTATAAAAATCTTGAATCGTTCAATTTTTCAATTCAATTTATTTTAATAATTTTTTGTTAAAAACTAATCAATTGTTATTAATAAATAAGTTCTTATAAATTAAAATAAATCAATTAATTTTTATTTAATAATATATTTTTAATTAAAATTTATTTTTTATAAATAAGAATAATCTTTTTCAACTATATTTCAAAATTTAATTTTATTTAATTTTTAACTGCTTCTCTTATTCATTTAACTTCTGATTCAGTTCTTAAAACATTCACTTTCAAAATAAAACTAATTAACACGCATCTAGTTAGCAAAGAAGAACATTATAAAAAACAAATTCATATACTATTTTTTTTCTTAAAATTGCATACACATATTCTATGTTATAACTATCCAAATTATCTCCCTCCATGTGCTTACTAAGAAAATTGAGACACGGGATAGTATTCTTACCTTCTCTAATCATTCCAAATCTGTGATGGTAAATTTAAGATTTGACGACAATAATTCAACTTTAGCATTCCGTTTAGTTTCTTCCAAAGAAAATTGATACACATAATTAGATAATAAACTGAAAATTTAACTAACTTTAGCATTTAAATTATGAAAATCGTAGATTTGGACCAATGGCAAAATTTGAAAGAAAGCAAATGTTTAGGTATCAAATTGTCAATTAATCATATTATATGTCAAGAACATGCACTAATTCTGTTTTTTAATCAGAAGGATAAATACATTGACTTAAGCAGGTAGGTCGGGAAAGGATACCCCAGTAACATCTTTTAGGAAAATAGAAAAACAACTTATAGGTGAGTTTTGATACTAACAGAGATATCAAGTTTAAGAGAATTGGTATAGTTTACTAGCCAATTCGCAGTCTCACACGATAGACATGCCTAATCTTCACGATCCACTTGCGTTTTAGAAATTGTTGAATACCAAAAGTAGAGTGATGTATGGGACGTGTGGTTTATCGGATTGTAGAAAAGGGAAGAGCCTTACTCTTTGACACCATATATCTAATCAAGGTGTTTTGACCGACGAAACCTAGTGCAAGAAAAGCATGATAGAAGAAAAGTCTACGCAAATGATTATTTATGGGTAGAAAAGGTATAGAAAAAGAAGAAAACAAAAACTATATGAGAAGAACAAGAAGGGAAAAGAAAAAAAAAACTTGTAAGGTTAAGCAATCTTTATAAGCAAAACTGGTCTCTCAATGCTCAAGAAAAGAAACAAACCACGATGTGGAATCTGATGAGCAATTTCATCATAAGTTTCTTCATCCCTCTATTCTATGTAATTGGTATTCGTCGTTTGATGGTGTTTTGCTTTGTAAGTTGAGAAAAACTATAGCAATTTTGTCTAATATCAATATCAATATCAACCATCTCCAAGCCTTTGAAAACTTTCAGTCTGAAACATGATGCATGTGGAAGAATTATAACCCATTTTTGAAACACAGCATATTCTATTCCATATGACAAAGTACTTTGCAGTTTGCACACATTCACACACATATCTATATACAGTGCACACATGTTAATTCAAAGTTCTGGCCTTGTCATGAGATAAGAAGTTATGCATGGGAAAATGGGGTTTAAAGAGAAAAGATGCATACAATCATACAAAGAAAAAAGTTCCTTCAGTTTTATGGGAATCATTACTGGATCTAATCGTTCCTTTATCTTCTATCAAACACTGGAAAAACCCACGCTAGAGAAAATTTTGGAGAACGGAAAATTGCAGAAGAACCTTTGTTGTTTGCGAACCACAGCTAATAACAAGATTAAGCTTAGCAAGAAAGCATAGATGAAGAGGTGATTATGGCTTCCTAAGAATGTATTGGGCTTAGACATTGATCAGCTCGTGAAGATCTGACAGATAAAGGGTAGGAAAAAAAGCTGATTATGGATATTGGTTGCATGAAAATGAGAAACCCTAGTTTGCCATGTTTGAATGTACCCGTTCAGTTTGCATATAAAGGACATGTTAGTATAGGTTGGTAGAAAAAGTTGAAATCTTTCCGAAACATTCCGATTGGGAACTTCTGACCTGCGCGATTACTGCTTGTCTGAAGAACAACATGAAAGCTTTTGATTGCATGCCATAAATATGTTTGGAGGGCAATTAATACCCTTCTGCCAACAGTTTCCAACAAGAATTAAAGCCATCAGAATTCTGAAACACGTCTACTGATAAGAATATCATTCACACACACACACACACACAGAAAAGAAGCTATGTCTGAAAATATCTTTTTCAAACCAAAAACAAAAGACATCCCACATACTTACGACCATCATATGTTGTTGTTGATGCGTGGGGAAACCATCTAACAACTAAATACGACTTAATTAACGAACCTCGCAAGCAAATATATTAAATGCAAACAACTAATATATGTAATAATTAAAGCGATGGAAAATGAGAGAAAAAACACCGCCACCAAGAAAACTTTCTACTTATTAATCTTCATCTTCTGGATTTGCTTAATCTAGCAAATGATCGGACCGAGACGCTTGATTCCCCGAATAGTTGTTTTGGATCCTTTGGGAGACAAAGACCCTTCAATCCATTATCATCACTGACAAAAAGGGGGTTTCATATGACAACGAACTTGGTTGCACCCTTCTTCATGTGTAGTAACCCTGATTTTATCTTCTTCTCCTTCTTCTTGTTCTAGTGGGTTTTCCTGTGTCGATATTGGGTTGTGGGATTTGTGAGTACTAAAAAGAGAGAGGAAGATAATGAAGGAGGTGGCGAGGATGTAATGATGAAGAATCAGTGATAAGAACATGGAGGATGAGGAAGAAGAGAGCATGATGATTGCTGTTGGTTGACGCTGTTAAAAGGTTTAAGAAAAATCCAAAGTATTGCCTGCCATCTCTCTTTCTCTCACGCTCTCTCTCACTAGCTATAGAGCCTTTAGAGAATGGGAGATGGAGATACTAGAGACGTAGAGATAAGCCAGCCAGGCTCCTCTCTGCGTCTCTTTCCGTCTCTCTCTTCCCCTCTATGTGTTGTCTGTGGCTTATGTGGAGAGAATTATCACGAACATCATAGTGCTACCTTTTTCATTTATCAGGCTCTCTCTTATTCTGTTTCTGCTCTCCAAGGAAAAGGATTGGACCCATTTGTTTTTAATCCTTGTGGGTAAGAGCCTCTCAGGTTGCATCACTTATTCTTTGCTCTTGTTCAATCACACAAACAACCAAACCAAGTTGCCATTGTCACGCCTAGTATATGTTCATCCACATAACGCGTCAAATCATAAGATAGATAGACCAACATCGCATACATACAACAGGAGAATTTTCGTAAGTAGAAAAAATCTTTTGACTTGAATCTTATAACAGGGGATAAAAGTGATGAATTGCGGGTTGTACTAACTTTCACAATGTAGGTGTAGTATAGGCGTGCAGGGATTGACTAGTAGACCAAAGTTTCCAATTTTTAAGTTTCAATAGTATTTTATTCTACACAGTAAAAAGGCTGTTTATGACTGCTTGCTGAGAATATGAACATGCTAACTATAAGCTTTATTGGGTTTAGTTAAAGGTGTAGGAATTTGGCAGGCCAAATGACTGTGTATATATATATATATATCTCTCTAGAGTGAGGACAGCGGACAGTGCCTGCAAAAGCATTTCCCCCTAAACTACGCTTACTACAAGAGCAAAAATAGTTGTTGCTGTTCCTCGATCAAATGCAGCGATCTTTCTGTCAAAAGAGAAGTTTTTATTTTGCAAGATCTAAGGATTACAGCCAAGCATAAGATTCCCATATGAGCATATTTTGAAATTGTGTCAACTGATTGTAAGATCTAGGTGGTAGATACTCCATGCATTATTTTGAACCCTACTCTTGATTTTCATGTATATCTTATTCTATTCTCCTAATATTCCTCATCGTAATCGTTTTCAACAACTTTCATGCCTACAACATTCCCTCTGGCCACCTATTTCTGCTGTTGAAATTGTAAAATCCCCCCGAAAAAAGTGTCAAAAGATTACGTTAGTTGCTTTAATTTGAGTTTTTACGAGCCCGGATTCTCTGTCTAATTTTATGGTGTCTTATTCTGTCTCATGAATCTTAGCCAAATATTTATACGTGGGATCCGCATAGATGAATGACTGAAATTTATAAAATAGAACGAGACACCATAATATTAGACAAGGATCCTATCCCGAGTCTTCACCCTAACCTATGATTATGCTTTGGAATTGAACTCCTAAATTAAGGTGAGTGAAACTAAATGAAACTCAACCCTCGGTAGCTAAAAGTCTTGGACATAAACTTTGGTTTTCTACTTTTATCATACACTCTACTCATCAAAAGGTCCCTATAATGTTGTCCCTCTGGGAAATGTTTTCCCCTTTCAATTGACCTTATCGGTCTAAAAGGGTCAAGAGCCTTGAGAAGCCCTAAATTTTGGAATTAAGGGTATATGCACTTTTGGTCCATAATAATTGATAATAAGATGAGACAACACTGGCTGTGATTAGGGCAAAGGAAATGACCCTTGAACCTTTCTCCAAGAGGCCAACATCACTTTAGGTTTGACCCTGACAAAGTCCCCCCACTCGAGCCAGCCTTTTTACTCCTCCCACTTTCTCCATTATAGAAGAGAAGAAACTTTGTGGCAAACCAAGCAAGTTTTGATGGAAAAGCATATATCAAGCTTTAGAGAAAAGTGATGAAATTTTTTCCTGAGAGATTCAAATCCTTTTAGCACCCAAGAAAACAAAACCCTACCAAAGATGAAAAAGTTCACAGTTTGCATGTCTCCTAGTCTTTATCAATGTTTGCTATAAAGCATCCATAAACTTCTGGCACCCATATGTTTTTTTTTCCATTCTCTGTCTTTTGAAATGTCTCCCTATTAATCCATGACACCATCGCTATGCTTCCACTAAAAACAAGTAATATAAGCCCTATCTTTCTAAATATGATTCTGTGGAAGGGATGATGGGAATACTCAAGAAAATAGGTTTAAGTAAAAAAAGTTGACATCTTGTGAATGATGGCACTTGGTACATTTCATATCAAATCGAGCACAAGTGGAAGCATAGTATTGAAGCTGCAGCTTGGACCCACATCGCTTCTTTCTTCTTTCTGCGATTCCACTGGGGCAGTAGGTGGCGTGGCTCCTGTGACAAAACAGTGAAAGTTTTTTTCTTTTATTCCAAGGTACCGTCCCTTGTTTGGTTCCAAATATTCTGCTCATCATCATTACAACTAGAAAGTGGTTGTCACCTCCCAAGGTCCTAACTAATGAAAGTTTTTTAATGGATACACACATGGAGCCTTCTGTTGCCCCCTGTGCACTCCCTGCCATGTTCCTGCTTTTTCTTTTTTTAAATGTATTTTAAAACATTGTATGTTCTGAAAATGATCTTTCTATTAATTTTTATGAAATGACTTTAATACAAACTAATAGTTATATAAACTCTTTCAAATATTAATAATTAATCACATAAAATTTATGTTAAAAATTATTTGACAAAATGTCATAAACTTAATCAGTTAGTTAAATTAAGTCTAACGTCTTTAAGTATTTATGATTTCTAGAATATGTGGTACGTAAAAGCACTAACATTATTCTAAAATCGAAAAAGAATAAAGTTTAAGTATTTAATTATTATTTTTTATAAATTAAAAATTGTTTAATTGGGCTGGGCTGATTACTAACATGAAATTGACTATGTCTGCTAAGAAAGCCCATTCGATATGCTGAGTTATGATTTTCTCATAGTGCAGAGCCCAGTGGGATGCAGCTTACGTTTCATCTCTTTTTGGAAACTTCCATTAAACACTGGCGTGCGTTTCTAAGCACCGCAAGTACCTATTCCTCACAAGATTATCGCAGTCTCTAAATCTTCTCTGGTCGACCGAATTCACATTCAGGAAAGTGTTGCGTTTTCCTTCGCTTTTGGCCTTGTTCAATTTGCTTATAGGTATTACTTGCCTCTTTTGGAAATGAAATTGCAATCCTACAAAGCTCGTAATTTGAATATTTTGTGAAAATGCATTGTGCTTGCTGTCATAGAGTTGTCAGGTGGCGTATGAAACGAGGCCATTGAGAAATGTAAGATATTTGTAACTTTGGTTTTGTTACTTTGATGTTCATAATTTTGGAACCTTGAGGTGACAGAGTATATGACGTAATGCTAATTGGTTGTTGTGGTACTTTCAACTTTGAAATGATTTAAATGCATAGGATAGAAATTTTGGCTATTATGTAAAATTCTTGTCGGTTGTTGAAGAATAGCAGGAGGTCACTGCGCAAAAACGGATAATTCCCTGTTGATTTTGAGAATTAAGGATTAAAGAATACGATACTGTTTGACGATCAGCTGATTGTATTTGCTGTTAGCTGATAATTGATTTTATCAGCTGATTTGACCAGCAGATTACATTATCTGTTTATCATTTGATGTTTGGTAAAATTAGTTGTTTAGTGTTAATTGTTTATGTGTAAAATGATTTATAAGGACATGACTTTAAAAAATTATAAGGGTATGGATATTATATATTTTAGTATTTCATTGAATATTCTTACAAGAATTTAAATTTTAGATATTTAATTCTACAAAAATTAAGTTTATAACTCTAATAAAAAATATAGATTATATAATAACAACAACAACAACAACAACAACGATTTTTTTTAAGGGACAGAGCATCGTGAAAGGCAACAAAAAAAGGGGGAAGGCTTTTATATTGAAAAGGGTAGTGGGTTTAAGGCATTGTTTGGCAATTGAAGTTTATCACTTACCACATGTCCAATTTCTAAAATATTTGATTGGTTCTTTCATTTAACTAGTCCCATCAATTTCAAATTCTATTCCAATTGTTTCCCCAATTTTCAATGACACTTGACAATAAGTCCTAAAGTCATTTCTCAAAATTTTCATTACCATTGGACAGTAATTTCTACTGCCATTTAAAAATTGTTTTGTCACTTGACAATTTTTCTAGCTAAAATACTCAACAATTTTCAAAAATTTCTCCAAAAATTTTCAAAAATTCTAAATCAATTTATACACTCCCCAAATCAATCTTCAACATATAAAAAATCACATTCCTCAGTATACTCACATTTATAAATAATTATACCTGAAAATTGTCAATGAATGCATGTACAATTATTTTCATGTGCAAAAATCACAATTCACGTGTGTGTATATGTTGTTATTATGCAGGAGTGTGAAATGCATTTTCTAAATCTCTCTTTGATCTCACATGTCCCAAATTTTAGGGTTTTAACCCTTAGTATAGGAACGGGATGTTACACTACTGGTACAGTCTAATCTTATTAAAAACGAAAAGTTAGTTTTAGTTTGTTAAAAACAAAAAGTTAGTTCTGGTTTGAGTTAAAAGTAACATAAAAAAAGTTTTAAGTCAAGTGGAAAAGAAGACCTTTGAGTACTCTCTGGTTCAAATGTAGAATACAGGTATGAATTGAGAAAGGAAGCGATAATGCAAATCTTTGGTTGGAAATCCTACAAGACCCAAAAAGAAGGGTTGAGGTTTAAAAACTAACATTCATTATCATCTTCAAAATCAAAATCTAAGGTGTTCCTTATAGACTTGAAAAATGATGTAAGCGCACTGCTAGGGACATCATCAAGAGAACCTATGGTTATACCATCCATCTGTAAATAAAAATAAAATCTAAAATCCATAAGACACCTTGCATACTCCATTAGCAACTTATTTTCTGCATATTTCCAAGATGAAAAGTCAATTTTCGATCTATACCAAGATCATAGCACAAAAGAATTCTGAATAAGTCACAAGGAAGATCTATAAGATGCTTTAATTTCCATCATGCCCTTGATTTCCCAAATTAAGGGCAATACAAAATTTAATTAACATAATGTCAACTGCTAATTTTGAAATTATTCCCCTTCCTCATTTAGGAACAAACATCTGAACTAGATTACTCTGTCAACCTATGATGAAACTCTAGGCTTAAATGAAATATCTTCTACCATAGATAGAAACTCAAAACAGTCAACGACCGTCAATGCAATAATGAATTGGAATCAAGAAATAATAGAGTCTAAATTATTAAGTTATCGAGTCAAGAGCAACTTTAAAAAGTTGAGAAGCTCACTGCTTTTCTAGCTTATTAAGAAACCCCTGAAATTCAAATTGTTAGGATACATATCTTATTTTGAAGTGAAAAATGAACAAATGAAGGATAGAAAACCTCTCATAATGCATGCTCTTGTTTCCTTTTCTCCTGGAGCTTTCTGACAATGCCAACACAAGTTAAATGTTGGCATCAATGAACTCATCTGAAGATCCCTTCACGTATCGGCAACTTGTACTTATAAGACGATATATTTGTATCTTTAAAAACTTTTCCTTTTCAACTTAGGCAACATAAACAAAAGCTTCTTCAATTTCAAAGCTGAACCAAAAAACAATATTTGGTCTAAAAATCTTGCAGATTATGCTTCTAAAGACAAAAACAATGTTAATATTTTAGATAATGACAAACAAAAGCAAAAACTAGCAAACAATAATGACACAAAAATTGAAACCGAAATTAAAAAAAAATCATAAAAGCAACTGAGCTAAAACAAAGATGAGCACAGGACAATGTATTGAGCAAGCACAGAACTTGAAGACCAAAAAGAAGTACCTTGTAAGAAGAAATGCTGCTAGGCAATGACTTGAGATGCAAACAAGGAAAAGAATATACATCAGCTCCATCTTTAACCTTCGAAATCTATAATTAATTAAATAGAAATACTAGTAACAAATCCACGTAGGGATCTGCAATTCATATCCTTCTTCTAAATAAATTCTAATAGGACAAAAAGCACCAGATCTCAAACATGCCCAATCGAGACAAGAAAAGAGAGATTCGAGATAATTGACTCACTAAGTCATCGAGTTGAAATCGTCAGCTGGGAGAGAGATCACGAGAACCTACCAGAAGCGCAGGAAACGAGTGAAGCGATTGGAGATAGGAGACGCAGGGTCAGAGATCGAGCGGAAGAGGATTATACGGGGCATGGATGAGGGATGCAGCATAGATATATTGGCATATCAAAGAAGCGCCATTGATTGGACTAGATTTTGGAGCAGAAGCTATAATAGTTGCTGAGGATGTTCTAGAGAGATTGATAAAGTAGAGTGAAATATTGGGGCCGTTCGATGATGGGAATAAATTGGGACCGTTAGGGCACGACGACGACCAACATGAGCCATCATTAAAGTCTATGCCCAGAAATTGCTACAAGGAAGTTAGCAGTGCAGAAAGATCGATCCAATTGATGAGAATACCTCTATTTCAACTTTGTTCAGGTTATTTAATCGCCTTATGCGCTGTTGAACTATTGACCTAAGAAGTTAACGTTTCTCTATTTAGTTGCTAAACATTACCAGAAGCAGTTGGTTAGATTATAAAGCTTTTAGTTTAAACAGAAATTTGCTTCGTTGCTTTTGTGGATTCATGTCATGTCAACTTTAAGTAGTCCTGGATCAAGGCCAGCGGTGCTGTTTTACTGGTCAACTATTTCACTTTTTGTTCCCTCTAGGCCAAGAACTAAGCAATGGGCGAGCAGGACAAGGGAAGGAAAGATACTTATTCACCTAATATTTGATTTGGCATGAAGCATTTGGTGTTTTGGGCATAAAGTACCTTCCATAAATGGAATCATGAACTTCATCCGTAACATTGAAATAAAAATTATGTTTACTAATGATCTCAATCTTTGTGTAAGCCCTTGTTGTGATGTAAATGTCTGTTGCAAGTTGTGCAATCACACAGCCTTTATGGGCAGCAAAGTGCCATTATTCATGCCAAAGCTCAACTCACTTCCCAGAAGTACACCCGAGATCCAAGCACCTAGCAAGTAATCGTTGTAAAGGACATTCTCGTGGAGAAATACTCCCTGTTTGTTAACAATTTTATAGATTGTATGTCGAGAATGTGTTATTGGTTATTACTTAAATTCATCAATGGTTATGTTTCTCAGTGGGCACAACATCCTTCAATTGCTGTCTGTCTAGATACTTCAAACAACGGAGCTCTGTTTAGATTGATAACTTCATCTGGTTCTCGTTGGATCATGAATGCAAATTCTTGACTATTGTCAGGCAAAAATAAGAAAATGACGTGAATCATTCATACGGGATATGTTTGTTTGAAAAGTTTCAAAGCTCAAACAACCTGTGGATTAGTCTAGATGCATGAAACTGATATTAATTTGTATTTTATGCATTGTTGCAAATTGTTCATAATTTATTGCACCCCTTGCATCACTTGTTTATGATTCAACTTATGTCATAAGATTATATCTACTCTCTTATGAGTGATGGTGGGCGTTATCTTGTACTTCTTATCTTGAGTGCCAGGTGTGAGCACTTTCATACGTTTCACCATTCATTGAACACTCAAAATACTCGCAGTTTTTGAATCTTTAAATTCTCACGTCATGCTTTGCAAATGTGTCACTACTTTCTCGCTTCTTTCTTCTATTAGGTTAAAAGTAATCCGGGAATTGGTTTGATATTGGCTGCTTGTTCATGTGGCAAAAGTATGTTTGTACTAAAGGTTATGTCTTGCAAGACATGAATAATTGAAAGTTTAGTAATTTAGGAATTTAGATAGCTAGACTTGTATCAAATGGTTATCCATCTCCAGGAATGCTCGAAATAAAAGAAGTGAATTTTGAACTTAGGAAATAGAGTAGGTTAGAATAAGGGTGACATAGGAAAAACGACTTTCACTTAAATTTCCCTCCACTTGTACATAGTTATGTTGGTCAGGCTATTAGGTTAAGCAAGGTAAATCTTCGTGAGGGCTCATTCTGCCAAGTGATGCCCCATGAATTATTAGTTTATAGCCAATGAAAGCAACTTGTCTTTGATCAATTAACTTTCTGGTATCTTTTAATCCCAATTAGGTTGTTTTCTTCTTTTCTATAATAGTTTATGTTCTAAAAATGTTTATTTATATTAAAGGTAGCGAATTATTGCTCCTTTTTTGGAATTGTTAATTGTTCATCCCTCTGGCTTCATTACAAGAAAGTTTTGCGTTGCCTATGATGCAAGAAAAACAGCAATTAGATGCATTTTTCGCCTCTTGTTAATCCAAAGCTTATATGTTATTTTATTTTAACCTGATAGAAGAAGATTACTCTGTTAGTGAATCACAAGGCTGATTCATGAAATTGAGAAATGGATTCAATCCATGAAATTGAGAAATGGATTCAAAAATAATTCTTTAACGTCACTAGCCATTAGGTAATCAAATAGAAGGTTTGCAGAATTTATATTTAGTCTCACAAGACAGTTACGGTTAACTTTTAGCTCTTCAAATCAATAAAAAGAATTTAAGCAACTCTTAACCTATCAGCGTCTTGAAGGGAAGCTTCCATATCGTTTATCTTTGAGACATATTGGGCAAGTTCCAAAACAACCTGGAAAGACCATGTCAGATGACAACTTGTGACCCTGTAACAACCGCCTGAGATCTTCTATTCCCCCGTAACAACATAGACACGTGTTCTTCGCCTACTACAATTTTAGAATCTTATTACATTCCAACTTGTCATATTTTACGTTCTTATAATTCATAAGTCATATACATCTAAAGTCTAAACAAACAGAGCAGAATCCCCCCGCCGTATGAAAAAAATAGGCTACAGCCTCTGTTTAGCAAGTTAGGGAAGACTATATTCAAATTGTTTGACTGGTAGAAGCAGTAATCAAGACCCAAATCAGAAGAAATGGAGAAATAGTTGCCATCAATATGCAGAATTGGACCATGTTTATAAAATAGGTCTCCTATAGAAGAGGACTACTGATCTGCCACACTTTGATATCACAGTCTAGACTCCCACTGTAAACCACAAACGATGAATTTGATTGGTCATATCGATCAAAACTCGCCGCCAAGCACTTGACAGGCGCTTTATGCCCTTCCAACGCCGCCAGACAACAGTAATCTCGACCGAAACCTCTCCAAATTCTTACAGTGCTGTCTGCGGAGCCACTACACACCAAGTCCAAGACAACCACCAGGCACAGTATGGACTGCGTATGGCCTCTAAGAGCACCTACGGCCACCATATTGCCACCGTCATCTTTCTGCCACACCATTATTGACCCATCACATGCACCGGCGAATAGAATCGACCCATCACTGTTTAGAGCCAAAGCATTGATCCCAGAGTTGTGTTTTTCAAGTGTTGCAACATGAGAAAGCTTTTGAGCTCCCTGAATTTTCCTCCACACTTTTATTTTCTTGTCTGCTGATCCTGTGTATACGTCCCCGTCATTCGATGATGCCACCGCGTTTATGGCGTCGTCGTGGGCATTTGCTATTGACTCCATACATTTAAAATCACTTGTTCTCCATATTTTCAGTGTTCGATCCCATGAAACCGAGTAGAGAAGGGACTCATCTCTTGACAAGGCAAGTGCAGAGACCGTGTCAACATGGTGAACCCATGTGCATGTCTTGTGTCTTCGAATCTTAACCTGGTTTTTAGGCAAGAGAATTTTCGAGGCACGATCACCAAACGTTGGTAACGTGGCAAAACGTGTGTACTTCTGTTCATCGGGTTCATGGCTGGTGAGTTTCCACACTCGGATTTTGTGATCCTGATGCGCACTGAAAACTTTGTCAGCCAAAACCACTAGACACTTCACTGCACCTTCACCTGTAGATATAACATGTTCCACTGAAGAGTTCAAAGGGTTTATCTTCCATGTCCGGATTTCTTTGTTGGAAGAACCACTATACAGGAACTTTCCGGCCACTGTGAGAGAGGATACGTAGGAAGTGTGGCCCTTGAGGGTGGTAACACAGTGGCAATGGAGGGCTTGGTGGTAGCTGCGGCTGGATTGCGAAGTGAACGAATGAAATGGTCGGAGACTTGGCTCTGAACAAGGGGATAATAGGTTTGGTTGGCGGTGGTTTGAGTTAGATTGGAAATTACACTCTAACTGATGACTGCTCTCTTCGTACGGCATAATGCCCATGTTTGAGAGAGACAAGGAGACAGAGAATAGGAGGAAGAAAGTGAAAGGCTTGCTCAATATATAATAGAGGAAAAGTAGGATTGTTCCAGTTGAGTCTAAGCAGCAAATGAGACATGTTTGATTAAGGGATGTATAAGGTACAACCGAGGCAGGATTGGTCTCATCACACTATTCTAGTTACCAAGTTGGTTTGACAAGCATGTTTAAACAGTAAGTATCACATTAGCAACACATAATGCTAAAATTTAAAGGTACTAATATTAATGTTAAGGACAAATTCCAATTTTCAATTAACCATTTGAGTTTATTTCACAAACTCAGATTTCTGATAAATATTGAGATAATCATGTAAAGTAGAAGTTTCCAACTAAGAGATTTTGCTTGACTAGAAACAAAAGCTAGCTGATCCAAAAATACCAGAAGCCATATTCAACAAACCTTTACCTTTCTTTCATCCAAGGAACAGATAGCTAATGTCTTCATGGAAAACCTGACAGACTGAGAAATTACTCATCCTACCTTGAGGCATTCCTAACATCAGGAACCTCCAAAGAGTAACTACCTTGGTGATTTGGAAAAATCGAGCTATCTTGGCGTTTACATATATTTATTTAAGATGTCTCCTGTCTGAGTAATTCTTCGGATTATTCTTTGATGCAAACTACAAAGATTGAAGTCACATTTTATGGCTATTTTTTATAATTTGGATTAAGGTGAAAGTACAAAAATGAGTCTGAGTTAAAACTCATTGGTCCCTTTCAAGTTGCTTGACTTTGTGTTAACATTTATTACTAGGGAAACTTCCATGTCCAAACTACTGATCGAGACTGGTTTTGTTTTGTGCCATAAAAGGACAGCCCTGAGGTCAGATATGCAATCAAAGTATTTGACACATTACATAGCCTCTTGTTTATAGCTAGCTTGATGACATTGTTTGCTCGAAGGTAATTTCCGAACATTACGTACTCTAAAATTCATTTAATATATAATATTCGAATTTTTTATTACTGAAATTTTCAGTGAAAAAAATGAAATCATATATTTTTTTTGTTAAGAGAAAATTTCTTATTATTTAGGCATTTCCTTTTTAATAATTTTCTATTCGAAATTTCCTCTGGATGCTTAAAAAATACAGATGTAAGTATCGATACACTAAAAATACACATATATTATGCACACAAGTCTTGACATGATTTTATATTTGATGAACCAGTTTCATATATATATACTTGCTCCTCTTCGTGGAGGACAATTCCATGCCGCTTCCTTGATTATGTCTTGCACTAAAAACTTCTCACCATCCTCCATTTGGAATGCCCTTTTCGTTGATTGGAAATTTTAGGGTTCTTTTCCAGATTCCATGTCCGCAGTTGATGACTATGTGGAAATTTCTGAAAGAATTTTGTCCCTACACACCTCTCTTGATAGCTTATTTTAGGTCATATTAATAGGTTAGTTGCTGTCTTTCATTAATCTAACACTGCCCACCTGATCTTCATCTGTGTAAGTCTTTTAAGCATAATTGAAGTATGCTGTTTCCTGGATCTTTTCATCTTTTTAGGACTCCAATCAAGTTAGAATTGAACTAAAGTTTTAAAATTTGCAATCTCTGTTATCTATGGTATCTCAAATATATAACAAGTTTGGTATACAGATAGTATTCTAAAAAATACATGGAGCAATGAATAAGATTACTCTTTTGTGATCAAAAGATTATGAATTCATTTCATTTAATTAACTCTTACAAAGTGGAGAGACTTGTACATTAAATTTATCCTTTTATATCCAAATAAAAATAATAATCATGTTTTGCTATATAGTCTTTTGTCCTTAACACTAAATGCGACAACCTTTATAATTATTGACATAATTTCATTGTTATTATTGAACGAGATAAATTTGTTTGTAATTAGGAGGTAATCTCCTTGTTACCTTCTTCAAAAAAAAAAGGAGGTATTCTCCATTGAGTTGGGGTTGACATAATTAAAGCTTTTTTTTAAGTGACATTGGAATCTAAAACTTGGTGCTCTTATTAAACGTGCAATTACCTTATAATTACAATTAAAACCTTTTTTTTATACAGGTGATTTTAAATTTTGAAACTCAATTCTCTGGTTAACCATGCAATTAATTTACTATTGCATCAATCTAGGCATTGCATATAGTGTTTATTAAATAAAAATATTATTAATTGCATACAAATTTACCCTATTTTAATAATGACAAGTGTCATTATTTTATTTCATGTTTTTGTTTTTAGGAGGAACAAATCCTTTATCCCAATCAATCAGTTCCTACGGATGAGCAAAGCCTCCCTATAGGCCTATAGTTATAGATTATAGAGGAAGAGTAAGTGGAGGACAACATTAGGCTTATAGATTAGGTACATATTTTATCTTGTGGTACAATGTCTAATCTGTTTCTTTTTTCTCTTTACCAATCGCTATCTCACGCCAGGTCTGATTAAACCATAAATGATTACTTTGCTCTTTTTCGTTGAACATTTTATCCCAGAAAAGTATAACGAGTAGGACATTTGATTCACCTCCAGAGAAAAAAAAAAGGAAATCAAATAATTATTGAAAAGGAACGAAAAAGAAAACTATCAGGGCCTAACACGTAGCTTTTAACTTTGCAGGGTTCACATTCCCCTGCTCTTGTTGACAGTGACTTTTTATTTGACTTTAACAGGTTTTTCTGTCCCAAGTTTGTCTTTCATGTTTTTGCACAAGTAACAGATAAAATGGGAAAATGTCATCTGAACTGAACGTGATGCAACTCCCTGAGATGTGAGAATCCTAATCAATGACCACTACGAGCACAAGCGCTATGGAAAAGCTTTCAACCCCTCATCTCTGATCCGTGATTGTATTGTCTAAAGACTAATTGTTAGACATTGCTTGCACGCTGCCAGAGCTTGGACATGTTTGCTCAGAAAATACCGTACCTTTTACAGGACAAATTATTCAGCAGCAGGTAGCCAACCAATTTTAGGTTTTCTGCCAACCCTCAAAAGTACGAAACTTTACGAGAAAGGGATCGCACAGCATAAACATTCACAGACATACCACGATATCGCTATTAAACTCCACTTTTCTTACTATATGTATTGTTAGCACAAACCAATTATAAGGATTAATTAAATTATTTGAATATCTCATGTCTTTGCTATCCACTGAATCTTTGTCTTCCTTTCTAAC
>JANVCQ010000006.1:34957340-34969203 GCA_025531925.1 Erythroxylum plowmanianum | reverse complement strand
GGATGTCGGATCCTCTTTTGATTTGTTTGCTTTCGATTCCATGCCATTCGATTCTCCTTCATTTTGTTTTCGCCTTATGTTTCTGCTTCCCGGTATATGTTTTCGCTTTTGATTCCAATATGTTTTCGTCTTGTATTTTTGAATCGGTCTTCAATTCCGCTTCAGATTCTTTCGCCTTCGATTTCGCTTTTCGTTTTTATTTTCGTCCATTCTTTCGTTTTCACTTCCGTTCATTTATTTCAGGAACGATAGTTTTCTAAAGATATGCGTACACGGATGTCGGAAATTTGTTTAGTTCGATTGAACCATTTGTATGCTTTGAATTCCGAGCCAATTCGCTTTGTTTTCGATTCGCATTCGATTCTTTCGCTTTATGTTTTCACTTTCGAATCGTATTCATTCGTTTCCAATTTGGTTCCGCTTTTCGATATGCTTTTGCTTGGGATTCTCATTTGTTTTTCGTTCGCCTTTTGATCTGATTCGTCTTTCGGTTTCATTTGTGATCCGCTTTGTCCGCTTTTCGTTTCGCCTTATGATTTGAATTCCTTCACTTGCTTTCGTTCCGTTTTCCGTTCTTTCCGATTGGGATCCGGTTCCTAGATCGAGTCCCAACAAGGAGAACCCAATTGATTTTAGGGTTCCTAAACTAGGACTTGGGTTTTCTAACCTAGATGGGTTATGGGTAGGTTAGATTTGAGTTCAATTTGTGTTTGGTTGAAATTTTTTATTTTTTTTGAAGTTTTTGAATTTTATTGAAATGTTGTTTTGAATGGAACCTTGGTTATTGTAGGGAACCAAGGAAATCCTAACCAAGAGCAAGGGGAAAGGCAAGCTTGACTTGCTATTCGCGAGCTAATTAGGTAGGTAATGTATTTATAGTCAATGTGTAATTGGGCAAATTCTTGCCTATGTATGTGTATGTTATTTTTGCTTGAAATTGATTTGTGAGAAAGTGAAATCATTGTGAATGTTTGGAAATGTATAGTGATTATGTTATTCCTTGAAAAAGATTATAACATTTGAGTTAGATAAAAAGAAGAAAAGCATGAAAGTCTTAGCAGTTGATAAAATGATTGTGAGCATGATTATGTGCTTTTATTTGGGCAAAAGAGGAACCCGTTTCGTTAGTCACGTGCACGTTGACCCATAGCCTTCTCCCAGCTGCTCGCTTAAGGCCACGAGATCCTGAGAACTCGGACTCGTTTTGGTCATGGAGCAAACTTCGATTTCTCTATTTCATTCCATGAAACTCTTGAGCCATTTGTGTGTGCATTTCATAATTAAATTGTTAGGTATGAATCATTTTTTAGTGTGATCTGTTATGAAGAAACTGCTGAGTGTATATATATATATTTATATATACATGTACATATGCTTGACTTTGTTCAATTACTAATGATTATAAATATATTAGCCACTAAGTTATGTAGCTCACCCTACTATTTCCCTCCTCAGGTGTAGAACAAGAGGGTTAGAAATCCTTTCAAGGCATCAGAAGCTCCAAAATATTAGAAACCTTTGTAACTAAGTTAGTTTAATCACTTTTGGATAGCCTCATAAGCATGTTAAAAACATTAAGCATCTTATACGTTGTATTTTGTGTTAAGCTTTTGTTTATAATGTAATTAAAGTTATGTATGAGCTTTTGGTTGTTTTAGTAAAAGAGTTAGAACTGAAAAGTTCCACATATGTATGTGCATGTTTCTTTTGTAGTTCTTCATTTCAAAATCCAAGTCTTGTCTAGGAGTAGAAATCATGTGCCAACTTCAGGGGAAAATCTGGGCTTGTTTGAGGCAAAAATTAGTCAAATTTGTCTTTTGGAAAGATTGTAGCTTATCCTTCTGACTTTCCAACGATATATAGTATGAAATTTTCGGACTTCTAGACTGAAAGTTATGGTCCATGTAAAGGAAGATGTATCTTCTATCTTTTCGTTTCTTCTACGTTTTGTATCTTCTGTGTTTTACTTCTTCTGTGATGACGTCATCTTCTTCTGTGTTTCTTCTATGATCAAATCATCTTCTTCTGTGTTTTACTTCTTCTATCTTTTGATACTTCTGTCTTTTGCTTCTTCTATCTTTTGCTTCTTCTACCTTTTGTTTCTCCTGTCTTTTGCTTCTTCTGTCTTTTGCTTCTTCTGTCTTTTGCTTCTTCTGTCTTTTGCTTCTTCTGCTTTTTGCTTCTTTTGTCTTTTGCTTCTTCTGTCTTTTGCTTCTTCTGCCTTTCGTTTCTTCTACCTTTCGCTTCTTTTGTGTTTTGCTTCTTCTGGCTTTTACTTCTTCTGCCTTTTTCTTCTTCTGTGTTTTGCTTCTTCTATCTTTTGCTTCTTATGTCTTTTGCTTCTTCTGCCTTTCACTTCTTCTGTATTTTGCTTCTTCTATCTTTTACTTTTTCTATCTTTTGCTTCTTTTTTCTTTTGTTTCTTCTGCCTTTTGCTTCTTCTGTTTTTTGCTTATTCTGTCTTTTGCTTCTTCTGTCTTTTACTTCTTCTGCCTTTCGCTTCTTCTGTCTTTTACTTCTTCTGCCTTTCGCTTCTTCTGTCTTTTGTTTCTTCTGTCTTTTGCTTCTTTTATCTTTTGCTTCTTTTGTCTTTTGCTTCTTCTGTCTTTCGCTTCTTCTGTCTTTTCCTTCTTCTGGCTTTCGCTTCTTCTGTGTTTTGCTTCTTCTGTCTTTTACTTCTTCTATCTTTCGCTTCTTCTGCCTTTCGTTTCTTCTGTGTTTTGCTTCTTCTATCTTTTGCTTCTTTTGTCTTTTGCTTCTTCTGTGTTTTGTTGATGCGTCTTCTTCTATGTTTTGCTGATGCGTCTTCTTCTGTGTTTTGCTGACGTGTCTTCTTCTGTGTTTTACTTCTTCTACTTTTCGTTTCTTTTGTGTTTTGCTATCTTCTACCTTTGCTTCTTCTGTCTTTCATTTCTTCTGTGTTTTGTTATCTTTTGCCTTTTGCTTTTTCTACTTTTCGTTTCCTCTATGTTTTGCTATCTTCTACCTTTGCTTCTTCTGTGTTTTGTTATCTTCTACTTTTCGTTTCTTCTGTGTTTTGTTTTCTTATGTCTTTTTGCTTCTTCTATCTTTTTGTTTTTTCTGTACCTATCTTTTGTTCCATTTTTAACCCTTCAGAAGATAGAATCTATCCTTGAGATCTTCATGAAAATTGTAGACCTTAAAGTCCTCTTTCAAACCGTCTAAAGAACACATTAACCCGAGTTCCCTAGGGGAAGTTTTGAAAAATGTCCCAAAATAGGTATAATATAGTTAAAGGCAAGTACTGCTTCTGAGTTCTATTTTGAATGCTGGGCTCCGGAAGCGGAGTCCAGCACTACTGGCACCAGTTTAATCACCAATCTCCGTAAAATGTCTAGAAGTTATGATATCACTATAAACTCTTTATTTGAGTGAATGTTCCCTAATAAATGTTTCTATTAATAATTCCAATGAGCAGACACTGGATTGAGACTTTGTAAAAATCCGTTTCGATCATATCACAAATTATAATGAAACATATATGAGTTTATCACTCATCACGATTGTAGTCCATAATAAACAAATGTTAAAGTATATGTTTTAAGATTAAAGAAATAGCCTACTTTAATCTTTAAAAACATACGTGATTCCATATTCATTTAATAATGCCATTATCGATAATCAACAACTACTATCATGATATGAAACTCATCATTCCCTTGAAATAAACTCCTTTACTTATATGGAGATAAATCGAAACACTACAGTCTAAATCATAATCAAATGACCAAATTGATTATTTATTTGTGAATCAACTAATTTAGATTCTAATAATATACATGTTTCCCATATATCTCCATGTATATGTATATTACTTACAAAAGAATTTTGGTACCTTTGACTAGTTATATAATGCTCATACAAATAAAACCAAACTCTTTTGTTTTATTAATAATAATTATTTTCATTATAAAATTAACTGAAAGAATATTAAGTTATATCTAAATACACTTGCTCTCTAGAGCACTATATTTACATAACTCTCAATTTATATGGTAATCCAAAAGAGATATTACACACAACTTAAATTCTTAATTACAAATTGTTAAGAAACTACAATGTCACAACCATTATTTAATCAAAAGACACATCCAAAGGTACTTTTACTTCTAACGGTTGGCCCTAGTCCTTGTAGATGATCCCTACTCCTTACTCCTATTACTTAGACCTACATTGTAATGTCCTAATATCCCATGTTAGGGGCTAGGACCCCAGAATAGTGAATACTCAAAAATTAGAAGTGCATTTCATGCATCGTATGGCATAACATGTGAATATTTATTTTTGGCTCATTAAAATAATTGTACATGCATTCATTGACATTTTTCAAATACAATTGATTTATAAATGCGATTAAAATGTGAATTGTGGATTATTTGTGTTGAAAATTTATTTGGAGAGTTTTATGATTATTTAGGAATTTTTGGTGAATTTTAGAGAATTTCTAAAAATTTGGAGTATTTTAGACTAGGAAAAATATAAAATAAGTGATCTATGGAAGAGTGACACATGAAAACATTGTATGTTGACATATGGCCCACATGTAAAGGACACATGTAGTCACGTGTGTTGCTGGAAAAAAAGAAGAAAACAATGGTCAAACTTTCGGTTGTTCACCGAAAGTATGCATCACAAAATTCTCCTTTGTTTCAGTCATCATCAAAACATTGTTTTTGATTCTTACATTAGTATTATCCTTTGAAAAACAAACATTTTGATCCAGCTAGTGCTTGTTTCTACTTAATCTTGTTGCCTTTTTTTGTTTCCAACTACCGAAGCCCTGTTCATCACTATTTTTCTGAAAAAATCAAGTGAGTTGTGTTTTCGTTTTATGGATACTATGTGAATGGTTTTGATGATATTTTAGTGTTGGAAGTGAATTCATGCATGAAGGGTGGCTTCAGCGATGTTAAAAAATCAATTATATGAAAATTATGTGAAATGGACATTGTGCAGAAATTGTTTCTAAGATTGTGAGAATTGAAGTTTAATGAGATTTAAACAAGTACAGAAAAAGAAACTAGAATGAGGTTCTATGTTTTTGTTTGAGTGAAATTAAATCTTGATATTGTGTAAAAGACATGAATATGCAGTAGTGAGAGAAAACAGAATAGAAAATGCAATAGTGTGAGAAAGCAGAACATGATGAAATACATATATGATTTTTGTTTTGATGTTTGTGTTTAATCTTAAATTTTGAGATGTCTTGATAGTGAACTAAATGAAAATAGAAGTAGAATATGTAGGAGAGTATAAGTTAGAAATAAATGGTGTTTAGAAATAATGTATTACGTAGTAGAAGAGAGGAAGAAGAAGAGATGAAGTGCTGCAAAGTCTAGAAACTAATGGAGTGCATGATTGTGCACCCAAAGGTTTTCTAAATTGAATAGCTTTGATACTTATGATCATAACTTTGTCATCCGACCTCCAAATAATATAGGATTTGAACCAACAAAATCTTAACACATTGTTCTTTATCTCCACCAAAATTTATAGCCATCTGAATTAATTTGGAAGAGACTGATTGATGAGGTCTAGAAGAAAATGTTGAGGTGTACTAGAATTTGATAACTGGAATATTTTTACTAATCATGCTTCGGTATTTTGGCTATATCTTGATTTGTAGATTTCTAAATGAGTTATTCTTGATTCAGATTAAACTAGAGATATATGGATACAACTTTATTGTAGAAGTATAATTTTTAATCTATCTCTAAGAATTTCAAAATATGGCATGAATTTGAGTCTTTGCTTAAGTTGTAGCACTACATGTGACAGAAATCATGTCCCATTTTTATCAAATAAACTATATTGATGTAAGCTTATTCAGACAAAGTTGTCTTCAGAAAATTTATAACTTATTCTCTTAACTTTCAATTGGCATGAAGTTTGTAATTTTTGGATATTAGAATTGAGACATATGAGTTGTAAAACATAGAGTGCATGATCATACACTCAGTCTGTAGTATTTTGAGCATAACTCATAGAATGATCAACCAAATTATATGGTCTTGGTTTTATTAGAAACTAGAAATGAAGAAAGTGTTGTCTAAAAACTCCATCTTCCTTGTCATAATGATCATGCAAAGTTGACCTGAAAGTGGTTTTTGAGAATAAACTAGAATGATTGATAAGTGTGGGAATTCTAGAAAATATAGAGAAACAATTAAAGTTTACATCAGTTTATTCAAGATATATATACCTTAGAATTTTTCATTGAACATGCATACTTCATGATACATTTATAAATATGATTATTCAATTAAATGAGCTATATAGTAATATGAAAATGTATTTGTTTGCATATAAAAGAGCAAGTAGAATGACCGCTTCTAGACATTGCTAGGACTTCAAGGTAATAAACGAAAGGGAGCAATTGTCAGTCACCTAAGATGATCTCACCTTGACTTGTTATGTTTATTACTAAATTGAATTTGATATTGATGAATGTGTACTGAATTGTGTACTGAATTCTTGACATGAAATGTCTGAGGAGTTTTGATGCATGATTAAAACATTAGAAGTGTTACATGAATGTGAATGAGATTGACTACATGGTTCTCAACTTGAATGTTTCATGCCAGACTTGGTCCGATGATTATTGTGAACAAGAACATGAATGCAAATGTAATTGATCAAATGTGAAGACTGAAATTAAGGAATGCATTTCATTCTAATACATGAAATATAAAGGCAATTGTGACTAATGTCGCCAGTGAAAAAGAGCTTAAAACTCAGACATTCATGATTAGAGCCTAAGGCTCAATGCGTACAAAGAGCCCAGTATCCCCAACGGATAAGGGACACTATGAAAGAGCCTGGTATCTATAACAGATACGGGACAGTGAAAAAGGAACATAGTCACAACAATGAAATAAATCAAATCGAGTCTCATAACATTGCATACACATATGATCTAAATAAATTGAATGATTGCAATGTTTTAAGAACTTTGTGTACGAAATATGTGATAATTTGTCAATGTGTATGTTCTACAAAATTGTACTGAAATGATGAAATGTTTGAATTTTGTTTTTGAAATATGACAAATATGATTAGGTATTATGTGATATTACTTGACAAAAATCAAGTTAATTTGAATTATATGATGACATGATTTGTTGTGTGTTGTATGACAAGAGTGAACCATTGAGGATAGTTACTCTGCTAAGTTCACAAAACTCACTAAAACTGCAACATTGACAATTTTAGGTTCGAGAGAGCGACGACCTGGCTTCTAAGACTACATAAAAGCGATTTTCTATAACTTGTAGAGATCAAATATGGATCAAAGGTCAGGCAGCTGGGACTGAAGGAATAGTTTGTGTTATCTTTTGTGATTCTTCATTTATGTGTGTACACTGAGCTGTTGATGCTCATAGGATGATGTTATGTAAACATGGATGTTGAACATAATGCTATAATGTAACTTATGGTTTGTGATATAAAATGAGGAAATTTTGGCTTTTAGAACAATGTGTAACTTATGACTTAGATTACGAGGCCATGTTATAAAGTGAAGATGAAATAGTTACACACCATTTCTGTCGGGCATGTGTATCTGTATCTAAAGGGCGCACGTGCATGTGTCAAATGCAAGTGGGGTGTTACATACACTGATTAACATTCATGCTAAGTTTCAAAGCTTAATGGGGAAACATATAGTTTGGATGACCACTTACAACATTCATCCGCTAAGCACACAGACATTCATGAATATCATAAACTCATGTAAACAATGATGACATAATTAAGCAAGGTACATAATGTAAATATGCTTCATCAAATTATCCATATTTCGTAAGTTCACATTATAAGCCAAATATTGATTTTCAAAGCTCATAAATACAAATTATTCTTGTTGTCATGTTGTTTCTTTTATTTATAACTATTTAATTTCCTTTCTGTGTTAGGCGTTCACATTCTTGTGGGTGTGGATAACTTAAGATGTGGATATCTGAAGAAACCAAACTGTGGATACCTAAAAACATTGAACTATAGATACCCGAAGGTATCAAACTGTAGAGACATTATAGTCTCAAAATGAAGACACCAATGTTGTCAAACTATAGCAACTGCACTGTAACCACATAGGCATGCCTATATATCCATCACTAAGATAATGAAACAAGCATTGTAACATTTTTCTTTAATTATTTACTAATTCCATTATTAATATATTGACAACTCATATGATATTCATTTGAGATTATAAAATTTGTATGTAAACTTGTATGATCATACTAAGCAATAAATGTACCTATAAGTCATCTATATACGTGTAAATTTCCTTTAGCATGCTTTATGTTCAATCTTAAATTTCAATGTTTAATCATCCCATTCACATATGATAAATCATATTTCATTTATTTTTAAGTTCTTGCAATGTTTCATAAACATTCAAAAAGTTTATGACATGATTTAGTATAAAAAGGAAGTGAAAACCTCAAAATAGTGCAAATTGGGTTAATCACAAGGTGGGTCTAAAATGGGCAACCAAAACAATCCAAAAACAAATTACATGATGGTCTCCACTTGTTTCGAAATTTTCACATAGAAAATGTTGCACTTAGGCTTGAGGTCTTCTAAACATTTGTTCCTCTATGTCTCTAATATATGTATCATTAAATATCATGCTATTTTGACGTCTAATTAATGAGATAAGCACTAAACATTACAAGCTACTCCAATACAAAGACA
The DNA here is from genome assembly GCA_025531925.1 of Erythroxylum plowmanianum. Classification (NCBI taxonomy): domain Eukaryota; kingdom Viridiplantae; phylum Streptophyta; class Magnoliopsida; order Malpighiales; family Erythroxylaceae; genus Erythroxylum; species Erythroxylum plowmanianum. The sequence goes on along the minus strand of JANVCQ010000006.1, from coordinate 34,960,482 downwards.
GCATCAAGTCATCATTTTCAATCTAAACGTCTAATATCATAAACCCAGAATTAGGCCCAGATCTCTTACTAGATATTTTTAATGATATGTATTAAGTTTCATTTATTATTGGAATCACCCAATTTGGAGGTCTATAGGCCAAGTTATGGTCAAAACAGTAGGACTAGCTCAATTGAACTAAGAACTTAAGACAGAATTTCACTAAACGTGAGTCTCTCTTATAATATTAAACCAATTCATGCAAAGTAACATAAAACATCATTCCAACAACCATTACATTTCCAAATCAATCTTTGTACACATTCAAATTTACACAAATAAAGAAATTAGCCAAGTATGGTTGTAAACCTTGAAATTTGAAATTTAGCTCTTCTTCCTATGCTTTTCCTTCTCTTATCCTTTTGTTTTTCTTGGTTTACCAACTAGAAACACCATAAATACATATCTCAATCCCAATTACAACCTTATATTAAGAGAAAAGAAAGAAAAGATGAAGATGAGAAGAAAACCACTAACTTTTACCTTGATTTTGACCTAGAATTGGCTTGATTCATTATGCAAAATGATGTGATTAAAAAGATGGAATGGAGAGGAGATAAGAAGAAAAAATTAAAACCCTACATACATGTCCCTCTCCCCACTCTTGTACTTCCTTTTTTATGAAGTTTCTAGTCTTAGACACATGTTTCAATCACATTGGTCCATTTGTTGATTTTTAGCAAAATTGAACATTTAGTCCTTCTTCTTCCTTTAGTTCTCACATTGACATATAAAATCATCAATTGATTTCATTCTGGTCCATATTTCACATATAATTATTCATATCCATGCCCAAATGGCAAAATTACCTATTTACCCCTGTCTCTTGAATTAATTACTCTTATGTCCTTTACTATGTTTAGATACACTTAATTCTTTATGTTCACTTCTTAATACACCCTAGACATACTATAATGCTTCTAAGATATATATTGAGGTCTTACATTGTATATGTCAATATCTAGTTTTGTCCTTTTTTTCAAACACATATGTATTAAATAAAGCTACAACTCATTCTCATTAATTTAGTAATGTCATACATTAATTATCCATTATAAATAGAGCATTTTAAGGTTTATATATGAACAAAGCCTAAACTCATTCATATTACTTGTACATATAAACATTAATGACATCACCAAACATATTTCAAAACAATATCATCAAGTACCATTCCTAACTAAGTTTAATATCATCTCCCTTTTGTTGTTTACAAGCTAGTAATATATTCCTTTCTTTTAAGCCATCTATGACATCTACACTTCTTAAAGTAATTTTTCTAAAACTACTCGAATGAGTTGCAGAATTTATTTCCTTATAATAAACAAAATAAATAGTCATCATTTTGTTATAATGGTTTTTATATTAGTTAACTATACATAGAATTTACCTTATGTTTCAAACATTTAAAAAATATCCTTCCAGGGTTCTTTGTTGTTCAAGAATTTTGCAAATGGGCATGCAATCCATAATTGCAATATGTATGGACACGTTATTGCATACTAAACCTACCGCAACCTCCACTTTCAAATCATTTTGTAGCTATTGTAATCTATACACATAATTGCATAGTAAATGCATAAATATTATAAAGAAATCACAAATATAAATAAAAAATTTATGAAATGTAATTTCATTGCTATTCTAATACTTACTTTACTATGATATGATAAATAAAACTTGATTTTAGGATTCTTTATGTCTTATGGTCCATGTAAAACCCACTATTTTTTTTACCATATTGTTATAATCAAGCAACAAGAATGTTAATAAGCTATTATTTATGTTTTATATAGGTTTATGTAGTTATACACTTTAGGAATTGAATTCCAAACCAAAAATGAATGTTACAATTATATATGAAATCATAAATAAGAATTGAATGAGCAAACTATGTTTTAAATAAGAACACATGGCACAAAGGTTGTTAAGGTTTGGAGACCATTTAAATAAGTTCTCTAAGAAAAACAGGGGAAAAAACTAGCCAAGATGCACTTAAATCCTAAAAGAGGATGTAAAGATCCTAAGCATGAGTATAGTCATTTAACTCTATAAATCATAAGGTAGAGCACTAAAATCAATTAGATATTATCATTACTTATCTTCACAAAGCACTATATAATGCCCATTGAGATTGACAACATAGACAGTAAATTCCATTCCATATTCAATTTATTCTAATATATGTAAACCTTAATTTTAGTTTTTTCTTCATTCTATGAACTTTCTCATATCATTATCATTTTGTAATGCCCTTTAATAATCTTTAAATGACTCGTATGGGAATCTATAGGTAAAATCCTATGATTCTCCACATCCTAAACTCTCAACATTGAGCATAAAATCTACCAATGGAATCTCATCTACCCAAAAACTAAAAGGGTCTTTCTCTCCACCTATATATGTTATTTCTAGTTTGAATTTAAAGCATCCACCATAAAAACATTCAAACATAATTCTTAGTCTATAGTATTAAGCATTTCTTCAACAAAATGTACAACAAAAAGAAAATTTGTTTAAACCATATATACCAAAGCAATGCAAGCCTAAAGTAATAAAACAAAGTAAGATTTAGATATTATATAGTAAAGTAAGATTCAGTTCTTGCTTAACAACTAAAGCAATATGCTATATAGCTTTCACATCATATATAGTATATAATTTTCCTACCAAATAATTCCAAATTAATTCTACTACCAAATTGACGAGAATTGTGCATATTGCTAATAGAATCATATTACATGTTATTATGATGCACACAATGTGACATTATCTTATCATATGTTCTCATATGGTAAAATCCTTGAGAGTAAGTAAGACCTGAATCCTTGCTTCATTTATTCTTCTTATGTTACTACTATAAAGGCATTTGGAATGCTGTTAAGTTCCTATATCCCTTAGGGTCATAAAGTTATAAGTTTCAGGTCATCCTCAATTATATTATCTCCTCATCAATAAAGGCTTGAGGAATAAACATTGGAGTTTTAAGTTCTCTTCACTGCTCAGGTTCCTCTCCAATTTCACCTCACTATTTACCCCACTATGCCACACTATTCCTTGATTTGACGAATAAACCATGAGGACAAGGTTTATTGCCCATGCC